>CM032451.1:28684490-28777747 GCA_019049505.1 Pachyrhynchus sulphureomaculatus
TTTTTAATTCTGTACCAAGCTCAAATTCGATTAACGATGGAAACCTGTTGCTCCCAAATATACGCTGCATTTGTTGGACTGTATTCAGAAGAGGCTTGTTGGCCTGATTGGAGATCCAAAACTTACCTAGTACTATGGGCACTATTTTTAGATTTAAATGGTAAATTGCTCCAAGCTACAAATCGGTTCACTTATGCCCATATAAGCTCGACGAGATTTAATGGACTTTAATTCATAGTTGTATGGTGGTAGTCAAATCACAATTACTCCACATTCCCTCCAGTTAGTGGCATGATTCATAAATTGCCCCTTTTTTGCTTTTAACCTTTTTCGAAGTTCTTTCTTTAGTAGGCCATTTTTTTCAAGAACTTTTCGGCAATTTTTCCACCAGCCTAGAGTGATAACTGGTGTTCTCCAAAGCAATAAAAGAGTTTTCCGGAATTAATTCTATTATTTAAGAAAAATATTATCTATAAATCCATGAGCACCTCCAATATGGGTGATAATTAGTCTACGGCCCTCACCGGGTAGAGATTTTGAACTTGGCTTTATTTTTTTTTCAAATCGATATTCCGAAATAAAATTTCGGAATATGGTTTCTTACTTGATTGGTCACTACAACAGAATGTCGAGAATTTGCAAATGCAAAATAACCAACAAAGATCCCATGAATACTATATTCCATGCCTTTCCTCCTACGACTATAGTTTCTGAGCCTATACTCTTCATCAGGTAGGCTTTAGGCAACGGTATCGATCGTTAAGACCAGAGTACCGTAGAGAGTCAAGTTGGAATGACTCTCGCTGTCTTATAGCAATCATGGTACTTTATGTAAACGAGGTACTACTCGTTGGGCAAGGTATCTTTTTCCTCTGTGTCCTTCATTGAGCCAGGTTTCATACAAGTAACAAGTGTTTTTGCCATGTCTTAAATCTATACATATCTGATTAATCATAACTGGTTAGTTGACTAGTTAGTTGAATGAAGCTAGATACCAAAAACGCTTCTGTAGCCTTTTCAACCTATTCTACATAAAGGGAACATTTTCTACCTGCTGGAAATGCGCCACCTGTCAACCGATGCACAAAAACACAAGAAGACAGTGCCAAACAACTATCGATCAATCGAACTGCTTTCAATAATATTAAAAGTCATGGAGAAGGCTATTAGTCAGCATTTTCTAAAATATTTTGAAGGATTCAATATTGTTGCGACCATCAATATGGCTTTCGTAAGAGTAGATCAACAGGAGTTCTCCTAATTTATGCAACACATGTCTGGGACAACGCAGTTGAATACGAATCTCGAGCGGTTGCTCTAAATATATCCAAGGCATTCGACCGTGTTTGGCATGATGGATTGTTGGATAAGCTACGCTCTTCTGGAATGTCTGGAAAGTTCTGTTTATGGCTCTCATGTTTCCTCAAGGAGGAGTGGCAGTCGACGGATTTCTTTCTAACACCTTCACTATCAACACTGGTGTATCTCAGGGCTCCATACTGTCTCCTAATATCTTGCCTATTTGCGTTAACGATCTGATGGAAAAGGCCACGAATCCAATCTACAACTTTGCAGATGACAGTATGCTTATCTCTTCACCTTAAACGCTCGAACATCGGCTACTCATGCAAATATTCGTAGACAACAAATGGTCGTTAAACTTAACAAAGACTTGGAAGAAATTTTATCTCAGGGTTAGAGTAAACAAGTAGAATTTAACGCTACAAAAACCTAGACGGCACTCTATAATCGTCAATCAATTTGTTGGGCGTTAATTTGGGAGTAAATATGTCTAGGTACGAACATGTTGCAAGCATAGCAAAGAGAGCTTCTCAAAAGCTGGAAATATTATTTTGAACTAGAAAGCTTTGCACTTCACAGCAACTGTTAATTCTATACAAAGCTCAAATTCGACCAACAGTGAAATACTGCTCCCATGTTTGGGGCTCTGCTCCCAAACATAGACTGCATTGGTTGGATTCTATTCAGAACATAGCCACAGCTGGCCATCAACTTTGATTCATTGAAACATCGAAGAATGGTTAGCGACTTGAGTCTATTCTACAAGTGTTTTCATGGAAAGTGTTCGATGTATGTAGCCCGCTTAACTCCTCCCAGAGCGATGCATGTTGGAAATACTCGTCGGGCTAATACTTCACATCCGTATAAGGTTTAGCTTTTTACTCCTCCTACAACCCTCTTCAAGTAGTCTTTTATATGGAGAACCTCATCCCTTTGGAATAATTTGCCCAGGACTGTGTTTCCAACCGAGTACAATTTGCAGCTATTCGAGACCGACGTGAATCGCTTTTTTCAAATACGTGTTGCTTCTGTAGCGCTTTAGGGATTTCCCTGCAGCGCGTGTGCTAGGCCCATTAAATAAAAGTTACATGGTTGTGGGTGGGGTAGGCGACAGTGCCTGTTTGTGCAATGCATTCTCTTGGCTTATTGCGCTCCCCTCTTTTAGTTACTAGAGTTCGCTCTTCTAAGCTCTTCATACGATAAATTATCGCCACGATGTAGATTTCCCACCAGTTTAGGTCGGTGTCGACTTAATATATATATATATATATATATATATATATATATATATATATATATATATATATATATATATATATATATATATATATATATAGTGTGGCCCAAAAAGTTTTATACAAATAGAGAAAAAGCTTATTTTACGAGTAGATATTGCAAAAAAAATTATTCTTGATAAAAAGTTCTCCATTATATTCAAATCCATAATCAAGCATCAAAAGTTTGAAATATTTAATGGTACACAGGAAAAATAAAAAATTATGATTTGTATTGAAGAGTAAAGTGTGTTTAAATTTAAATACAGAGCAAAATATTAATTGAAAATTATGCTCCTAGTTAAAAATTCAAAAAAACCCCAGCGAACACCTTCTTTGTCGGATTATTTATTGAATGAAGGCAAACGAAATTAATTAAAAAAAACTAGTGCATTGATTTTGAATGTGTCATATTTTTGTTCTTATTAGCATTTTCAATTAATATTTTGCTCTGTATTTAAATTTAAACACATTTTACTCATCATTATACTTTTGATGCTTGATTATGGATTTTCATCAAGAATAAATTTTTTTGTAAAATGTAAGATAAACTTTTTATCCATTTGTATAACACTTTTTGGGATACACTGTAGAATGTGTATAGAGATTTTTTACTCTTTACCAAATAGTATGCACTGTGGATACTCATTTTCTGTAAATGTTTCCTCAGGAGATAGTGGCCGTTGTCCTTGTTGAACGAAGTTGTTAGTTTCTTTGAGGGACCGCCAATATCTCGATTTAGTAAACTGATTGAAAAACTCATTGCCGTTAATTTTCCTAGTTTAGGAAACGTAACCTATTTTATCACTACCTAAATAATTATATTAGGTGGAATATTTATCCCTCGTTTTATCGGAATTTGTCCTGCTGTTAATATTCCTACCTTGCAGGTAGACATCCGTTTTCTTGACTGTCAGCCATTTAGGAATAGACTATAGAAGTTACTGTGCAAAAAACATTTTTCTCACGTGTATAAAAAGTGTTACTGTCAATACCTATTACATACTATACCATTTAGAGATAATTTGGGAGCAAATAAACTCGGACACTCAAAGTTACTGCTTACTATTTTACCCTTTCGTTAAAGGAGAGCTCATTTTTATTATCATAAAAGCAATACAAGTGCATTTCGCAATATTTTTACATGTAAATGAGGCATAAAATTTTGCCAGGCACTGAATACGACCCAAAATATGTCCATAAAACAAAATTCATGTTTACTACACCATTTTATGGTCTCCATATTCCTCTGTGTCATGATTGCATCATAATTTTCACAACACATGCAATGAAAACTACGATTGTGGAAAAAATACATAAAACAGTTTTTTTTTTGTTTGCCTTTATATGTTGATATTTCTGTTTTTAGGTTTTGTTTGTTTTGTCGAAATTTAAACACGTTCTGTTGCATAAAAATAATTAGTTTGGGGGATATTTAATATTAACCGTATTGAACGTACATTGTAAATTGAGTTTCACATTTTGCTTTTGTTTTTTCCATTTTTTTTTACAGAATGTTATAATGCTGCCTTCGGAAGTGCATTAGGTTTTGAATTAATTCATTATAATCATTTTTTGATCATTTTTCGACGCCCGATTTATGGAAAATTGTTGGATATTTGCTTTTTTTAAATCTAGAGGGGTACAGTGCATGTTAAGGAGTATTCTGACGTATTTAACATTTGATAGTGAAAACGACTCTGGGCGCCGCGACGCCAAACAACTTTTTTTTCCATCGACATACCTTTTGTTAACTGGCATTGAAAAACCGTAAAGTTTCTCAACGTTTGTTTCCTTAAAATGTTTTTTTATAATTTGCTTTGGAAAAAAGTTATGCAGCAAAAACCCTCTAAAATATTATTTTTTTGTCATCGCGGTTGCCATGGATCTTATGCCGCATTTGACGGTTTTCCAGTAATTTATCTAGTAGGCAGCTGTCATACTTTAACAGCTGCAGTTTGCACACCTATTCATTTAAGTAGAGTTAAACTAAGTAAACAGTGTGTTAATAACTTCTGGTTGAAATAATTTCCTAAGCTGAAAAAGTAGATATGATTCTTATTTATAGAGAAGAAAGAAGAAATTCTCAGGAAGCCGTTAGACTGTATCGAGAACGTTACCCCGACAGGTATATCCCGGATCACACTATATTTTTTCGGTTAGAATGAAATTAGAGGAACAATATAGATGCACTTTCTGAGACGAAAGGAATTTCCAAATGAAAAATTATTTTAACAGATGAAAAAGTAGCTAAAATTATGCAATATTTTCAAAACCATCCATATAATTCAATCAGACAAGCAACCAGGCATTTGAATGTATCTTATGGGGCTATTCAAAAAATTTCTTAAAGCTAACAAATACCATGACTATAAAATGCATAATCTTCAGTTATTAGCACAATTTGATTCGAAACGACGAGTGAGTTTTGTAGCAGAAATAATGACTAAATATGACGAAGAACGTTATTTTCTGATTTATATAATATGAACGGATGAAAGTCATTTTGTCAGTAACCGCAAACCTAACAGAAAAAATTATTATTATTGGGCTGATGAGAATTCATACAATCTTAATCAAATCCCGAATCAAGGCCATTATGACGTTAAGGTTTGGTGTGGGATAAATGGAAGTCCTACGGTGGGACCATACTTTTTTGAAGGAACACTAACTGGAAGTAGATACCTTAATTTCTTGGTTAATACTCTACCAGTTTTATTAGAAAATGTTCCCCTTATTTTAAGAAGGCATATGTGGTATCAACATGATGGAGCACCACCTCATACAACTGCTGCTGTTAGAGAGTATTTGAATGAACGGTTCCAATGAAGATGGAGGAGGGTTCGCAGCTTAGTTATTCAATGGGCATCTAAGTCACCAGACCTCACGCCGTTAGATTTTTTCTTGTGGGGGCCTCTTAAAGATATTGTATACAAAACTGTGACAAATGATATTGAGCACTTAAACGCAAAAATATCACATGCATGCTTTAGTATATGTGGAGAAATTATTTACGAAGCTAATCATCAAGCGTTAATGAAAAGAATGGAAAAATGCATGATAGAAAAAGGAAGACATAGAAAATTTATTCTGATTTTTTTTTTATTTTTTCAGTTTCAAAGATTTAAATTTATAAATATGTAATAAGTTATGTGATGTTAAAGGTTATATAGTTTTTTTTGTGGTTTTGATAAAAATTCTTGGTTTTTATCGTTCAAGATATTTTATTAAAGGAAGAACCTCAACAGCATAGTAACTAATATTATTATAATTACTGTCAGATTAACGTATGGCAGCCGCCTACTAGATAATGTGTTTGAAAACCGACAAACATGGCATACGATCCATGGCAACCGCGATGAACAAAAAATAATGTTTTAGAGGGTTTTTGCTGCATAACTTTTTTGCAAAACAAATTAGAAAAAACAGTTTAAAAAAAATGTTGAGAAAAATTAGGGCTTTCCAATGCATTTTTAAAAAAGGTATGTCGGTGAACAAAAAAAAGTTGTTTGCCGTCGCGGTGCTCAGCGTCGTTTTTACTACCAAATGTCAAATACGTCAGTATACTCCTTGATATGCATTATACCGTTCTACATTTTAAAGAAAATAAATATCCAACAATTCTCCATAAATCGAGACCGGGTGCCTAAAAATGACCCATTTTTAGTTGGGAAAAGAGGCTTGCCAGATCCATGAATCAATCTTGTATTTGTGATAGGAATTCTGATAAATGAACAATTATTTTATTATCATGTTTTATATTACTTTATATGAACGAATATACAATTTCGTACGACCCATGATCGAAAACTAGCATTGTGGTATCATTGATAGTTTCCAGGCCTACGTCTACGACGTTGACCAAAAATTAACCTGCACATTGCCATTTTGACTTTTGATTTGTCATAGTTTCTTAGGTACGAGGTATTCAAATGGGCGCCGTTAAATTTTAAACCGATTCATGCCTAAGCTAGAGCGTTAATTAACAGTATAGCAACACCAGATAGGGCCCGAAAGGACAAGTTTCACCTTGTTAATCAGATTTCCCCGAGTGTAGTTTGGGTTGGTTAGTTGTAGGCCATGCCTGTTTGTACACTGCAACCCCTTCGTTTATTGTGCTTCCCCGTCTTAGTTATATGAGCGGCGACCCTTTAAGAAGGTTTATTAGCTTCCTTTAAAACCCTTCATGTGTTAATTGACCTCTATGGTTACCATTTTTTGCAAATGTTGCGGTAATCAGTCCCATCACTAGTTTGGTATGGGCCCTTGGTTAACGAAGGATGTCGGTTGTTAGTTTCTTTGAGGGACCTCCAATTACGTCCCTTCTATTTACCACCAGTTTTGGTATAACAAACGCTGGTCCTGGACTCTTATATGATTTTGTAGCTCCGAATCTTGCCAATTCGTCTGCTTTGTCATTACTTTGTATCACCGAACTCCATTATGATCCTGAAAGTGGCCTGATAGATATTAAAAGCCTTTAGAGCTTTAGAGTTACACTTGTCCCTAGTAGAATGCTACAACTCTGCTCAAAGTTTTTGATCCGTGTGTCTAATAGACCAAACCTGTTGCCTTCGTCGTCGCACTTTGGGAAAAATAAGGAATTTTTTGGACAAAAATCGAGACGTGGCTTACATTTTGACCAAACTAAATAATTTTTTTTTTAAATATTCATGAACACTTTTAGTTTACCCTCCAACTGCAGAATTTTAAATAAATTGACTAATGATTATATCAGACCATAAATCGGTTAAATGAACAATACATATATACCCATATTAGTAATAGTACAAAATTCGACTGGTATTTTAACGTATATCATCATCAGCCTCTCTCCGTCCAGTGCTGGACATAGGCCTCTTTCATGTTCCTCCATCTTCTCCTGTCCTGTGACACCTCATACCATCACCTGAATGCATGTTTTCTTACTTCATCCACCCAACGTTTCTGAGATCTGTCAACACTTCTCTTGGATGTTCTTGGCCTCCAATGAGATGTTCTGTTGAGCCATTCGTCTAGATTTTTTCCCACATGCCCAGCCCACTCCCACTTAAGGATACTGCTCTCTCTATGACATCTGTAACCCCCGTTCTGGACCTTACGTCAATGTTTCTGATTCTGTCTATTATGCTCACCCCCAGCATTGCTCGTTCCATTCCACGTTGTACTACTCTCAACTTTCTGATATTGTCTTCCGTTAAAGTGATCGTTTGATATGTTAGAACTTGCAGGATACAACTTTCAAATGCTTTTCTTTTTAAGGAATTTGGAATATCTTTGCTTCTCAAGATCCATGACATTTTGATAAACGTAGCCCAGCTCAATCGGATTCTTCTATGTATTTTCGCCTGTTGGTTTGCTTTGCCTGGTTTAAGAAGATGCCCCAAATAAACATATTCCTATATATTTGTTAATGTGTTATTATTAATTTTAAATTTTTTATTGCTGTTTGACGTAATTTGTATTTTATCTAGGTTCATTTCAAGGCTTACCTGTTCTGCGGCTTTATTTAATTCATTTAAGATGAGCTTCAACTCCTCGGGATCTGGACTTATCAAGGATATGTCGTCGGCGAATCGCAGATGATTTAGAATTCCTCCCTTGGGAAAAAGTGCGTTTGAACGACGCACTTTTTCCCAAAGTGCGTCGTTCAAACAAATAAATTAGAGACAGACTTCTGTCTCTAATTTATTTGTTTGAACAAATTTTCCAAGGCGAGTGTGGACAGTTTCAGTGACGCTGTATCGCCCTGCCTAACGCCTCTTTTTAATGGAATTTTGCCAGTGCATTGAGGCATGATTGTAACGTATATACTTAGATATGTTAACCCTCTCAATTCGAAGATAAATATGCAAAAAAAATTTGCTACTCTAACCTCAAAAAAAGCTTTCAGTTGCAAACATTCGTAACGGTAAGAATGGAACAATTCTTTACTGCATAAATCTATCTAAATATGATAACGTTGTGCATTTTGATCCAGCTGATAAAGGACTGACATCAAAATTGTCGCTGTAAATAACTTTCTAACTTCAAACAAGCTTAAAAACATCAATATTCTTGGTTATAAGTAGGACATTTCTTTTATATAGTTCATAAACGTATCTAAAATACAATAGCTTTTTATATGTAGATTGACTGATAAGCAAACAAAAAGGTATGTATGGTAAGATTAAACCTAACATAACCTAATAGGTCGAGTAATGAACGAGCAGAAAGGCATATACTACAAGCTTTAAACTTAACATAACCTAATGCATCAGGTCACAAGTGAGCAGAGGTACTATCGATTTTTTTCTAAATTATCTTCGAATTCGAATTGAAAAGGTTAATATATCTAAGTATATACCATACGCTAAAATATCAAATTTGGTCGAATTTTGTACTATTTCTAATATCAGATAAATATGTATTTTTCATCTAACCGATACATGATCAGATATATTCATAATAAGTCAATTTATTTAAAATTATGTAGTTGGAGAGTAAATTAGAAGTATTCAGGGGTATTTAAAAAAAAAATTAAAAATTGGTCGAAATGTAAGCCACGTCTCGATTTTTATCCAAAAAATGCCTTATTTTTCCCAAAGTGCGTCGTCTCAACCTTCATCCAAAAATTTGGGTGGTAGCCAATTCTATATGTTTTTTCGAAATTATACGACTTTATCAAAGACTCAGATTGCATCTCCAACAGTTTGTCATTGATTAGATCAACAACTCTGGTTTGCCCAAAGAGTACAGGTTATTGTTTCCATTTTTCATTAGTCCTCATTGGATAGGTACTATTAATAACCACACTTTATATATATATATATATATATATATATATATATATATATATATTTATATGTATATATATATATATATATATATCTAGGGGTATTAGTTTTAGAATTAAGGGGGTGCTACTTATTGCTCCGGTGGAATATAAGCAAGCTAACCTTTGCAGCCGATTTAGCTCCGTGGTTCGTACACCATACTGTAGCTCCAGTTTGGGTTAATAGCAAAACCATAATAAAAACGATTCGTGGTCAGTTAGACGTAGTTCAGACTAGGTTAGTTTAAGTTAGTTGCCTCGGGAAGGTCTAGGACTAAAAAATTAACAGCAGTCGTTTAAATATCTCATATCATTATTTACGCATGTAGTTCGGAGACTGGAATTTCGCAGGAGAAGTAAATAAGACTACACTGCAGGTTTGCAAGTCCTGATGCAACATTACCACTTTTTGGATATGATGCGTTCAAAATATTTTGGTGTGTTCAAAAAATAATACATTTTAATATATCTATCTACTAAAATTTTCTTAACAAATACGAGATATTAACACACAGTTTATGAGCAACTGCCATCTAGAAAAATCATACAAAAATTGTAGTTTCCGAGCTAGTCTAGACAACAATATTTTCATGACTAGAAATTATATGCTTTTATGGTAAAAGTAATTATAAAATTGAGTTTGCCATTTCATAAAAATATAAAGTTTAATGTAAAATATGTATAGGTTTGAATATACATTTTGATCTGTTTGTTCAAAACTTCAAGCAAGTGTGAATATCTGATGCTAACTCACGAGTTACGGGTCTAAAATCAGTAGTCGTAGTGGGAAAAATTTAAACAAGGTATATTCCTGTTGTCTCATGAATTGAGATATTAGAAAAGTATGACAACACTTTCATAATTTGCAAGAAAGTAATGCAGACAACCTAACATTCCCCTGCATTTCGACGACTATCTAAATTGATAATATAATAACCTGAAAACGCTTTACTCAATTTTTTTTTATTTAAGCAACATCAATTTAATAATGAAGTTTAGAATATGCTAATGAAAAGTATATAATAAATACGACTAGAAGCATTATGGAATGCATTTTTTCTTAAATTGAGAAAATAGTTATACATCCTTTAAAAAAATCTATCTCTCCAAAAAAGTAATGGTAGCTATTTTTTTGTCATCAAAAGGAGCAGCCTTCATCAATATTGTGACAGCTATTTTCTGATATTTAATAGGTGTTTCGGTTAATAATGTAGATTTTTTCGCAATATTTAAGCGTTTGTAAATGTTGTTCTGAATGTCCGGGTTCCGTCGATCGAAATAAGTGGTAGTCTGAAGGGGCTAAGTCCGGTGAATACGGCGGGTGGGGTAAAACATCCCATTTGATGTTTTTCAAATAGTTTTTAACACATTTTGCAACATGGGATCGAGCATTGTCATATTAAAAAGTGACTTTATCGTGTCTTTGGGCGTATTCTGGTCGTTTTTCCTTAAATGTTCGGTTCAACTTTATGAACTCTTGTCGGTATCGATCGCCAGAAATTTGTTTTACCAGGTTTCAGCAGTTCATAATACACAGCCTCCTCTACTATCCCACCAAATATACAGCAAAGCTTTCTTTCCCAGAAATATTGCGCACTGGTTGTGATGTCGAAGGTTGGCTTGGGTCTACCCAAGTTTTTTGGGCTGGAGCATGTTCACCATAAGCTTCCACAAACAATCGATAACTTTCAGAGCCGTTTTTTTCAAATGAAAGAAGGTTATTAAACTTCTCTGTCTTTTTCTGGTACGAAACACGACACATTTAAAGCTATGAAGAAATATGTTTTTCGCACAATAATAATTAATAACGAACTGATTTTGATGCCGTATATTTACCTTCTAAAATGCCGTAGATGTCACTAGTCTATACCAACAAGTGTATTAGTAACGCCATATCTTAGCAAAATCGACATTATTAATCGAAACACCTATTATTTCACTAGAGGTCTAGTTACGACGGTAAAAGTAACAGTGTATTTTGACAAATGACCGGAAAATCAATTCAAAAAGGCTCCAATTAACTTTTGTGCTAAACTAAAGTTAAAGTTTTAAGGAAACACATTTATTTTCTAAGAAAGCATACGATGATGAACCTCTACCACCTGCTCAAGTGTGAGAGTCGTTCAAACCATTTTAAAATAGTCGTGGGTTGGGCTTTCCGAAAATTGGATTGAGCACGGTTAATGTCTAGAAAGTAAATGATTTCATCAAGAACAATCGCAAATCGCTAGTGAGAATGGTTGAAGATGAATTAGGAACTTTTAAGCGAAGTACATAGAATATTATGGCTAACTGTACGAACTGAAACTTTCTTGAAACGATCCTTAATGATGATGGACATGGCAATTTACCTCTAGACAATTCTATAAAATATCAGGTTTAAATGTTAAACCTACAAAGGATTGTAGAAGTATCTACGTTTTAGAGATTTTAAATTTAAGACATTTTTACGTTAGTAAATTTGACTGTAAAAGTTTAAAATCTGTTTGCATTAACAAAAACATTTTTAAAATACTGGTTAAGTGACCTCTAAAAGAGTTTTAATTTACCAGGTAATTACTATTATACAGATGCATAAATACATTTGTAGCATTAAATTGAGGCACTTTGAAAAACTCTAATTTTTAAATAACAGCACGTAAAATTGAAAATTTATAGAAAATTTTACGAACACATTTTACGAATTAAGGGGATGTTTCTTATATAAACAGTTGGCCTTATCGCCAGAAAAATGTATGAAAGTATCCTAATAAAAACTAAAAAAGCCAACCCCAAACATTAAACACTAACCCAAGGGAGCCTTAAATTAAGTCATGAATTTTTTGATTATGGTAAAAAGTTGTATCATGCCGTATAAACGTTAGGGGTGGGTGTAAACTCATTCACGGTGGATTATATTACATTGTAACGATACCAGAGGTTTATTTTTGGTAAATTTTATGCCAAATAAGGACCTTTTGATTTTTCGTTTTCATTTTTTACGCTTTTATGTCACAGTAAATTTTATATTTTATATTTTTTATGTTCTGTGAAATGAACTTATTACTAATTTATTGAAATACTCTGTGCTGAATGCATCGTCATCGAGGTCAAATTTTTAAAATACAGATTTTTTTGGTGTTCAGTAGGATATACTTATGGAATCACTTCGGTGTCCGTCCGTCTGTCTGTCACACCCGATTTTCTCTGAAACTATTTAACATAGAAAGTTAGAATTTGTCACAAATATAGGAATTGATGGTCAGATCTGACCCGCGTAGTTTCAAAAGTTAAATCTTGACTTAAGGCATTAGTTTTGGGAGATAAAAATGCAAGTGAAAAAAAAACGTTTTTTTCAAGGTCATCGAGTGGGGTGTCAAATGAAAGCTTATGACAACACGAGTCCAAAAATCTATATTATGTGGTACACACCCAAACTTATCATTTTATTATTTGAAATAAATTTCCAAAAATCATTGTTCCCCCACGCTCTCTCTAGAAGCATTAGTAAGAAAATTTAGAAAAAATTCTAAAATATTCTCCATCAGGTGTATGGTAAACTGAATGATAATTAGTTCGAGTGCATGGCCTTTGATAATTTATCTGGTATATAAAAACAAAGATAGGAACAAACTTTGTCATTTGAGGTGTGTCTTCTAAAGCCTTATGCCTTCGTAACAAAATTTTTTATTTTAAAAGCAATCACCGTACGGAACACTAATAGTGCAAGTCCGACTTGCACTTGGTCGGTTTTTTTTTAATAGTATTTTTGGTTTTTCATTCTCTACATACTCAGTGCCAAAATAATTCAGGACTCATGCAGTAAACAAGTTTTTCAAGCTGCTTTTATTCAATATATTCTATTCCTAGTTACTAATACTCTCTTCACTTACGAAACGATTTAATAATAATTTAAATGAATATTTTGGCTCATTTTTTAGAATTGCTTACAAACTCCGTGAAGAAGGCTTTTCACTATCCGCTGCGTTCTCGAAAAAGCGTTATTCAACTTCCGTTTTAATTTCTGGGACTAGAGAATAGTCCCAGGGTGCTAAATCAAGTGAATTCGGTAAATTGATGAAAATCAAGTGTTACATGATACATTGTCGTGTAGCTAGCAGCAGCTGTGTGAATAAGGATAATTAGATATAATAGGACCATTCCAATTAAGACTCGTCATTAACAAATTTAATACATTTGCTATCGTAGAAAACAATCAAAATTTTTCTGACTTTGTTTGGAAGTTATCGGGTACTTTGATATATATATATATATATATATATATATATATAAATATATATATATATATTATTTATGAATCCTACTAAAAATTCTAAATATTATTTGTTTAATATACCATATATATATATTTGAAATTGAAAATAAAAAAAAAAGATATATATATATATATATATATAAATATATATTGAATTCTATATATATAAACTATATATATTCTACATATATATATATATATATATATATATATATATCCAAATATTTTTATATATGTTGGAATAACTTGCTGTTGGAGTAACTATAAATATGTATTTGCATATATATAGTATATAACTATATATATATATATATATATATTATCGCAAAATTCAACATATATTCTTGCATACATCTATATATATATATATATATATATATAGGATTGTCGATATATATATATATATATATATATACACATATATATACATATATATACATATATATATATATAATATATATATATATATATATATATATAATATATTCAAAACATTTTATGTAACACCCTATAACTTTGTATTAAAATATATCAGTTATAGCAGTGAGTAATGATAACTGAATTAATGCGCGTGCCAGGCAGCATATACAATAAAAATTATATATAATTAATTAAAACTAGCATCTTTAAAAACATAGTCCAATCAGTGAAATGCATAATGTGATTTAAAATTTCAAAGAACGCCCGCGTCCGCGCGTGCGTTCTTCAAGCTACGTTGCCACAGCGAAATTCACTACATAAAATACATGAAAAAGTAATATTCATCTAATATTTTCGCAACAACTAGGAGGTAAACTGCTTCTATATTTTAACAAAAGAAAGTATTTATGTATATATATATATATATATATATATATATATATATATATATATATTTATATATATTATAATATATATATATATATATATATAATATATTTGGTAAACTTTTTTAATGCACATACGACAACTTTTGATCGAAGAAAAAGTATGGAATCCTATCTATAGGTTAAATATCTGAAACTTTTACAATTAATTATAGCAATACGGCGTGGTAAACCAGCTTAATGTTGAAGCAGTGAATGCATGATGCTAAAATCTATTATTTCTCAAAATTTTAAGCAAAACTACTTTTAACACTCCTTACCTTAAGTATATTTTCTTTTATAAGCAGCTAAGTACTAACATTTTAAGATAAACAGAATATATTATTTCATACTTTTTATCACTTTTCTAAAGTCGATTCCGTATGTTCAAATAAGTAGTTTTAAAATAAAGAACCTGAAATTGAGGATAAATCATTTCTAGACCTAGAAAAATTAGAAAAAATGGTAGAGTTTTACTGTTGTGTTAATAATTCGCTTCTCGAATATATTTTTAGATTTCACCAATTAAAACAATAAATTAATTAAATTGTGTAAGTAAGATACAAGCAATTGTATCGGTAGTTGAGATAAACACAATATTAAAAACATGGCTGCCCTCTATCAAAGGTTGTGCAATCACAAACTACAAATTTGTAGCACACATCGCTAGGCCCTGAATAATAATAACAATAACACAGGCAGACAAAATTTGGCCTATCCTTTTACCCAGAAACCAGAATATACTTTTTCTAAGGGTTTTTAACGCGCTAAATTCGAATCCGAGGTCAGAATTTCTCTGACGGCTTTGGTTTTCGAGATATTCTAACCTAAAAGTGCGAAAATCAAGGGTTTTCGACATATTTGAGGTTATGTTACATTGAAAGGTATATATTGCCTAAATGTAGATGTTGTTTAGTTTCCGTAGTTGGTAGTTAATAATTATAGGTAAATTTCACTTATTAGGCATTTTTTTATTAAAAATAAAACATAGTTTGTAAGAAATCATATTTTAGAACTTTATAAAAATTATCTGGTTCAACTTTTTTCTATGTAGAAAGTAGTTTCTAAAATTTTTGTGTTTTATATTGAAAATATTAATATGATTATTTATATATATATATATATATATATATATATATAAATATATATATATATATATATATATATATATATATATATATATATATATATATATATATATATATATATATATATATATATATACTCCGGTTGACCAGCTATTTCGTTTTCAGTTGACAACGATGCTAAAGAATTACGTTTTTCTTGAGACACAATCGACCTCAAATACATCCTAATAAGATACAGTTTAGAAAAACTTCGTTTTCCACTGGTAACAGTTATTGGCAAAGTCATCAAAATTCGCAGAGAAACCCAAAAAATTTAGCATCCCTAAAAATGTAGCGCCCAGAGCGATCGCCCCATTCGCCCTGCCCTAAAGCCCATAAAAATATTGTGTTTCTACTAATTTTCATTAAAAATATTCTATAATTTTCTGCCTGATGTTTTACCTAATGCTTTTATAAACGCTAAGTATTTCAAATAATCTACAAATAGAATACTTCGGAATTTTGTTTAAATTGTGTAATTTATGCATAAAATGTTTTCAGAATGTGTAAATATAAATTAATTTTGTTTATGTCAATATAATGTTCTAAAATGTATTGATCTCGTTAGATATGGGAGTAGACTATTCTATAATTATTTTATCTAATTTCACATAAAATATTTCAGAAATCTGTCAAAAATATGTCAATTTTGTCTAATTATTAAGTAGAATCTTCTAAACATTTATTTATTTTGACTAATATTCACACAGAATGTTGTTGCAATATTTCACAAACAGAACTTATTGAAATACAATTGGTAGCTCAGAGCACAACAAGTAATAGCAACCGTTTTTTCTGTATTAAGTACAGAGGAGTCAAAAATAGTGAGTCTCTTTGGACCATTAGCCAACCATCAAACTAATACTTAGTTACTAGTGGATTATTAAATATTAAGAATTCTGCAAAAAGGACAAATGTACAATATCTAAAGTAACCTCTAGTTAATCGAGCACTCTATATTGCCTGGCCTATATCTAGCTGTTGAAATCCAATAGAATATTACCTCATCCTGCTCGGTAGTTGCGTAGTGGGTGCATCCAGGAGCTGTCCATTATTTTTAAGGCCAACTTATTTTTAATACGGTAGAAATGGTTACGTTGTCCGCTGAGCCATTAAGCTTCTCTCCTTTTTTCATTCTCATGCTTATTCTTTTTTAAAGTTTTTATATTTATAATAAAGCTTTGGATAAACTATGTATTCATTTGGTTGGAGTTTCAAGAGATTTATAAAAATTGTGGATTTTCACTCACTTTCACAAAGCTAGTTTTAGAATAATGTAAAAATATAGTATATTGATTTATTGATAGAACAATCTAGAATTTTGCATATTTTTATTTGCTCTAATTTATAAACACACACAGTGTTAAGTTCATCGCTTTATGAGTTGAGAGTTATTCAACTTTGTCAAATATATTATTTTTCTTTCATGCATATTATTCTGAGATCCTATAAAAACGATGTTTACTTTGCCTTTCTTACTTAAAATTTTATCTTTCCTGTAGTTTAAAAGAGGATATTTTTAAATTACAAATTTATTTCTAAATTTTTTTATTTTGTATACTGACTGGTATTTTAGCCAATTTCAAAAAGTGTATAATGTCTTCATATAGTCATTAGTATACTACAAAAAAATCTACATGCTCAAGTCACATTCTGTTTATACGAGAATGGATTGAAAAGTTGGCGGCCTAGTCAAGAAAACAAAATAAAATACTTACAAAAATATTTTTATTTTTCGACCTAATCTCCACCTAGCTCTATGCACTTCTTCCACCTGCTTTCCAAAGCTTCCACACCTGTTCGAAAAAAAAGATTCCTCAAGGTCTTCAAAGTACTGGTTAACTGCAGCTTCGACTTTTTCATTTGATGAACATTTCTGGCCACCGAGGTGTTCTTTTAGGGTTGGAAACAGATGAAAGTCCGAAGGTGCTAAATCAGAAGAATAAGCCAGGTGGGGCAGCAATTCGAACCACAAACACGAATTTGAGCCATAGACTCAACAGACGTGTGAACGCGAGCATTGTCCTGATGGAACAAAACTTTCTTTCTCAGTAATCCTGGGCGTTTCTCTTTAATTTCTTGACGTAAACGACGCACAAGGGTGCAATAGTAAGTCGAGTTTATTGTTTCGCTTTTCAGAAGGTAGTCCACCATAATTATACCTTTAGCATCCAAAAAAACTGACGCCATCACTTTTCCAATCGACAGAATTGCCTTCGCTTTCTTTGGGGTCGATTCACCAGATTTTTTCCACTGCTTGGATTGTTGTTTTGACTCTGGAGTATAGTGGTGAACCCAGGTTTCGGTCATTGTCACAAACCTGTTAAGAAAATCTTGCGGATCATCCTCAAATACCTCCAAATAGTAGCGAGAAATTGTGAGTCGAATTCGTTTTTGTTCAACTGAAAGCAATCTGGGGACCCACCTAGCGAAAACCTTAGTAAATCGTAGTTCGTTGGCAATGATGTTTTGTGTTCAGTCATACGAGATGCCTATAATTTCTGCAATCTCCCTGATAGTTAATCTACTGTCTTTCAATAAGAGATCACACACTTTGCCGATGTTTTCTTCAGTCGTAGACTTCGTGGGCCGGAGAGAGGATCATCTTCGATGCTCTCTCGTCCACGTTTAAATTCTGCAACCCATTTGTTCACAGTGGTATATGACGGAGCAGATTTCCCTAGTGTTGTTTTCATATCCTCCTTTGGTGTTAATCTTTTCTAAACTGGTACTTGATGACGGCACGTTGTTCAATTTTTTCCATTTTTCCAAAAACGCTGCACTTGGTCTCACTAAGCTCGTTATAACCTAAAAACCACAAATTCTACAGCAACAAAATTTTACACTGTGATAACCAAAGAAAGTATGAACTTATTGAGGGTACTATAGTAAAAATATTATAATTGTTTTTTGGTGAGGCCGCAAATTTTTCAATCCATCCTCGTATCATGTCTTAAAAAATATAATATATTATTACCAATAATATTTACACTCCTTATTTGGTTTTTCGTAATGTTAAGAACATTTCAGTAAAAATCATATTCAAACTGCTGTAATTCGAGTTGCGAAGTACCGAGGTTAATGTAGGAGGTGAATGTGTCTATTTAGAAACTGCCGACGTACTAAAGAACTTCCATCTGGAAAGGTACACTATATTTTCCAAGCATAGGTTTCTGCCATTGTGATGGCACTTACAATAAAAGGTGGTCACGTGCATTGAGCAGGTGGCGTACATTTGCTCTGACAGGCAATTACTAAAATTCGACCGAGCTCGGCACTCATACGCGAATGCAAGGATGAACTTGATAAGTTGTCTAAGTGTAATCAGGTTGAATTGTTATGAATCGCGGAATATCGGGGCCACAGAGTAACGAAGTAGTAGAGAAACTGACCAAATTCGGAGCCATGACTGCATTTCGGAGATTCAAACAAGCTAAGAGATAGATACAAGCTGCCTTCAAGAAATTGGTCGATTGGTCATCAAAAGAGTGATGGCACCGGAGCTCAAAATGGAAACAGATCAATGACTTTGTATCGTGGTCTATAGGAGCGCGTCTAGAGTAGGCTGCTTAATAGAAGCAGACATGTCCTCAATCCTGTTGTGGCGATTCTAACGGCATATTTTAGGTTGAGAACGATGGGGATGTAAAAGCTCGGGCTGTCTGAAGGAAGAAGCTTCTTGACTTGATTTGCGCATGTAAGGCGGTGGAATGACTCAGGTATGAGATATTCGGCGCGGCGGTGCTCCAAAGCCGGCGCGTAGTTATGGGGAGAAATTCTGGTTTTATGATCAAATCCGTTTCGTGACAATCGTGGTGGTCAGAATGGTGGGGAAAATGTGTCTTCGGGGGGAGCAAAAGGATACCTCTTGTATATCTACGAGGCGCTGAACCTCCTCCCAACAACTGCCACTAATACATACAACCGTTCGTCTAACAATGATTTTGTCCGACGTTTCGCGAAAATCTCATTTAGCATTTTCAAATGCTCTTGTTGCTGCTGCTCCTTGATACTGTAACTAACTAACAGTTAGTTAGTTAGTTTGGAGCGGCAGCAGCAGCAAAATCACAGTATCAAGTAGCAGCAGCAGCAAAAGCACTTAAAAATGCCAAACGAGAATTTCGCGAAACGTCGTGCAAATTTATTGTTAGAAGGACGGATTGAAACCTGGGATTTTAATATATTACATTTCACCATACGTGAAAACCTCTATTGTAACGTACATATATATAAATATATATATATATATATATATATATATATATATATATATATATATATATATATATATATATATATATATATATACGTTACAATAGAGATTTTCAGTGTGACACTTTAAGTCCACATCACATGGGATATTTTTTTAAATATACTAATAATAAGGTTGCAATTTAAATCAAGATGAAAAACAATTGCCGAAATATCAAAAAACTGCAAAAAATTTAAAATCGTAGTAGGCCGTTGAAATTTAGCAAACAGATCTAGAATTACAAAATAAACCATTTTGTCTAATAACTTCTTTAAAATTTGGCCAAATTATACGTTTTTTTCAAAATTTTTTTACGAAAATGTCATTTTTGACAGGTGACGTCATGCGTAAAAATGACTTACTATACTTTATTTCTGATATTATTTGAAGCACAAATGGATGCCATCACCAGATCTGGGCTAAAGTGATTATTTAAAAAAAATCCCATATGATGCGGACTTAAATTGTCACACTGTATATATGTATATATATATATATATATATATATATATATATATATATATATATATATATATATATATATATATATATATATATATATATATATATATATATATATATATATATATATATATATATATATATATATATATATATATATATATATATATATATATATATATATATATATATATATATATATATATATATATATATATATATATATATATATATATATATATATATATATATATATATATATAGGTAGAAAAACGACAGAATACTCTACCATACACTCTCCTTGTGACCACAGTCGGATAAAAAGACGAATTTATAATAATTGAAAAAGCTACATTTTCTATAGGACAACCAATATAGAAGCCAAATTCCAATGATTCACGTACACACAACCGTCTCGTTCCCAGCAGGGCCATTTTCATCATTAACCATCGCATTGGTGTAAAGTGGTCATTTGACGTTCTATAACACACGGTCCTGTATTCGCGAGCACCCTGAGGGGGTAACATGCCCCCCTGGGGAAATGTCTGCACCCCCACATGTTTGTCTAAGGCCGTTTGTCAAATGTTACTGTTCCTACACACGTATGGGCTCATTTTTTGTAGTGTGCTTAGTTGACTATTTGTTTTGCTATTGTTTTGTTTCGGGGTTTAATCCATTGTTTACGCTCTAGATTGTTACTAAAAGATAGGTTGTTTAACAATTTTGTTGGCTTTGTACCACATGCCGTGTATACAATTAGTCTGATTCAACGTAATATATAAATTTGCTTGACAAGAATAATTACCTAAATTAATGATTCAATGGAATTTTGTTTAGTCTGTAGGAAAAATTGGAATAATCGATAATAAAAAAAAATTGAATAGCTAACAAGTAATGTGAAAACATAACTTAAGAGCGAAATAGTGACCACTAAACTTAAATTTTGGACCCCAAAATAATAACTGCTAAAATTACTATAATTTTGAAAAAAAGTAGTGAAGTGATTTTTTTTTTTTGTCTAGCACACGTGCTGTAGGGAAGTCCCTAAAGTGCTACAGGAGCGACACGTGTATGGAGAAAGCGATTCACGTTGTTCTTGAATCGCTGTTAACTGTACTCGGTAGGAAACACAGTCCTGGGCAAATTATTCCAAAGGGATGATGTTCTCCATATAAAACACTGCTTGAAAAGCGTTGTACGAGGAGTAACAAGCTGAACCTCATACGGATGTGAAGTATTAGCGCGACGTGTACTTCTAACATGCACGGCTCTGAGAGGAATTAAGCGGGCCACATCCTTCAAACACTTGCCATGAAAATACTTGTAAAATAGGCTCAAGTCGCCAACCGTTCTTCGATGTTCCAGCGAATCAAGGCCGCCGGTCAGTTCCGGGTCTCCAATCAGATGAACAGCTCTTCTCTGAATAAAATCCAACAAATGCAGTGTATGTTTGGGAGCGGAGTCCCAAACATGGGAGCAGTATTCCATAGTTGGTCGAATCTGAGCTTTGTAAAGAATTAATAGTTGTGGAGTGTAAAGCTTTCTGGTTCGAGATAATATTCCCAACTTTTGAGAAGCTCTCCCTGCCATGCCTGCAACATATTCATGCCAGGACATATTTGCTCCCAAATTAACGCCCAACAAATTGAGTGACGATTTATAAAGTACGTCCTTCGTAAACACTCAGTTTTAAAATAAACATAAGGTTTCTCACATTAAAAAAATTATAATTTTTAGATTATCCGACTACAAGAATCCTGAAAAGGGCGTATAACACTTATTTTCTTACTCTGTTTAACTGTAAATAAATTTTGTTTCGTGTCGCCACCAAAAAAACCAGAAACAGATCTGATAGTACTATTAAAGTAACAAAATTCATCGGCCCATACCTTTTTCACTCTCTTCTCTGAAAGCGATATCGCTTTGAGACTAGAGGTTCCTTTCTTGCATCAGTTGTATTTACACAAAATTGTAACCACAGATAGACTGTGTGATATACTATAGATCTAAACATAACTTAATTCCCCAGCTGCTAAAAATTTTGTCTCATTTTCATGTGATGCACTTTATGAAAAATATAAACATTTTTAAAAACCCTATTTGGTATTTTTTGTGAGTAAAAATATTTAGGAGGTAGTGTAGAAACTTTAATAGAATTTAATTTTTACAAATTACTTATAACTTAATTTCACAAGTACAATATTTATAACTTTTCGATTGGTTTATTTAATTTTTTGCTTGAAACATGCTGAGACAGGGATCAACTCTGAAAACCTCAGACTAAATGAATCCGAGCTTAAGGCTGACTTAAACTAGGCGCTTTGACTATTCAATAATGTGTCGTCATCTACTATCGAAAGAATTAAATCATCCTTCAAATTGGCACAATGAGAGTAAGTAAAAGTGATAGTATAAACATCTCTTTCGACAGACAGACTGGCGGAACGTGAAAGCCATGTTTTTGGTTATCTTCGAACCTCAAAATGTAGAAAATGCAATTTATTTTTAGCAAAAGTAGTAAAAATTGTACTAGTCACCAAAAATATTAATTTACTACTAAGTTGGCTCAATTGAAAAATTCTCTATCAATAGCAGAGCCGTTACTAATAGATGATTTGTTTATAGAGGTAAGTAAGTCATTGATTACACACATAACTGAATGTTTGCCCACCAATTTCTACCTCAACTGTAATTAGAAGCATAGATTAGGTAATTCTACAAACAATGTGACAAATTAAACAAATAAAAGTAGGGCTTTTTTCTAACCTTGTCTATTTAATTAAGGTAAAAATGCAAACAGAATAAACATGCATTATATAAGTACTATTCGCCTGAAAGCCGGTCGAAACATTTTTCAAACTTTTTTTGAGTTTTAATAAGTAATAACATCCAATACTGCACAGCTATCAAAACAGTTTAAGTACTTGCAATCAGTTTTGATAATTTGCTAATCCATTCTACACCCACTAATAATCCTACTAGTTTAGTACAGCTAATTAAACTGCAATTTAGAGACTTTAGATTAGCAAAAGAGCCAAAATCGACGGCAAGGTTATTTCATATAGAGAGTGACCAATAGATTACTAGCCAAGCTTTTATTTTAACATGATAGAAGATTTTTAAGTATACATTTTAGGAACCTATATGGTTTATGGTAAGTGCAGAATGTCACTTTCATAAGTAAATGACTATCCTGTGGAAAATATGAAATAATTAATCAAGATTGTATTTTTGACAGAAAACAAATGCTGTAAAATTATTATAACTTTTAAACAATTTTTATCTATATATTTCTAAGATTAATAGTTTCCACTTAAACATCACTTCAATGCTTTAATCCAAGATGGCTGTGCATATTGATGGGCGGGTTATTCGATTATAATAATTACATTTCTTTTATGGCACCATTAATATTGCATAATTAGAGTTCTTTTGATATGTGTGGGTTTAAATTTATTCTTTTAAAAAATATTCTAATTATAAGTTTTCTTAATTTAGTCTGAATTAAATTGCCTGTTTGTACTGGAAAATATCAAGTTGATATGTTATTAGTATATGTAGAGGCCAGAAAATATTGAAGGAAAGCAAGATGTTCAACGATATATATGTAGAAAGGTATCCACCATGTGTAAATTATTTTCCTTCATTCGAAAATCACTTAAAATAAGAAAATAATAATAACTGATTTTATAGTAGGCGATGAGACAGAAATAAAGACATTAGCTTGTGACGAAGTCGAGCAAACAGTTTTCTTAGGGCAAATCTGATGACTTAAGGATAGGTCGCGAAAGCATTAGCAAGATATTATATAAACATGGCTACAGATCTTATAAATATCGAGTCCCCCAACACTTCTATGAGAGTGACTACATACGAAGACTGGACCTTACAAACTAGTACCCGAATTCTCACAAATTATATATTAAAAAGACGGTGCCCCGATCCATAATGCTAAAGTAGTAATCAACTATCTAAATTTAACTTTTGGAAATCCTCAAAATCCGTACCAGTAGTCAAATAAGATGGCCACGAAGGTTACCAGACCTTATACATCTTTTGATTTCTGCTACTGGGGTCATATCAAAGAATATGTGTACAAGAGAATATTAGAGAGTATTCAAAACCTTAGAAATAGAATTACTCGAACCATTATGGGCATATAGCCGAAAAAAGCGTTCTTTTAGGATCTGGTTTTAGCCAAACTATTCATTATATGAATTAGATTTTTTATTTTATATAGTAATACATAGCTTAAATAACAATTTCTTAAATTTTAATTTAAAAGAAAAATGGCAGCGCTACACGTTTTCCCCGGCGTCCCCCTTTTTTTAAGATGCATTGCGGAGTGTACGATTATTGGGAGCTGGGCCATCTGATATCAAAATTTCCAAAGAAATTAGTTTACTAGTGGATCAATCTTCTCTTTGAATGAAGAAATTTTGACTTTATCAAGAACTTTATTTTTAATTAGTAAAAATGTTAAACGCGGCAACGTCATGTTTTCGCTTTTTATTTAAACCAATGTCCTTTAATGAAAAAAAAAATATCCTTGATTCAAAAACAAGATTGGTCCTCTAGCAAACTAAATTCTTTGAAAATTTTGATTTCAAATGATCCAGCAGAATTCGCACAAATTATATATTAACAGGACGATGCCCCTATCCATAATGCTAAAGTAGTAATCAACTATTTAAATTTAACTTTTTGGAAACCACCAAAATCTGTACCAGTGGTCAAGTATGATGGCCACCAGGGTTACCAGACCTTTCACTTCTTGATTTCCGCTACTGTGGCCATATCAAAGGACATGTCTACAAGAGTACATCAGAGAGTAGTCAAGACTTTAGAAATAAAATTACTCAACCCGTTAATTCAGTGGAAATTGTCCTTCGCAAATTTCAAGAACGAATTCATTTATGCCGGGAAGTAAATGATCAATGTTTTGAACATTTTTAACTACGGATAAGGTGTAGAACATGATACATATTTTAGTATTAGCTTTTTCCAGAGAATTCAAAAATAATGTAATATACAGGGTGTTCCATAAGTTATAATAAATTTGATTTCATTTCCGGCTACGCTGCAAGCGATAGTCAGTTGTTTTTACAGTCAAATTATGTACTTATGGAAACACTAGAAATAGAAACACAAAAAGTAAAGAACAACCAAGAATTAATAATAATGGGAGATCTGAATGGGAGAACAGGAAGGAAAACAAAGGACAATACCGTACAACTATTCGGAGAAGACATTACTAACGACAACGAGAGAGACTAATAGAGCTGTGTGAACTAAACGGCTTCAAAATAACAAACGGATTCTACAAATACAAAGACATCCACAAATATACTTGGATGCAAGAAACACGAAATTTAAAATCGATAATATACTACATTATAATTAAAAACGATACCACTATCAAAATAAAAGACGTAAGAGTAAAGAGAGGGGCAGAATGTGGAACAGACCATAGACTATTAATAGCAAATATAAAAGTACCGTGGTACAAGACAACAAAGCAAAAAGGAACAATAGATAAAGAAAACAGAAATACTAAAAAAATAACAGAAAAGTAGATAAAGAAATAAAATACAAAGTACACTTACTGCAAGATGAAACGATAAGAGGCCTATATAGACGACGATTAGATCAAAAATTAAATGAATTTAACTACGACAACCTCCAACAGATGTATGATCACATAAAAGAATGCATCAAACAGGCGGCCCTAGAAGCATTAGGTAAAGAAGACAACGAGAATGAGAAACATAAAATTAGAATCTGTGAAGAAACCAAAGAATCTATAAAGGAGAAAAAAAAGACTATACGAAAAATGGCTGAATACAAAATCAGAAGAAGATCTACAGAAATATAAAGAGAAAAATGCAGAAACGAGGAGGATGATAAACAAAGAAAAGAACGAGAGATGGAAAAAATCGTGCGAACATCTAGAACAGTATGTAGGAGGAACTAGAAGCATAGAATCATGGAGAATAATTAAAGCATTAAGGACTAACAATAGAGAGAAGACGTATATAGAGCTGCTAACAGAAGACAGAGAAGAATTCCAAGAAGAGAACCCTGAAGAAGAACAGAATAAGGAAATAAAAAATATAGAACTAAGCTATGAAGAAGTAAAGAAGACAATAAAAACACTCAAAATAATAAATCTGCAGGGGCCTGGGGTGTGGTAAATGAAATGATTAAGTACGGGTCTAATAAATTACATCGAATGCTGAGAAACATGTTCCACAGAGCGATAAATGGAGAAAAAATACCAGAGAAATGGTCAAAAGCTTATATAGTATCTATATTTAAAAAGGGAGACCGCAGAAAATGCATAAACTATAGAAGCCTATGCATAATATAGAGCATGGGACGTTTGTATGGAAAAATTATTAAAAATATCATGGGGGAAAATATAAAAGGAGAAATTGGAGAAGACCAAGCAGGCTTTACGGCCGGAAAATCATGTATAGACTACATATAAACTATAAAACAAACAATGGAAAAAAACTAGCAAAGAATAGAGAAGTTCATCTAGCCTTCATAGACATAAGAAAGGCCTATGACTCAGTACCAAGACAAAGATTATGGAATGCAATGAAAGAAATAGGCATTGAGAAAGAACTAATATACGCAGTAAAAGCTCTCTACGAAAACAACACAGTGAACATAAAAATAGGACATAAAATAGAGAAGAGACTCCAAACATCAAAAGGCCTATTACAAGGATGCTCTACATCCCCAACACTATTCAAAATATACCTAGAACAAACATTAAAAAAATGGAAGCAAAAATGTAGTGGAATGGGAGTCCCAATACGAGAAGATTACTTATATACTCTAAGTTTCGCAGACGACCAAGTGATCATAGCGCAAGATGAGGAAGACCTCAGTTATATGGTAAGAAAACTGAAAAAAGAATACACTAAAGCAGGATTAGCAATAAACTTTAATAAAATGGAATATCTAACAAAGGAGGGAAACGTGGAGAATCTAGAAGTCGATAACAAAACGATAATCAAAGGAACCGATAGATTTAAATATTTAAGAAACTATTTCAAAAAACGCAACATCAGAAGAAGAAATTAACGCTAGATTAGGACAAACGCGGATATGCATAAGACAATTAAATTCGATCCTGTGGGACAAGCACATTACAAAGAGAAACAAAACACGCATATACAAATCAATACTACAAAGCATAATGACATACGGGTCAGAAACATGGACGATCAACAAAAGAAATAAATCTAAAATTAACGCGGTAGAGATGGAGTATTGGAGAAGATGTTGTAGAGTGACACGTATGGAGAGAATAACAAATGAAGAAATAAGAAGCAGAATGAACATCAAAGAGAACGCAATAAACACCATTGAAGAAAAACGATTAAAATGGTATGGACACATAAGACGGAGCGAAGATAATAGGTGGATAAAGAAAATAACGGAGTGGAGCCCTATAGGGAGAAGAAAAAGAGGAAGACCCAGACTATCGTGGAGAGACGATGTGGACGAGGCTATGGAGGACAGGGGTCTAACAGATGGAGACTGGGAATCTATAATATATATAAAATGCAACGTGTCTCTGTCTGTCTGTCTGTCTGTCTGTCTGTCTGTCTGGCTGTCTGTCTGTCTGTCTGTCCGTTAGTGCGCTTATCACTGGAGAATCACTTATCCGATTTACGTACTTTTTTTTTTAAAACATACATATGTTCTTTGGCCAGGTTATAGGCTATATTTTATTACGATAGGTAGCATACGGAATGAGCAGTGACGATAATAGGAATGAAGTCGGAAAAAAGTTTGCCGCTAGCGAGTTCCCTTGCAATACACAGCCTAAACCTAAATATGGAACAATATTATGTAGCAGAGAATATCTATATTCTATAATCTATAATACGAGGCATGTTTTTTAAGTAAGTACCGTTTTGGAATTAAAAAAAGACGTGCAAAGATATCGCTATAATTTTATATTTACATGAAAGCCTGTACCTTAATCTACTTTTCTACATAATTTCCGTGAATATTGAGGCACTTGTCATAACGTGGCACCAGTTTTTGAATACCCTCCTCATAAAATTCTGCCGCCTGAGAAAAAAGTTCTCGGTCACAATGCGATACAAAACACTACGAGAATATTGAGGAAAGCAGTCGCACAATGATGAAATTGTAAAGCGTCTGTTTTCTCTCACCATTTCGTCCACTTTCTGCACCAAATCTTCATTAACGACCGAAGGACGCCCACTCCGTTCTTCATCATGCACATTTGTGCGGCCATCTTTAAATGCTCTCACCCATTTCCTTACCATTCCATCACTCATAATGTTTTGTCCGTAAACTTCACAGATCTCACGATGAATATCGATCGGTTTTACGCCTTTAGCACTAAGAAATCGTATAACAGCCCGTACTTCACAATCGGCGGGACTCACGATTGTCGGAGGCATCTTAAACACTCAGTAAACAACGTATACAATGAAGAATCAGACTGTAATGGCGTCAGTGCGTAGACATGAGATGTAGGTTACCAGCGCGCATGCGCGGAACGCCGACCGTATCGCTGCGGCGGCGGAATCGCAAAACGGTACTTACTTAAAAAACATGCCTCGTATATATAAAATGCAATGTCTCTCTGTCTATCCATTAGTGTGTTTATCACGCGAGAACCGTTTATCCGATTTACGTGTCTTTTTTTAAATTCATACATACTATATTCTTCGGCCAGGTTATATAATAATAATAATAATCTGTATCTATAATATATATAAAATGCTCTCTGTCTGTCTGTCTGTCTGTCCGTTAGTGCGCTTATCCCTCGAGAACCACTTATCCGATTTATGTGATTTTTTAAATTCATACCTGTTCTCTGACCAGGTTATAGATATATATTTTATTACATGTATAATATATATAAAATGCAACGTTTCTCTGTCTGTCTGTCCGTTGATGCGCTTATCACTGGAGAACCACTTATCCGATTTACGTACTTTTAAAAACATACATATGTTCTCTGGCTAGGTTATCTATCTATAATATATATAAAATGCAACATCTCTCTGTCTGTCTGTCCGTTAGTCCGTTACGTGCTTTTTTTTAAAACATACATATGTTCTCTGGCCAAGTTATAGGTTATATTTTATTACGTTAGGTAACATACAGAATAAGCAGTTACGATAATAGTGAATCAAGTCGGAAAAAAGGTTACCGTTAGCGCGTTCCCTTGCAATGCATTGCCTAAACCATTAAATATGGAACAATATCATGTTGCAAAGAATATAATATATATAAAATGTAACGTCTCTCTGTCTGTCTGTCTGTCCATTAGTGCGCTTATCCCTTGAGAACCACTTATCCGATTTACGTGTTTTTATAAATTTATACATATGTTCTATATAATTCGATATAAGCATAGATAATGGGAGATAAGGTGAGATAATGGGAGATAAGTATAAATAATGGGAGATAAGGATAATTAATGTGAGATAAGAAGATATAAGTCTAGACAATGGGAGTTATGGTAGGGGTTATGGGAGATAAGGAGAAATAATGGGAGATAAGGAGAAATATTGCGAGATAAGTCGAGATAAGCCTAGATAATGGGAGATGAGGTGAGATAATGGGAGATAAGGAGAAATAATGGGAGATGAGCAGAGATAAGCCTAGATAATGGAAATTATGTAGAGACAATGAGAGATGACAAATAATGGGAGATAAGGAGAAATATTGCGAGGTAAGTCGAGATAAGCCTAGATAATGGGAGATAAGGTGAGATAATGGGAGATAAGGAGAAGTAATGGGAGATAAGGAGAAATAATGGGAGATAAGGAGAAATAATGGGAGATGAGCAGAGATAAGCCTAGATAACGGAAATTATGTAGAGATAATGGGAGATAAGGAAAAATAATGGGAGATAAGGGGAAATAATGGCAGATATTTTATTACGTTAGGTAACATAAGGAATAAGCAGTGACGACAGTAGTAAATCAAGTTCACGCGAGCGGAGCCGCGGGCACGGCTAATATATATATATATATATATATATATATATATATATATATATATATATATATATATATATATATATATATATATATGTATATATATATATATATATATATATATATATATATATATATATATATATATATATATATATATATATATATATATATATATATATATATATATATATATATATATATATATATTATGTACTTATTTGAACCATATAAGTCACTGAAATTTGAGCCTAATATCTATTTGGTGTTCCGTACGGAACACTGATAAGATTACTTCGGTGTCTGCCCGTTTGTCTGTTTGTCCGTCTCTCTGTCTGTCTGTCTGGCACACCCGATTTTCTCCGAAACTATTTAACACAGAAAGTTGAAATTTGGCACTGCTATAGAAACTGATGGCCTTATCAGAGCCGTGTAGTTTTAAAAGTTAAATTTTGACTTAAAGGGTTAGTTTTGGGGGGGGGGGATGAAACCGAAAGTGAATTTTTTTACCAGGTCATCAAGTGGAATGTCAAAGGAAAACTTGTAAAAACACAAGTTTAAAAATATGTATAATGTAATACTTGGGCACACTTTTCTTTGTATTATTTTTTAAAAATTACGAAAAATCGTTGTCCCTCTCCCCTTATCTTGAAAAGTACTAATCAAAAAATTTTGAAAACTTTCCAGAATTTTCTTCACAGAGTTTAGATTGAATGAAAATTATCACGATAATTACTTATTTATCTGGTATATAAAAAAACAAAAATTTTCAATTTCAAGAACATCAGTTTTCAGTAAAAATCGGGAAAAAGCTTTGTTGAAAAGCCATTTGGGGTGTGTTTTGTGAAGTCATTGATCATTTTATACCTCCGGAACAAAAATTTTTATTACAAAAGTAATCACTGTACGGAACACTAATTGCGCAAGTCCGACTTCTACTTAGCCGGTTTTATTTTTTTATGTTAAAATAGGAGCTCAGCTAGTAATCTCGTGGTCACCCGGTATACGGAGAAAATTTTGCTTAAGAGATAAAAACAACTGTGCGTAAACTTAACTAAAAAGAACTCTGGTGATATACAGCCTAATTATGGTCGATAAATTATGTATATTCACGCGAAAATTAGATAAACGTTATAATTATACAGAAATGCAAATTATTTATTAAATATTACTTACACTTATTACGTACATTTTAGGAGTATGGCGTTTCTATGTAACTCTGTATTTTTTTTAAGTTGGCATCTACTGAAGTATTAAAAAGTAACCTTATGTGTGGTAAAAAATACAGAAGGCAATAGAAAAATTACGAAATCACCATACATGTGACGGTCGCATTGTAAATTTTGATACGAGGATGGATTGAGAAGTTCGCGACCTCACCAATAAATAGTTATAATATTTTTATTATAGTACTCTCAATAAGTTCATATTTTCTTTGGTTGTCACAGTGTAAAATTTTGTTGCTGTAGAATTTGTGGTTTTTAGGTTGGAACGAGTTTAGTGAGACCAAGTGCAGAGTTTTTGGAAAAATGGAAAATATTGAACAACGTGCGGTCATCAAGCACCTGTTTAAAAAGAGATTAACACCAAAGGAGACCCACGATGATATGAAAACAACACTAGGAGAATCTGCTCCGTCATATATCACTGTGAAAAAATGGCTTGCAGAATTTAAACGTGGACGAGAGAGCATCGAAGATGATCCTCGCTCCGGCCAGCCCACGACGTCTACGACTGAAGAAAACATTGGCAAAGTGTGTGAAAAATCTGGTGATCCAACTCCAAAGAAAGCAAAGGCAATTCTGTCGGCTGGAAAAGTGATGGCGTCAGTTTCTTGGAATGCTAAAGGTACTATTATGGTGGACTACCTTCCGAAAGGCGAAACAATAAATTCTACTTACTATTGTACCCTTTTGCGTCGTTTACGTCAAGAAATTAACGAGAAACGCCCAGGATTACTCAGAAAGAAAGTTTTGTTCCATCAGGACAACCCTCGCGTTCACACGTCTGTTGAGTCTATAGCTCAAATTCGTGATTGTGGTTTCGAAGTGCTGCCCCACCCGGCTTATTCTCCTGATTTGGCACCTTCGCACTTTCATCTGTTTCCAAACCTAAAAAAAACACCTCGATGCAGTTAACCAGTATTTTGAAGACCTTGAGGAATCTTTTGTTCAAACAGGTGTGGAAGCTTTGCAAAGCAGGTGGAAGAAGTGCATAGAGCTAGGTGGAGATTAGGTCGAAAAATAGAAATATTTTTGTACGTATTTTATTTTTTTTTCTTGACTCGGCCGCGAACTTTTCAATCCATCCTCGTATTTGACACATTTGCAGCTGATTGCTCTCAGACAACTCCTTAACTGCTAAAGAAAGTGTATTCTTAAAAAAATTACCTTTCTTGATTTTTGCGTCCCTTTCTGTTTCAAGGTCCTCAAATCACGAAAAAGTTTTCAATTTTCGTCGATCTGTTGGTCTAGTCTATCCAGAGGTACGATAAAACTCTTGAACAAAATGAAATACCACCTTCAAATTTGTGTACTGTATTTTATTTAAAGCAAGAAGGGAACCTGAACGATATAGCTTTAAGGAAAAGGGAGAAAGTGATGGTATTCAATAAATTTTGTATAAGTTTAATGACACTATGAGAATTTTTCTCGACTGGAATAATGACCACATTGTAAGAATAATTATTTGCAGTTATTTAAAGATATTCAATTGTGACAATATTTTATGTAAAATGAATTTAAAAGATAATAGGTTGAACCCTAAGTGCGTGTTAGTAGTTATTTGTAAGGCTGCGTCGCCTTATTTAAAATTTTCAGTAGGAAAACCAAACGCAGTTAGAGGTTAATTACAATCTAGTTTTTCATTGCAAAGTAGGCGAACACGTATTTACTGTGTTTCTTGTTAATATTGGGTTTGGGACTCTTTGGTTTGGAAAAATTCGAATACACCCGATAGTAGCAGTTGCCTTATGAGACTATTAGCTAGTGAGTAATAACAATCGAGGCGATGGGTTTTATGTTGATTTTGATAATTTCAAGTAAGAAAGTCATATAAACACAAAATATAACATCATTAACGTGTTTTTTTTTAAAGTTCCTTTTATCTTTAGTTGAATAGTATACTTTTAATTAGAATATTAGAATTGCAATTTTTTCCAAAATAGTCACTGATTTAGTAGTTTTTGTTTTTTTTTATCTAACTAACAATAGGGGGTGGAAATAAACAGGCTTAAGTTTTTTTTAAGAACAAGTTTAATATTTGATATAAAAGGAATATAGTAAAACATTTAAAAATTTGTTCAGTCTTTTGAAATGGTAATGCAATAATAAACAGGATAATAGCTCAAAGGCATGGCTCTTCGTCATTTACGACAACATGGTTGTCTCGATCTCCTTCTACGTTACTTGACGTAGCGTTTTGGTAAAAATGTTTTGCGTTTTCACTGAGCGTATTGAATTTCAGAAATCTCTCCACATCTTCCCGTTTCTTTTGACTAAAATAGTTTATTTCTGGCAAAACAGGAACTTTTTTTGTATACTTCCTTTAGTAAGGTGAGAAATTTGCATATGCCTTTAGTAGTTTAGTTAATTTAGTCATCTGGACAGTTTTGTGTGTGTTTGAATAATTTTTTACTAGGGCCTCCTTTGCGGCATCAATATAGTTGAAAATCATTCAATCAGTGCTCAAAACATTAATAGTTGCACCAGTAGCAAACACTTGATGGTATTCATTAGGCTCTATTATTGTGTCTTTTCGTCTTAACCGCTTGTTCAAATAGCTTAAATACTCGGTCAAGGTGCATATAGCTATGGCCCCTGATTGGAAAGTAACGCTCCTCATGTTCAAATGTCCTATATTTTTGAACCTAGTTGAGAAAAAACATCATAACATTGGTATTTATATTTTGCACACTACAGGCATCTGAAAATGACCTTAGAGCTAAAAAATTTTTAGGAAATGGCTCAAAGCTGATATTACCTCATTAGAGTCCGGGCCATTTTGGTTTTCCGCCAGAAGGGTTTTGTTTTTTTTTCATCAAAACAAGCAGCAAATTGTACACCCAGATCTGCTAGTGATTGATTTTGTTCCATATCAAAGGAAATCCTGATTACATTCGTTTTTTTCTCCATTCATGATTTCATAAAACTTTCCAGCTCTAAACTTATGAATCCTGTATTAAGTCATCAATAGTGCTTTCTCAGCTGGTTCATTCAAAGTCTCTCTCTTAGACAGGTCACAAAATAACCACCATCTGTCTTCGGGCTTCCAAAATTAATTTTAAATTTGTTTTGAAACACCTTAAAAAACTGGGAAAATGAAGCAACAGGTTTGTTTTCTCTGTTTCGCTTCTCTTCCCACATTCGCCACAATCTTTTGATAGAAAGATCAGTATCAAGATAACCACGGACACTTTTTCCACTGTCATAGTGACTTTCATGGTATTTTAAACATTTTATGTACTCTATTATTGAGACTTTGATCTCAATATGTCTTGGGTATAACTGAGCACCACCACGCCTTTCAAGTGGATATTCCCCAGCTACCTTCAGATGTTTGCTTAAGTTTACTTTTTTACGAGAAAATCTTGTCACAGACAAAAAGGTTTGGTTACACACATTCACAATATCGCCGTTGTCTTCCGTATGAACTATTTAGTAGCCGTACAGCTTCTAGAAATGTTTTTATTCCTAAGCCTATGCTGTCTAGTCTCCTTTTTTTATGGGTCTAGCACACGTGCTACAGGGAAGTCCCTAAAGCGCTACAGGAGCGGTATGTGTGAGGAAAAAGCGATTCACGTTGTTCTTGAATCACTGTAAATTGTACTCGGTGGGACACACAGCCCTGAGCAAATTATTCCAAAACGATGATGTTCTCCATATAAAAGACTGTTTGAAAAGCGTTGTACGAGGAGTAACAAGCTGAACCTCATACGGATGTGAAGTATTAGCGCGACGTGTATTTCTAACATGCACCGCTCTAGGAGGAATTAAGCGGGCTACATCGTTCGAGCACTTGCCATGAAAATACTCGTAGAACAGACTCAAGTCGCCAACCGTTCTTCGATGTTCCAGCGAATTAAGGCCATCGGTCAGTTCCGGGTCTCCAATCAGACGAACAGCTCTTCTCTGAACAGAATCCAACAAACGCAGTGTGCGTTTGGGAGCGGAGCCCCAAACACGGGAGCAGTATTCCACAGTTGATCGAATTTGAGCTTTGTAAAGAATTAACAGTTGTTGTAGAGTGTAAAGTTTTCTGGCTCGAAATAATATTCCCAAGTTTTGAGAAGCTCTAATTGCTATACCTGCTATATGTTTATGCCAGGACACATTTGCTCCCAAATTAACGCCCAACAAATTGAATGACAATGCTAGGGGAATGGAGTGCCCCGACATGACCATGTCGGGTTCAGCAACGTTAACTTTTTTAGAAAAAACCTCCTGCATCAAAATGTACTTGAAAACAAAGTTATTCCATTCAGCAGCTGTTCCATATTTATAAATTTTATCTTAAAACTCACTTATATCTTCTGGGGGCAACAAAGTAGCCTTACAAGGATTAGAACCTTCTTCTTTATGATTGCATGCAACCAAAGGAGCACCACTTCGTACATTACTTATATCACTTAAAGAATATGGAAATTCATTTACTTCATATAAATCCATTTTAGAACTTACATATTTAATATTTAAAAACTATATAATATTAAATTAATCATATTTTATGTTAAAAAATGAGAAAACACGGAGATTAAACACTCATATGCCGGTACAACCTAAACTGAGTTAAAAACACTAACAGTGCAGTTCAACAGCTTCTAATGGTACAGTCGCGCATGCGCAGACGAGAGTTTGGCTTATTTGAAAAACAACAAAACTGACTTAGGAAGTATAAAAAAAGCGTTGGGTCTACAATATTAGAGACTGGAAATGTAAGGAAATTTTGGAATAAATTACACGGACCAAGATGCAAATAGTTGTTTTTTACCCAAATTTAAAACATTCCAATATTACTTACGAATTAGGTACTGAATCTCTGTGAATAAAAGCCAGACTATCCGGAGATTTTACTAAGATATTTTTCAGCTCAATTAATAATATGAAGCACGTGAAGGGCCGTGCTCGCTTATCGTTAGAGAGAAGTTAGTTTAGAATTTTGTATTGTGAAGAAAGATATTTAAAATGTTATATTTTGCTACTCAGTATATATCACCACTAAACACTTTATTTTTGCACTAGACGCGCGTTTCGCTAACCATGTTAGCTTCATCAGGGAGCGATAATTGACAGTCAATCATCGCTCCTGATCAAGCTAACATGGTTAGCGAAACGCGCGTCGAGTGCAAAAATAAAGTGTTTGGTATATTGGTGATATATACTGAGTAGTATCATTGTGCCAAAGATTCCACATTCCCAACTTAGTCATATTTTAGTTAACTAAAAAAAAAACAGTTATTCAGAACCTGAAAGGACTTTGTAGTTTATTGGTAAGTCAGAAATTTTATAAATTTTAGACTCAACCTTGTCCACTTAAATTCCTTTTAGTAATATTTTTTTTTTTTGCCCGATTATTAAATTTTTTATTACATTAAGTCTCAAAGTTCTGTATTTACTTCTTATCCTTAACTTACTTGATGATGTCTACTAACCGGGGGAGGTCCAGTCATACTGTGATGGTACATCATGTCATGTTTAAGTTGAGGTAATCCACCTGGTCCACCAGAACCTTGATGCTTAATGTCAACAGCCGCTAACGCTTCTGCCCTGCTTATGAGACCATCGTTTAGGCCCGAAAATATATCACCCTGGAAAAAAGGAATAATGTTTTATATCTTATTATATTACTAATATAAGGTATATTTTTTCTAAGACATGTCATGGGTAAATTTTTACTTCCTATGAATTTAAGATAATATAGACATAGAGTCCTAGCACCTTGTTTAATTAACATTGAAAGAAAAGATGTAACATTTTTAATTGTTCCTATGCAATTGTCAATGTATTTTCGAAGTTTTTTTTATAACCATTAGGTGTGTACTTCTAAATTTTATATTTTTAGTGTTCCGTACAGGTTTAAAATGTCAGATTTGAAATTAAGAAGAATAAGTGCTTGTCCTGGTATGCTAATCTTTGGTAAATATTTTTTTACGCATGGCTTCTAAAACAACTTACATAGCAATACTTTTATTTTATTTAGTGAGATTCATTTCAAAATCCTTGCAATTCTATCGTCATATATTAAAATACCCCTTCAATACATAATTACAAAAGTCGGTTCTAAAAAATTTATATACATTTTGGCTCTTTCTATTTGGCCTAGTATCGATTTTCTCCCAGTAACTATTACAGATTTAACTGAACGCATATTTACAGCTTTCTGGAAGGAAGAAACGAATATTAGTAACAAATAATTCCCTGAACAAAAGTAACAGCACTTGAGGAACAAAAATCTCTTAGTTTATATATATTTCCACGCTAGTGCCTCAAATACCAAATCGATTTATTTATTTTGTTCTAAATTTGTTAAGCTAAACTTACTAACAAGGCAAAATTAAGCAAAAATAATATATATATATATATATATATATATATATATATATATATATATATATATATATATATATATATATATATAGATATACATAAATATATATATATATATATATATATATATATATATATATATATATATATATATATATATATATATATATATATATATATATATATATATATGGGGTCACTTCGGTGTCCGTCTGTCCGTTTGTCACACCTGATGTTCTCCGAAACTATTTGACATAGAAAGTTGAAATTGAGTACAATAAAGGAATTGATGGCCAAATCAGAGTCGTGTAGTTTTAAAAGTTAAATTTTGATTTAAGGTGTTAGTTTTAGGGGATGAAATCGGAAGTGAAAAAAAAACAGTTTATCGAGTAGGATGTCAAATGAAACCTTGTGAAAACACCAGTTCAAAAATATATATGATGTAGTACTTGCACATACTTTTCTTTGTATTATTTTTAAAAAATTGCTAAAGATCGCTGTCCCCGTCCCTATTTCCAACAATATCGATAAAAAATTATGGAATATTCTTCATAAAGTGAAGATTGGGCAAAAATTGTCACGAGTGTATTACGTTTGATAATTTCTCGGTTATAAAAAAAATGTAGAAACTATGTGACTTGATAATAAGGTGGAGGTTTTTTTAATATTCTTTTCAGGACGTTATTGTTTGAGCGTCACTCCTGTAGTGAGATAAATAATTTTTATTTTATTTGTTTATAGTTTAACAAATATTTCGGTATTAAATGTTTGTTTTACACTTTTATTTCGAGTTTCTAGATTGAGCTAGATTGATTTATTGTCTATTAGGTCGTTAAGATGCTCTAACTATTCTACATTATTGACTAAGAAAAAACGTGAAAATACATATTGGATCTTAAGATGCCAGGGACCTAATTAACTTAGCCTAAGTAAGAAGTTTATTTTATTTTAAAAACAATCACCGTACGAAACATTAATCACGTAAGCCCGACTTGCACTTTGCTGTTTTTTTATAACGATTTCGTTTGTCGTTGTCGCTCCTCAATGCCTCAGCTTTGATTCTTGAAGTATAATTTTCTTTCTTTTTTCTTTAAATGTCAAAACAAGAATCTCTACTCTACGCCTCGTTGCAAGTTGTACTAAAACTGTACATAGTAATGTAGCGATGAATTTCAAAAGTATTTGTATCCGGGGGCTGCCTTCTGATTGATACAACAATATGTTCATAAATCTTACTTGTCCTACAGACTTGTTTTGTATATATGTATCCAATTTCCAATATGATATATAAAGAAAAGTTCTTCTTGTCTTTTAGGTCTGGTAGTCAGATTTAAAACATTTTTAATTCTGTAAATTTTACAGGAAGCAATTAATATATTCCGAATCATAATTTTTGTTTTACTTTGTTTCGTGTTTTTTTGTTCATTGCATTTAAAATTTGATGAACTATTTATAGAAATATTATACTGGAGAGAACTATTTCTTAGAACAGATGATATTAATTCGTCAAAACTTACTACTTATTTGAAAATTTCGATTTGATCAAATATCCCAAAGCCAACAATATATAACTTTACAGAATTATTTCAGAAAACGAACCAAGGAGAGGTTTTTTTTACAAAAAAAAAACATGGATGATCACAAACATCAGAGTGACAGTTGAATGTTAACAGGCAAAAGAGATAGACCCGCTAAAACTTTAAAAAATCTGAGGATCACACAAAAAGAACCACTTACGCTGGTCAAATAAAATTAGAAACTGCCCGACAAGTGAAAGAGTCGAGATTGCTAAAACAAGTAACCACAACCACAACCACAAGAGCTTTGGAATATAGGAAAGCACTAAAGAAGATATTAATTCTGACTGAAACATAGTTTATTTACTTATTTTTAGTGAAATATATGCTTTAAAAAATATTTTTTACTACATGTTTCTAAATAGCTTCCGGCATTTTTCCGCTCAAAATTCATTTGCAACTAATATAAAGTCTGACACCACTATGTAACGTGCGATGTAAATGCTTAGTGTCAGGTATAGTGGAGTCAGCTTATTACGACTTTAGATAATACGACCAACCGTTTATAGCGACTTAACAGTGAAGATTTGCTTGATTTCTTACAAAATAGTATTACGATAGATTCGCTTATAACGACTCCCGATAAAGCGACCAACCGCTTAAAGCGATGTAATTTTACTCTAATTTGTCCGGTTATAACGACACGTCAGAAATTTATTTACAAACAATAATTCTTTTTTCCCGCATTCTGAGCGGTACTTTCGCTGTTCCGTGCACTTTTTGATCTCTCGCGACTCGATCATTCTTTTTTTGTAATCGTCACGCACTATGTGTGATAATTCTGACAATTTACTTGCGCAAAGATGGGAACTCCAAACATACAGGCTCTAGGCAGTAGGCAAGGTAGGCAACTGCTTATGGCGGGAAAATTTAGGGGCAGCAAAACCGCCTGAACTACAAAAATATGTTTCGATTACTTGAATCTAGAAAATAAATGATTAGTAAAATCAAATACAACAGGAATAGATAGGCTTCTGCCAGAAGTCTGTCTACTGGTTATAGAAATACCCAGAAGTACTGGGTATTTCTATACGTAAACTGTGAAATGCGCCCGCGCCGGCACCGCAGACAGGGTTCAACAAGCTTCTTCCACTCACGTATAAGAGAGAGTCAGATTTAAAACAATACTTTATTTATCGAGATGAGGCCAGCGGTTTATTGACCACAATAAAACAATTTAAGTTTTTATGTTCAATCGTTATTTGGTATAAAATTTTGAACGGTAATAATCTGATAAGTAAGCTACTTCAATTCAAAGATTTGATTAACTTATTAAATAGTTCGTTAATTTTTTTTTAAGAATCAAGATCGGATGAATCCTTGGAGAAGCTGAAAATTTAGCCAGCGAAATCGGCGTAGAAAAAAAACTTTGAATTGTCACAGTGTTCGGACTACAAACCAAAATTTTTCATATAAAAGTTTAGACGAACCTATACAAGATACAAAACAAAAATATAAAATAGAATTTTTTTTTCTTTACCATCCGGCGATCAGTGCACTGGAGCTGAGATTCAACCTAATGAATAGTCATAATGACTCTTTTGAATTTTTATATGACGTTTATAAACTAAAAGACCTGTGTATAAATGATTGGCACATTATTGGCGAAAACGTCTTGATAGATGGTGATTCGTCCGATCTTAACGCTTTAGATCTTGCTGACCAAATAGGCCTTGTTTCTTTACTTTTAACTAAGGAAGAAGGTCCAGTTGATGTTCTTAAATTCATTACTTTCCTTAAAATTGGACAAAATTTGAGCATTGCTCTAAGAATTTTGTTAACGCTGCCCATAACTGTTGACACGGCGAAAGAACTTTTTCTAAATTAAAAGAATTATGACTATACAAAATCGTCCTAATGGGTTAGCAATGTTGGCTATTGAACACGAATTGAGTAGTAAATTAGATCTGAAAGAAATTATTCGCGATTTTACTGAAATGAAACTTCGAAAAAATTATTTTAATTTAGGTTTAAACTTTGTATATTATTGTACTAGTTTTGTTCATGGTTTTAAAAGTATATTTAAATTATTTCTGAGAATAGTAGGTACTAGTTTTAGTTTGTAAGTCTGTTGTCGTTAGCTCGTTGTATTAGTTAATTCAATTATATGTCATTTTCCTGATTAACAGAGTTTTCTTTAAGTTTGGGTGCGGTGGCATTTTTTGAGTTTACCTACGGCGACAAAAAGCTAGGGCCGGCCCTGCTCCTAAACGTCGAAAGTGTTTCTCTGTTGACGAATAGAGTTCAGTAATTCAAGGTTTGAAAGCAGATGAATCGAATGTAACACTTGCGAAGGAGTTTGGTATTTCTCATTCCACCATTTCGATAAAAGACAAGAGCAAAAGCACGATTGAACACTTATTTAATGCTGATGTTTTGAATTCTAAGCGGATTAAAAAATCTACTCAGAAAAAGGAGGAATAAGCATTGTTATAGTGGTTTAAAGTGTAACGAAATCGAGAAATACCCCTATATTATAGGAAAAAGCTCATTTCAGCTCAGGAGTTGATTAAAGTTCCAACAACTCTTCTGTAGACTTCGAAGATGAAGACGACTTTCCATTTGGACAGCTGCTAATAACTAGCCAGGATCTTGAGCAATATGTCAATAATAATGTTGTCACATGTGAGGATCCCTCCGATGGCTTCATTGTGCAGAATATTACCGCCGAAGGACACGAAAGTGGCGACTACGCCGATGGTGAGATCGAGAGATACAATCGACTTCGAGCGTCGTCGAGGTCCTGAAAGCTGCAGAAATTCTAAATGCCTTCGTATATTCTAATTACGAGAATAACAATACAAAAGCTACAATTAAATATATAATAAAAGACTGTTTTTAGTCAATTTCCACTGGTTTATTTAAATTCTGATGACGCGTTTCGCTGTCGATGCAGCTTCTTCAGATCTACATTTTACACTGTCAAGTGTATTTATATAATTATACTTGTTAACCGTTAACAACGGTTATTCAGTTACTTTAATCGATAACATCGTTAGGAATAAACTTAGAAACAAGGCAATCTCAGAAATATACCCATGTTTTAAGGACAGAAAAACCACATTTAAATGCTTAACTTATTTCGGGAAACCAACAGAAAAACTGGGAAAATATTTAAATCAAAAAAATATCAACATAGCTTACAAGACTAACAATACTATAGGGAAATATCTCAAAAACTACAAACCATAAATCAATAAAGATAATAAATCAGGGATATATCAATTAACATGTGGGCCATGTCCTAAAACATACATAGGACAAACTGGACGTACATTTATACAAAGAAGTACAGAACACGGAAAAAGTTTCATCCATAGAAAGTCTAACTCAACATATGCTAATCATCTTTTAACAGAGAATCACACGTTTAACAAGAATTTTAAAATAATATATACCCAACAAAAAGGTTTAAAACTAAACCTTTTAGAGACAATGCAAATAAATCGATTAAGGACTACAGGTACTTTACTCAACGACCAGGTAGATTTAAACAATTCACCATTATTGAATTTATTCTCCTAATTCCATGTCTATGTGGGTTTTCCAATACTATCAATATAATTTAATTGGATGTAATACTATAATTAAGAAATTATATAAAATTGTAAACATTAAACCTAACTTGACAGTGTAAAATGTAGATCTGAAAAAGCTGCATTGACAGCGAAACGCGTCATCACAATTTAAATAAACCACTGGAAATTGACTAAAAACAGTCTTTTATTATATATTTATAATGAATGTCCATCAAGTAGAAGCTACAATCATCCGAAATTTAAAAGCTACAATGTCTAGTCTTTATGATTTAATAGGTTATTTATACTATAAGTTGAAAGTAAACCAGAAACAAATCAAAATTACTGACTTTTTAAGCCAGCAAATGTGCACTAAATATGAAGTTGAAGAACTTTTCTATATGTAACTTTAGATTTGCTAACTTTTCCTATAAACGTATTTTTATAATTTGTTTGTTTCGATTAAACTTGCGTGTGTATCTAATACATGTGTACACAACACGTGGTTCTTTTAATTTGAAGTCGCTTATATCATCGTCCGATTAGTAGTATTTTTTTAATTTTTAAAATGTTTCTTAGAAAGTTTACACATATTTCCATCAGTAGCACTATACAAATTCATGAAATAGGAAATTCCCTTTAAAAGTTCTTTTATAAAATAATTCATGTTTACAATCTGATATTGATCCACTCTGACAATAAAATCATGTCTAAAACGTTATTACAAGCATAAAACGGTTATCTGGATTTTAAAAGTGAATAATAGGGATTTACTGTGCTACAGAGTCTTGTTAAAATACAGCGGCCGCTATATAAATATATTATTATTTATCAAACAAGATAACGTCACGAAATGGAAAAATAGCCATTTCTGTTTCATTAAACATCAAACCTTTTTACTTCCCTTGGTAGGGTGGTTTGTGGTTCCATAATTTAGGTTGATGTTAGTAGTTCATTCGTCGTATCTCGATGTTAGGAATACGATCTTGGAGTCTAATATTAGCATTCTCTTCTCCATTGCTCTTTGGGTTACCTGGAGTTTTTTATACTTTGTAATCTTCCACCTTATGTTAATAGTTCCTGGCTGTTACCTTCACTTTCGTTGTTCAAATATTTGGTTTTGGTGAAGTTTATTTTTAGACCTATTTCTCGAGACTTGTTGAATTCCATTTCTTGTAATTCTTCTTTTATGTTGGCGATCAGAGTGATATCATCTGCGAACCATAAGTGTCATCGTTCACCGTCTATTAGTATTTCTTTATTTTCCCACTTTAGCTATTTGAACATGTCTTCTAGGGTCAAAGTGAACGGCTGTGGGGATATCCAGTCGCCTTGTCTAATTTCTCTTTTAATTTTGATTTTATTTGTTTTTTCTTAAAGCAATATTTGTGACCTGGCATTTATATATATATATATATATATATATATATATATATATATATATATATATATATATATATATATATATATATATATATATATATATGTATATATATATATATATATATATATATATATATATATATATATATATATATATATATGTATATATATATATATATACATATATATATATATATATATATATATATATATATATATATATATATATAATATCTCGGTTATAAAGTCTTGCGCAGCTGTCAGATTCCTAGCTTCCATTCTTTTTTGTTGTAGCATTGATTTTCTGTAAGATTTTTTTCGCTAATAGATTTTCGGATTCCCTGTATCCACGAATTTTTAGGCCTTCCGCGTCTTTTTCTTCCCGCAGGTATCCATTCCATTGTCTGCTTAGGTGGTCTGTCGTTATCCATTCTACGAACGTGTCCATACCATATGAACTGTTTTCTGATAATGTCTTCCATTATTGTTCCTTCTATTCCCATACGTCTTTTAATTTCTTCGTTTCTAATTCGTTCTGTTCGTGAAATTCTCAACGCTCGTTTCTGATTGCGTCCATTTCGGTCGCCTTCACTTTCTTTCTATTTCTTTCGTTTATTCGCCACGTTTCGCATCCATATAATAGTGTACTTTTAACCATCCTTTCATAGATGTTCAATTTTCTTTTTTGTATTACTCTCCTGTTTATTTCTTGATCATCGGTACCCTCTCTGTTAAATAAGATTCCCAGGTATTTATACTCATTACAGGTAGCTATTACTTGATTATTATCAATCTCAAAGTTTTCTGGAAGTCCTCCAATACACAACTATTTTGTTTTTTCAGTGTTGACTGTAAGGCCATACTTTCTGTACTCTTCAATTAGTTTTCTTACCATATATTTTATATCCTCCTTATCGTTTGATATTATGACTTGATCATTTGCGAAGTGCGAGTATATAGGCATCTCTCGTTGAGTTCTATACGTTCTATACGATGTCCCAATACGAGAAGATTACTTATATACTCTAAGTTTCGCAGACGACCAAGTAATCATGGCGCAAGATGAGGAAGACCTCAGTTATATGGTAATAAAACTGAAAGAAGAATACACTAAAGCAGGATTAGCAATAAACTTTGATAAAACGGAATATCTAACAACAAAGGAGGGAAATGTGGAGAATCTAGAAGTCGATAACGAAACAACAATCAAAGGAACCGATAGACTTAAATATTTAGGAACCATCACTTCAAAAAACGCTACATCAGAAGAAGAAATCAAAGCTAGATTAGGATAAACGCGGACATGCATAAGACAATTAAACAAACACATTACAAAGAGAAATAAAACACGCATATGCAAATCAATAATACAAAGCATAATGACATACGGGTCAGAAACATGGACGATCAACAAAATAAATAAATCTAAAATTAACGTGGTAGAGATGGAGTATTGGAGAAGATGCTGTAGAGTCACACGTATGGAGAGAATACCAAATGAAGAAATAAGAAGCAGAATGAACATCAAAGAGAACGCAATAGACACCATTGAAGAAAAACGATTAAAATGGTATGGATACATAAGACGGAGCGAAGATAATAGGTGGATAAAGAAAATAACGGAGTGGAGCACTATAGGGAGAAGAAAAAGTGGAAGACCCAGATGATCGTGGAGAGACGATGTTGACAAGGCTATAGAGGACAGGGGTCTAACAGATGGACACTGGGAAGAGAAAAATGGATGGAATCAAAGGCTGAGCGAAGGAGGACAGCGCCAGCTGGAGAAAATCTTTGATATATATATATATATATATATATATATATATATATATATATATTTTATATATATATATTTATATATATATATATATATATATATATATATATATATATATATATATATATGATTTTGCTTCCTATAATATCATTTCTAATTTGTTGGCTACCTTATTAAATTGATTTGGCACCCCCCCAAAGAAAATCTGAATTATTTCACAGCTTTACCTCCCATTTTGAAACCTCTCAGTTAGGAACTGAATAATTATCTCATCCATTGTTATAGTGGAAAGCTACGATGTCTTTTTTTGCGCAAATATTTACTGTTATTTTGACGATATTGTACGGTACGTGTCTTCCGTAACTTCGTCTACGTCCTTTAGTTATACTTGATAAAAATGCTCTCTCTAAGTCAAGGAAACAGAAGAACGCTGACCCATTGTATTCTATTGAGTTTTCGGTTATTTGCTTTAAGATGAAAATTGCATGTATGCATGAGCTCCCAAATCTAAATCAAGATCGTTGTTTATCTGATTTTGTTTATTATTAGCTCTGTTTTTAGTTTTAGGGTCATAGCCAGAACGTCCCCTGTCCCTCTGTACTTAGCTGATATCTTTGTCCCCTTTTTGGAATAGCAAGGTTGTAGTGCTATTTCTCCATTTGATTCGAATTTTATTTTGAATAAAGATTTTGTTGATTGGAGTTTTTGGTTGTTGAGTCCGTTTTTTTACTTCGTATTTGAACAGCTCATTAATGATAACGTCTTAGTCCAAATTTTTTATATTTTTTAAGCTCTATTTCTTCATATTTTTTTTTATGGAACTTTTTTCGTTTATTTCCTTTTTTCCTTTACTTTACTTATCTGCTTTCGAAATTTTTTACCAAAAATATAAAAATTCTGGGAGACGGTCGGAGAGAATAGTTTCCAATCTACGAAAGTTTCAGTGTTCTAAGAGTCAACCTAAAATGTTTTTTTTTGATTATGTAAAATGTTTTAAAGTCTTAAATGAAATATTTAAATACAATAGAACCCATATATTCCCTATAGCTTGGAATATTTAACCGACTAATGCAATTCCTTGTATTTAGCTAGTTATCTACATTGAAGGCATTATCCAAATTAATGTAATAAAACTAGATTTCCTATTTTTTTCTTTTTAGTCCGTTTTTTTACTTTAATTTCTCAATCTGTAATTATCTTAGATAATTTAACGGTGATGAAGCTATTATACTTATAATCACGTGTTTGTCTTTTAATTATTATTAAATAAAAAATATGTTCATTGCTATATCATACCATTAAAGTGGTAGGGCATACTAAAGTAATAAAATTTGTTAAAAGTAACGACAAGTGTTATATTTGTATTTATCCAACTAAGTAATGAGTTAATAGCTCTATTTTATTGAGAGGAGTAATATGATAAGAAAGTAAAAAGAAATAAAAAAAATGGTTAATAAATTCCTTTTAAATTAATCTGTTCCTTAAAAATAAATAAAGAATCGACACGGTACGAGTTTAGCAGCACTGCACTGAAATGATTATAGTTTTAAAATGGCTTAAACCATTTTATTAAATTTTTATGCATAGGAAATTTTTTTTTCCAACTTTGTAGATGAAGTTTCATCATTTATGTGTTGAGGAAATCACTGCAGCAATAATTAAAGCAAGCTGTTTACATCCTCAACTTTGTCAGTAAGCTGTATGAAGGCTTTTTAAACTTTACCAATAATTTTTTTTTGAATCTGGTAGATAAAAGTTTTCAGCAAAAAATAAGAGCCTTTAGAAGTACTTTCATAATTCTGGTTTTGATAATAATTGTTTCTTGTATGAAATACATTTTATTATTTTATGATGACAGTTACGTGTTCTTAGGAATCTGTTAGATCTCAAGTCAATTTCTTATCTTTTTTAAGATCGGGAAGTAATAAGATCAATTTTGATTTTCTGTATATATTTATATATATATATATATATATATATATATATATATATATATATATATATATATATATATATATATATATATATATATATTATATATATATATATATATATATATATATAATATATATATATATATATATATATATATATATATATATATATATGTATATATATATATATATATATATATATATATATATATATTATATATATATATATATATACGAGGCTGGTTTGAAAAATCCGTGCAAAAATAAAAACTTCTTATGTGTTTGGGGTAAACCTTTTTTATTTTTCGACATAGTCTCCTTTTAGGCTTATATACTTCGTCCAACGATGTTCTAGTTTGTTGATCCCTTCCGAATAATAGGATTTGTCCAAGTCTGCAAAATATCCATTAGTGTCTGCAATCACCTCCTCGTTTGAATAAAATCTTTGTCCCGCCAGCCATTTCTTCAAATTGGAGAACAAATAGTAGTCCGAGGGAGCCAAGTCTGGAGAATAGGGGGGATGTGAAACGAGTTGGAATCCTATTTCCATTAATTTTGCGACCACAACTGCTGAGGTGTGTGCTGGTGCGTTGCCGTGATGGAAAAGGACTTTCTTGTGGGCCAATCGCGGGCGTTTTTCTTGCAGCTCGGTTTTCAAACGGTCCAATAACAATGAATAATAATCACCTATAATAGTTTTACCCTTTTCCAGATAGTCGATGAGGATTATCCCTTGCGAATCCCAAAAGACAGTCGCCATAACCTTTCCGGCCGAAGGAACGGTCTTCACCTTTTTTGGTGCAGATTCCCCCTTGGTAACCCATTGTTGTTTGGTCTCAGGAGTATAGTAATGTATCCATGTTTCATCCACAGTGACGAAACGATGCGTAAAGTCCTCCGGATTCTTCTGGAACAGCTGCAAACCATCCTTGCAACACTTCACACGATTCCGTTTTTGGTCAAGCGTGAGCAATCGCGGCACCCATCTTGCGGATAGCTTTATCATGTCCAAATGTTTATGCAAAATATTATGTACCCATTCAGTCGAGATGCCCACAGCACTAGCAATCTCACGCACCTTAACTCTTCTGTCATCCATTACCATATCATGGATTTGATCAATGATTTCTGGAGTCGTAACCTCCACAGGCCGTCCAGAACGTTCAGCGTCATTTGTGCCCATATGGCCAGTCCGAAAATTTTGAAACCACTTATAAACTGTTCTAATCGCAGGTGTAGAGTCACCATAATGTCTATCAAGCTTCTCTTAATCTCCTGAGGCGTTTTGCCTCTCTTAAAGTAATGTTTAATCACCACACGAAATTCTTTTTCGTCCATTTCTTGAAAATCACTCGACTTCCTTGATTCACACGAATGCCAAACACAAGGAAAGAGACCAATATGGCTGAAACTTGGTGTGCGTTCATTCAAGAGATGCTACTAACTAAACATCACCTCAATGTGGTGCCATCTCTCGGACTTTGCAAGGACTTTTCAAACCAGCCTCGTTTATATATACAGTCCCTGGCCAAATTATTAGACGCACTGTATTTTTTTTAGTAATTTTATGTTTCTTAAGAGTTTTTTATGCAATAATGGTATATTTAAACTACAATATTAATGATTTTTATTTAAAAAAATTGTTGTAGACTACATATTTGTATTTATTTTTAACATATGGTAACACTGTGTTGACAAAGTGATACATGAACGTAAATAAGTACAAACCTGTATCAGTCGCAATCGGAATCGAGTCAGGTACGGACGTGTTTCTGTGGCTTTATGGACTGTGATTGTTTGTTTAACAGTTTTATACTACTCAGTTATTAGTTTATTTTGTATGCAGTGTTTTAAAAAAAGTAATTGGACTATTTTCATTATGGGTAGAAAAGGCGAACTTTCACCACGTAAAAAAGCTGAAGTGAAGGCCCTTGTGATTGCGAAAACATTTACAAAGCTAGAAATATCACGAAGATTGGACGTTTCTGAAGCTAGTGTACGACGCATAAAAAAGAAAATTGAGTCAGGGAAGGAATTAAGCCCTAAAAGAAAGAAAAGATGCGGTAGAAAACCAATTTTCACTCCACGGTCAGAGAGATGTTTGAAGAAAATTTGTGTAGAAAACAGATTTGCTACCACAAAGGTAATAAAATCACAACTCCAGGATGCTAGCGTAAATGCTTCTGAGCGCACTGTTCGAAGAAAATTGAAAGAATTAGATTTTAAGGCCTGTCGCCCCGCCAGGAAGCCCAAGTTAACAGCTGCAATGAAAGCAAAGCGCCTGAAGTGGGCCAAACAATGGCAAGACAAAGATGTGGACTTCTGGAGATCGGTAAGATACAGCAATTTAATCAATAATTGATACATTATTATCATTTTCAGTTAAATAAAGCAAATAAACATGGAAGTTTATATATTTTTCCTATTTTTGACAGGTCTGCTTCAGTGACGAAAGCACATTCGAAATTTTGCAGAATAAAGCTCAGTATGTGCGTCGTCGTCATGGAGAAAAGTTTCATCCTGATTGTGTCGTCCCGACGGTTAAACATCCCACCAAAGTGATGATTTGGTCAGTCATCAGCGGCAAGGGCACTGGACGTCTGTACGTCTTCAAAGGAATAATGAGGCAAGATCAGTACAAAGAAGTATTACAAAATCGGTTGATTCCGCAGCTCAGAGAATGGTTTCCAAATGGGGAACCATTCACTTTCATGCAAGATGGAGCTCCCTGCCACACTGCTCGGTCTGTTAAAGCTTTTTTGGCAGAAAAAAATATCCCTCTGTTGGATTGGCCCTGATATGAACCCCATTGAAAATGTGTGGGAGCTGATGAAAAGAGAAGTGGCTAAAGATGTGATTACCAACAAAACCCAGCTCCTAGAAAAGATTATTCTTGTGTGGAATCATCATCCTCAAATGCAGGAGACAGTACAATCTTGCATTGATAGCATGCCGCGCAGAATTAAAGCTTTGATAGCGGCTACAGGTGGCTCAACTAAATATTGACTTTTACTAACATTAATTTCACTTTTCTTTAAAACTTAATAAACTTATGCTTTTCTAAATTAATGCTGTTTTATTTATGTCAAATAAATAGGTAATTGATTGGATAATATAAAAATAAAAAACAAATCAATTTAGAATAATAAAACGGTACAATATCACTCGGTAATTAATATTTTACATGAAATCTTGCAGTGCGTCTAATAATTGGCCAGGGGACTGTATATATATGTATATATATATATATATATATATATATATATATATATATATATATATATATATATATATATATATATATATGTATATATATATATATATATATATATATATATATATATATATATATATATATATATATATATATATATATATACATATATATATATATATATATATATATATATATATATATATATATATATATATATATATATATATATATATCTATATATATATATATATATATATATATATATATATATATATATATATATATATATATATATATAATATATATATAATATAAATATACATATATATATATATATATATATATATATATATATATATATAAATATATATATATATATATATATATATATATATATATATATATATATATAAATATATATATATATATATATATATATATATATATAAATATAAATATATATATATATATATATATATATATATATATATATATATATATGTATATATATACATAGAATAAAGAAAGAAAGCAAAAGATGCCGTATCTACCAAAATTCATAAAAATAAAATCTTGGTTGGGGAACTCGGCAAAAAGGGCGTGATAAGAGATCACACAAATTTTCATTAAGCCAATATTTCGGTCCTAGATTGGGACCTTCTTCAGGGCAAGAACTGAAAAGAAAAACAACACATATTCACTTATCGTGTCTGGGATAAATTTAAATTAATGATTTTATCATTAAGTTGTTATAATAAATAAAATTAGTGTAGAACAAGAATAAAATATTAGTCATAAAAAAGTCAAAAAACTCACATGAGAAGTGCGTAGTTGGGTTAACTTGAATGGCCGTAGGTAGCTTATACATAGAAAAGTTGGTTAATACATAAAATATATAAAATACACACTATAACACTATAGACAAAATTATAAAAACCAAATTTAAAACATGGATGTGATTGAGAACCTTGGATGTTGAAAACATTGTTAAATTATTTCACCTGTGACAACCACACATGGCCGCCGCCATATAGGAAAGATGACAAGGACGACAGGAGACAGCTGACCGACAGAGATAAGGGGCTTATTAAGAAAACTCAAATAACCAGAATACGGGGTCGACACCCGGAAGGAACCGATCAAAATTCGGAAGTGCATGTATTGGACCTTTAAGCAAGAAAGAAATAGCCAATTAAGCGACCAAGAAACCGATATGGAACCGAGGAAGGATAACTCATAACCTAATTTTAAGTAGAGGGTGAGCGAGGGAGCGAGAAAGAGAGAGAAAATAATGGGAACAACCAGGACGAAGATTGTCTATTATATTAATTATTAAATCCAATTCCAATGACAGTATCTAGCGTCACCCCTTCTTTACCTCCTGTTACTTTCAATCTTCATTTGTTTCTGCAAACAATCTCTTCCTCCAATCATATTTCAACAAGAAATTAATAAATTAAGAGATGCTACTAACTAAACATGACCTCGATATGCGCCGGTGGTGCCATCTCTCGGACTTTGCACGGACTTTTCAAACCAGCCTCGTATATATATATATATATATATATATATATATATATATATATATATATATATATATATACATATATATATATATATATATATATATATATATATATATATATATACATATATATATATATATATATATATATATATATAATATATATATATATATATGTATATATATATATATATATATATATATATATGTATATATATATATATATATATATATATATATATATATATATATATATATATATATACATATATATATACATATATATATATATATATATATATATATATATATATATATATATATATATATATATATATATATATATATATATATATATATATATATATATATATACATATATACATATATATATATATATATATATATATATATATATATATATATATATATATATATATATACATATATACATATATATATATATATATACATATATATACATATATATATACATATATATATATATATATATATATATATATATATATATATATATATATATATATATATATATATATATATATATATATATATATATATATATACATATATATATATATACATATATATATACATATATATATATATATATATATATATATATATATATATATATATATATATATATAAGAAAGTGTAGAGATTTCGAGAAAGCGGTCTTGAATAAAATACTTATTTGTTGTTAAAGAAAAACTCTATATTTCGCTGATATTTTTTCAGCTTCATCTGGAGTTAAAAACTAAAAAATGACAAAGCAGTCTTTTGGTAAGTTTATCATATTAAAAAACGGAAAAACTCACCAACCAAAGTATTCCTCCATTGGAAGAGGTATCACCAAAAAAATACATTCAATTTAAATATATATAACTAACAGAACTACGAACAGACAAGACGAAACAACATACTGTGGCTCTGGCTGCAATGACACTGTTGTTGTTTATTGTGTTTATTTCTTCAGAAATCTGAACAGTGGTTCAGTATAGGAAAAGTTATTTTGTGTTTGTTGATAGTAAATTAACATGAAAAGAGATGGACGTGTGTTGATTGTTAGTAAATGGGATATGACTATTAATTGTGTGATGTTAAGTTATTTAAAATATTACAGTATATATTAGTCAAATTGTTGGTGTCTAACTTATAATTTATGGATTGTGTTTCTTTGTTAATGTGACCCATCTCAGGGAACAGGCGTTTTTTGTGATTGTTTTCTTGTTCCAGAATCTTTACATTCTTAAAATCCAATGTAGTTACTAATTACTTGCAATGTACAAAAAATAATAAATTATCATATCTGAATTGGCTATTTAATAAAACTAAAAATTTTTTGAAAGGCTATTCCGAAATCTATGTATTGCAAGCAGATAAGGGTGGATGCACTGTTGTGATGGATAAGACCGAATATATGAACAAAACTGAAACGCTTTTACGTGATACATCAACTTACATTCAATTAAATCGGGACCCCACCACTACAGTGCAAACAAATTTTAATCTTCTAATAAAAAGTCTTAAACAAAATGGAGAAATAACTGAACAGGATGCCAAGAAACTTACTATTTATAATTCAACTTTTCCAAGGTTATACTGTCTACCTAAAATACACAAAACAGACATTCCATTAAGACCTATTGTTAGTTCGGTGAACGCTACCACATATGAATTATCGAAGTATCTATCAGATATTCTGAGTACCTCACTTGGAAATACTACTGACTATAATATTAAAGATACATTTTCCTTTGTAAATGCAGTCAATGGTTTGCAAGTACCAACAGATTATGTGTTGCTCTCATTGGATGTAATATCGTTGTTTACGAACATACCACTTGAATTGGTAATTGAAATCTTGGGCAATAAGTGGGATCTTATAAAGATACATACTAGTTTATCAAAGAACAATTTTTTAAAATTAATCACATTTATCTTTAAAAACACTTATTTCGGATTCAATAATAAATTTTATAGTCAAATATTTGGTATACCGATGGGCTCACCTATTAGTCCAATCTTAGCCACCATAGTTTTAGACCATCTGCTTGACTGTGTGTTACCAAAGTTACCGTTTGGAATCCCTTTTATGTACAAATATGTGGATGATATTATATGTTCCGTACCTGCTAACTGCACTCATAATAAACTACAATTTACAGTGGAAGCTGAAAAAGATCATAGTGTACCTTTTCTTGACGCAAAAGTCATAAGAAATTCAGATAATAAAATCATTTTAGACTGGTTCCAAAAACCCTCGGCATCTAACAGATTTATCAACTTCTTTTCCAACCATTCCTCTAACCAAAAATTTAATACAGTTACAGCTATGAGAAACAGAATAACTCACATCAGTGACGAAAGCTTTTTACACACAAACTTAAAAAAACTTTTTAATATCTTTCTCAATAAAGGATTTCCAAAACACATTCTAAAAAGGATTATTTACAACTCCAATATTTATGATGGGCCCTTGGATGACAACAGTCACGAACCTAAATATATCAAACTACCATTTATACCCGAATTAACTAACAAAATAGTAAAAATTTTTAAAAAAGTTCCTCACCTAAGGATTGCAAAATATAATACCCTGAGCAATTGGACCCTGTTCAGTAAAGTTAAACAAAAAACTCTTCTCTTTTCTATAACAACAATATAGTATACAAGATATCCTGTATAGATTGTAATGGCGTCTACATTGGACAAACATCTCAATGGCTCAAGCAGAGAGTAACACAGCATAGGAAAGAACTCTTGTGCTGCAACGAACCATTATATATCAACGGGACACCAATTGGATTTTAAGAATGTAAAGATTCTGGAACAAGAAAACAATCACAAAAAACGCTTGTTCCTTGAGATGTGTCACATTAACAAAGAAACACAATCCATAAATTATAAGTTAGACACCAACAATTTGACTAATATATACTGTAATATTTTAAATAACTTAACATCACACAATTAATAGTCATATCCCATTTACTAACAATCAACACACGTCCATCTCTTTTCATGTTAATTTACTATCAACAAACACAAAATAACTTTTCTTATACTGAACCACTGTTCAGATTTCTGAAGAAATAAACACAATAAACAACAACAGTGTCATTGCAGCCAGAGCCACAGTATGTTGTTTCGTCTTGTCTGTTCGTAGTTCTGTTAGTTATATATATTTAAATTGAATGTATTTTTTTAGTTTTTAACTCCAGATGAAGCTGAAAAAATATCAGCGAAATATAGAGTTTTTCTTTAACAACAAATAAGTATTTTATTCAAGACCGCTTTCCCGAAATCTCTACACTTTCTTATAAATTTTAACGGTCGAGAACATTTACTAATACATATATATATATATATATATATATATATATATATATATATATATATATATATATATATATATATATATATATATGTATATATGTATATGTATATGTAGTGCTGATGAGTCGGTACTGCTCTCTCTTGAAACAAAAAAAAACAAAAGAAGAAACACATACAAAGATCTCCACATTTCATTGAAAACTGCAACCAGCAAATCAAAAAAAAAGGAATAGTATGAAAATATACAGAAAAATAAAATCTCAAAACGTACTTTCAAACAAGAAAATCATCCTATGAAATGACGAATGCCACTATATGCTCTCTTGGTAAACATATAAAACTGGATTGTATTATCAATATGATTTAGCACTCTACTACGGCAACGGTTTTACAATATAGTAAGTTAAGATTTTATATAATATAGAACGAATTTCCGTCTAGAAATTTGGACCTAAGAAGTCATGAATAACCATTTTTTCAAAATAGTTAAAAATAGTTACATTTCATGTTCCTTAGATTGTCTTTATGACGGGTAGGGTAGTGATTATCTCATATTTAGTTTGACAAAAACAGCAGCATAATAGATATGCTATGACTGGAGAGTGGATTTTAAACTAATCTTGATGTACCGTCTTGGAAGCTGGAAAACTGTGTTTGCCACAAGTTTGTTGATCTTTGTTTACGTTGCAAGTTAAACAAGGCATAAAACAACAAAACAATAACTCCCTATTTCCCTTACATAGAACACGTAAAAGTTCTAGTCGATTTACGGAAAAACTATTGATGTTACACATGTATCTACAAATGACAGAAAATTATTATCGATGGCCGGTTGCGTGTTTTAGCTACTATTATCAACAACATTATTGGTTCATTAGAATAATTTTTTGTTCGAGACGACTTGGCGCTTTTACAAACAAAACTGTGGGAAAGTTAGGGATGGGTTGTTTTATATATAAGAATACAAAAAAATAAAATGTAAACTGTAGCAAATATATAACAATTTTTTTTATTTTAACATAATTATAGGTATTATGAATTTCCTTGGCTTCCACGTAAGCAGGTACGGGTGGAGTATTATAACTTTATAATAATAATAATAATAATGATTTCTAGGGAGTATTTTTTGCTGCGTTTTGTGATAATCTAAAGTCCCAGTAAAATGATAATAATAGTTAAACTAATAATCCCACCGGTGATTTATCTCGAACTATTTTCACTAATCGTCGTTCGGACATTCTATTTATTTATTGTTTTCTGTTTCTTATTCACGTGTTAATGTCCTCTACTTCACATATGTGCCTTATGTTATCATTTGTTTTTCTATCCCAAAGTGTTCTTCCTGCAATTATTCTTAATGTTTTCATTTACTTGTTTGTAAGTATCTCTGAGTTTTGCGTGTTTCTGGTCTTGTCTCCGCTGTGTAGGTCATAACTGGTCGAACTACAGATTTATATATACGAGATTTTACTTCTGTTCTGAAGTATTTATTTTTCCAAATGGTGACATTCAAGCATCCTGCTATTCTGTTGGCTTTTACTATTTGTTCGTTTAATTTAATTCCTAAATATTTAATTGTCAACACCTGCTCTATAATCTGATTATCGATTTCCAAATAGCACCTAATTGGTTCTTTGGAGATAGCTACTGATTTGGTTTTTTCAGCCAATATTTTTATATTAAATTTCTTTGCTATTGTATTAAACTGATGTAATAATCTTTGCAAGTCATCTTCATTCTCAGCGACTAGGACAGTATTGTTGGCGTAACACAATATTTGTATGTATTTATTGCCATTTTATAGCCTTTCTTTGTTTTTTACCTGTTTAATTATTTCATCCGATATAATGTTAAACAGTAGGGGACTCAGTGAGTCTCCTTGTCTAATACCAGTTGTTACCTTTATGAGTTGAGTTAACTCCGAATTTACTCTCGCTTTTATTTTATTTCCTTGTAAATGTTCTCAATTAATTTTATTATATCCAATGGAATATTATTGTCATAAAGTGTGTGCCCTACGTCTTGCATCTGTGCTCTATCAAATATATATATATCAATCGGTTTTATAACGTCTTCCGTCTTCCGATGCCTAATTTCCACTCCTTCCGGTTTCTCCATCCCTCCTCTAGATCTCTCTGTACTTCCTTGTTGATTCCTGCTCTCCAGTTTTGGCGTGGTCTTCCTCGCTTTCTTTTTCCATAAGGGTTCCAATTTAAAATCTTTTTAGGTGTCGGTCTTGTGACATTCTCTGTACATGTCCGTACCATACCAACTGTTGGGTTCTGATTTCGTCCACTATATCGTGCTTTATTTCTAAAGCTTGTCTTATCGTGTCATTTGGTATACGGTCTTTTCTGGATTTTCTGGCTGCTCGTCTCCAGAACTCCATTTCTGTAGCTTGCTCTGTAGCTAGAGAATTTACAACTCTATAGTGAAAAGTATAATAATTTACAGCTCCCAGGTGTGGCAGCTGTAAATTATTATACTTTTCACTATTGAGTTGTAAATTCTCTTCTTATTTTCAATGGTTATGTTTTTGTCCCACAGTATACTATTAAGCATTAGAATCGCTTTTCTTCCTTGGATATTCCTCTCGAATATTGTTTCTTCCAGTGTTCCGTCCCTAGATATTCTCGCTCCCAAATGCTTATAACTGGCACAGTGTTTGATGGTGTGTCCGGTGGCCAGTTTCAAGTCCTGCTGTTGTCCTCCGACGTACATGTACTCGGTCTTTTTAATATTGACTTCTAGGCCCCATTTTTCATATTCCTCCATAAGTTTTTCGTGTCATGTATTCCATATCATCGATGTCCTGAGCGACTACTACCTGGTCGTCTGCAAATGATAGCGTGTATAATGTAGTATCGTCATCCAGTGGTAATCCCATACTGCTGCATTTCCTTTTCCAGTTCTTCAGTGCACTCTCCAAATAGATTTTAAATAGCGTTGGGGATATACAGCAGCCCTGTTTGAGACCCTTTGTGACCTGGAACCCTGTTGTTATACCATATTTGGTTTTCACACTACTTCTTGCGTCTTGGTATAAGGATCAAATGCTTTTACCAAATCAATAAAGTATAAGAACGCTGGTTTGTTATACTCAATTGATTTTTCAGTAATTTGTCTACTCAGTATATATCACCACTACACCAAACACTTTATTTTTGCTCTCGACGCGCGTTTCGCTAACCATGTTAGCCTTATCAGGAGCGATGATTGACTGTAGTCAATGATGAAGCGAAACGCGCGTCGAGTGCAAAAATAAAGTGTTTGTGCCAAAGATTCCACATTCCCAATTTGTCTGATTACAAATACTACGTCGTTACAGGATCTTCCGCTCCTGACTCATTGTTCTTCGGAAAGCCGTATAAGAGGAGTAATTTTATTGGTAACAATTTTTGTCGTCAGTTTTAAAGTTCTGCACAAGAGGTCAATTTCTCGATAATTATTCGGATCGGTTTTTTCTTCTTTTTTAAAAAGTGGTCTCCATTCTTCTGGTATTCGCTATCCCTGTATTATTTTGTTTATGAGCTTTGTCAATTCTTTAGTCAGTTTCACTCCTCCGTAATTTAATAGTTCACTTTGTATTTCGTCCTTACCAGTTGATTTTCGGTTTTTTAATGTTTTGAGAGCTTTCCAAATCTACTTTTACATACCATAAAAGTCATGTTCCATTTCTTTAGAGAATTTTTCCCAGTGTGCCATTTCCTTTTTTCTCACTAGAGCGTTTGTTTCATTGCGGACTGTCTTGTTTTCTTCATATGTTTCTCTGGTTTTTCTTGATCTATATTTAAAATAGGCTTTTGTTTTTTCTTGGCATTTTAATTTCACTTCCTCCTTCCTCGCAGAACCGGGTTTACGTTACCCGAGTGCTTGTTTTGCTGCGTTTATAATGTTATCCTTGATCTTTCTCCAACTGTCTTTTATGTCTTCTTCCTCAATCACTGGGTTTTTATTTATTTCGTTCTTCAATTTTGTCTGGTAGAGATTTTTTATTGATTCGTCTTGTAGGCTTTCTACCTTTGTCTATGTTCCGTAAACTGTTAGGCTTGTTTTTTGTTGTCTCTTTATTGTCATTCTGATTGTTCCTAATACAAGCTGTGATCATTTCCTACATTTGCAGAACATAAACATCTTATGTTTAATATTTATGTATTATGTCTTCCTCTATTTGTAAGAATGTAATCTATAATTGATCTATCTCCTCTCGTATTTTGAAATGATATTTATGTATATTTATGAAATAAAAGAACAACCCAAGTCTTCAAGACTTTACTCCATAGGAAATTTAATCCAGAAGAAAGAAAGCACAGAAAGCTGGAGACTTTAAAGAAGGTGTTAATAAAACCAGAAAAATGGAACCAATATTTTATTCGGAACTCATTTTGTGCGTAGAAGTTTATCAAAAAATTCGCCATTCTTATTCGTCATATTTTCAAAGATTGAACCTCTGTTTGCATAACTCTCAGGATATTAGCAGAATATACGGAAAAATATCGGATACGCGGACGTAGAAGCTGAAGAACAGGCCTTTAGAGCAGGAAGATCGACCATCTCTTCTCACTGACATTAGAAAAGTTTGATCCCCCATGTCTTGTTTGTTGATGGCCTACGACAGCGTAAGATTGTGGGAAACACTACAACAGAGTAATCACCGAAATAATTAAAGCTCTTTGGCAAGAAGTATGTATGGTATAACTATGGTATAACAACAGGGTTCCCGGTCACAAAGGGTCTCAAACAGGGCTGCTGTATATCCCCAACGCTATTTAAAATCTATTTGGAGAGTGCACTGAAGAACTGGAAAAGGAAATGCAGCAGTATGGGATTACTACTACATTGTACACGTATCATTTGCAGACGACCAGGTAGTAGTCGAGGATTCGATGATATGGAATACATGACACGAAAACTTATGGAGGAATATGAAAAATGGGGCCTAGAAGTCTATATTAAAAAGACGTTATGTGCATCGGAGGACAACAGCAGGACTTGAAACTGGCCACAGGTCACACCATCAAACACTGTGCCAGTTATAAGTATTTGGGAACGCGAATATCTAGAGACGGAACACTGGAAGAAGCAATATTCGAGAGGAATATCCAAGGAAGAAAAGCGATTGCAATGCTTAATAGTATACTATGGGACAAAAAACATAACCATTGAAAATAAGAAGAGAATTTACAACTCAATAGTGAAAAGTATAATAACTTACAGCTCCCAGGTGTGGCCATTAAAGGAAAGAACAGAAAAAATACTAAAAGCTACAGAAATGGATTTCTGGACACGAGCAGCCAGAAGATCCAGAAAAGACCGCATACCAAATGACACAATAAGGCGAGCTTTAGAAATAAAGCACGATATAGTGGACGAAATTAGAACCCAACAGTTGGTATGGTACGGACATGTACAGAGGATGTCACAAGACCGACTACCTATAAAGATTTTAAATTGGAACCTTCATGGAAAAAGAAAGCGAGGAAGACCACGCCAAAGCTGGAGAGCAGGAATCAACAAGGAAGTACTAGAGAGAGATCTGGAGGAGGAGGGATGGAGAAACCGGGAGGAGTGGAAATTAGGCATCGGAGGACGGAAGACGTTATAAAACCGATTGATACATATATATATTTATGAATGTTCTTTATTTTAAAGAAGGTGTTATTTATTCGGAACTCATTTTGTGCGGAGAAGTTTATCGAAAATTCGCCATTCTTATTCATCACATTTTCATTGAACCTCTGTTTCACTCTCAGTACTATCATGTTCCCTACTCGTGCATTAAAGTCCCCCATTATGATAGTTACTTCTCTTTTTGGGACTGCATCAATTATCTTTTGTAGTTTTTCGTAGAATTTTATTCTCTCGTTTTCCGGTTTGCAGTTTTCTGGAGTCTATATTCCAATGATGTTAATTTTTTATACTCTGTTTTGTTACTATAATGTATTTACATTCTTGGATGTTCTGAGTTAGCTTTCTTCTGTGAATCATAAGTGCTACACCCTCTTTGGCTCTGTTATTTCTTTCCACTCCGCTATATATTAAAAGGTATTCACCGAGCCACACTTGCCTTTTGCCCTTCTTTTTTGTTTCCTGTACTGCGCATATCTCTATCTTTTATCTCTTAAGTGATAATAATAGTTAAACGAATAACCGAATATGTATAAAAGAATAGTAGTAAAAACAATGAAGCATATTTTTAAGAGAACCAAAATGACGGTAATATACTAGATGGACGGGATGTTGACTAATAACTAAGCTTTCTTTCAATCCAACCTCTGTAGATGACATAACCCTAATACTTTGACTGACTTTGCTACAATTTATTAATGCAAATAATTTAAACCTAACCGCTAAAAGTAAATTGAATTAATTTTAATTTCGTTTTCTAAGACTAATTGGAGAATCCCTGGTCCATGCAAATATACGGCCAACATCTCTATCAACGACTTCTCATTTTATAGGGGCTAATCATAATAAGTTCACTGTTAGGTATTCAATCACTATTGATACTTAATCACCATTTGAATAAAATTTAAAATGCAAAAAGGATTTGATTTGGGAAATATGGTTACGAATTTTCGTTGTTACTTAATAGAGGTGTAAGGCACTTATAAAGCAAAGGGTAAATGTGAAATAGAAAATCAAAAAATATACTCATAGCATTTCTCCCACTTTGAGCATGCTACTTTGTATACCTCCTAAGATATGTTAACTCCTAGTTATACAACTGCAAGTGTCTTGAATCCTTGATAAGGGTAATCCTCTCCTCTTCTTCTTTTCAGCTTGCTCTCATCGACTCCAAGACGGAACTAATTTTATGTGTATATTTTTTGATTTTTTTTTAAATAATTTTAGAATCGTGGTGATTGACACCCCTATCAATTGTTCAAGTCGCTAAGATGTATAAGTCCTAGTTAAAGTTGTGGAACGGGATAGAATATCTCCCCGATACAATTTAGATGGTAAATGCCCTTATCCCTGCATTTTGTGGCTGTGCCGGTGTCTCCTGACTGTGAGGTCAAATAGCCTGATGAGGCACCTGAATACAAAAATTCCGGAGGTAAAATAGCCCCCTGTTCATATCTCCGGGTGGGGGCTGTTCCAAGGGCGTCGACATGCAGATATCGCAACTTTAAAATAGATTTCTGCAACATACGAGGTTTAAATTCGAAGATAAATTCAGTGTACCAGCACCTGCAATCAAATAAAGTTCATGTACTCGCTCTCTGTGAAACCAAGGTCAGTTTATTGACCAACACAGTTAAGTTTCTCTATCCTGGGTACGACTTCTATTCTCGGTTTAGGCGTAACTTTGGAATCTGTCTTTTTGTCAGAAGCGACCTCTCTTGCCAACGAGAAGAGGCTCTGGAGCCCCCAAACTTTGATGTTATGTGGTTAAAAATAACAACTCAACAAACCAGGTTTATCTGCTACCTCTATCGACGACCAAGTGATACTAACTTTGGAATACTTTTTGCTTCTCTTGCAGACACCATCGATTATTTACAGATTAACTATCCAAATGCCGAAATTGCCATCCTGGGCGACTTTAATGTCCACAACATCAACTGGTTAAAGTATTCAAATACTACTGACAAACAAGGTTGTGAAGCTGAATCATTCTCAATCAGTTGTGACTTATCTCAGTTTATTAACGAGCCAACAGGGATCGATCTGTTTTTAACCACAAATCCAGAGATTTACACTGTCACAGTAAATCTGTCGTTAGGTTCTTCCGATCATACACTGCTTCCGACATCGAGTATCCTACAAATCAGTGACAGAGAGGCGCCTAAACCGTGAAAGATTTGGCACTATAAATCTGCTAGATGGGAGGAACTCATGGAATATTTTTGGACTTTCTCTTAGTTAGACGTTTGTTTTTCGATCCGACGACTCATTTGACTGCGGTAAGTTTCCGATGTTATTTTGGCTGGTCTGCATAGTTACATCCTTTTTTCGAAGAAATGTCCTTCTATCTGCAAGCCTTGGTTTGACCGAAAATGTAAAGAAGCTGTTGCTTCTAAACATCTTACCTACCAAGAGTGGCGTAAAAATCTCAACGTCCTAAATTGTAACATGTTTGTTCGTGCCCAGAACAAATGCAAGGAAATTATTCAATTGCACTGCTTTCAATAATATCGAAGGTCATGGAAAAGGGTATCAAACAGTATCTTCTAAAATATCTTGAAGTATTCAATATTATTAGTGATCATCAATATGGGTCTAGTAAATATATATCAACACGACATCTTCTGACTTATGTAACATGTTTGGAACAACGCAATTGAACATTTTTGAGAGTCTCGAGCGGTTGCTCTTGATATATTCAAGACATTTGACCTTGTTTGGTATAATGGGTTATTGGCTAAGCTACGCTCTTCTGGTAGGTCTGAAAAGTTGGTTAATCGCACTAATCAGCGAAATCACAAACTAGAATAAATTACCTGTAGAACTGAACAAATGCATTTTAACTTTGTTAATTAAAAAAGGTTACGAGGAACCAAAAAATTAGAAAACAATCGACAGACTCAATACCACCCTAAACAATGAAAATTTTATTTGAAAAGATAAACAAAAGTATAATATTGGCAGACGAGCAACAAGGTTTTCCTAGTAGGTAGTTATTATGGATTTGCAATAAGAGACTTGACAGAAAAAGCACAGCAGGATGTCGTTCAATTTAACAAAGTCCTAGAAGAAATTCTATCTTGGAGTGATAGTAGCGCTTCAAAAATCCGGACGGCAGTGTTGCTGAATACGACATGATTATCTCGGGGCACTCTCTTTCTCTAGCAGCGTCACTCAATTTACTGGGCGTTAATCCGGAAGCAAATATGTATTGGCATGAACATGTTGCAAGCATCGCAAAGAGAGCTTCTCAAAAGATAGGGATATTATTTCGAACTAGAAACCACAGAAACTGTTCATTCCATACAAAGCTCAAATTCGACCAACGATAGAATACTGCTCCCATGTTTGGGGCTGTGCTCCCAAACAAACACTGCGTTTGTTGGATTCTATTGAGAAAAAAGCTGTTCACCTGATAGGAGAGCCGGAATTGGTCAGCAACCTTGATTCATTGGAACACCGAAGAACGGTTGGCGACTTGAGTCTATTCTACACGTATTTTCATGGAAAATGTTCGATAGATGTAGCCCGCTTAATTCCTCCCAAAGCGGTGCATGCTAGAAATACACGTTGCGCTAGTACTTCACATCCGTATGAGGTTCGGCTTATTACTCCTCGTACAACCCTTTTCAAGCAGTCTTTTATATGGAAAACCTTATCCCTTAGGAATAATTTGCCCGGGACTGGGTTTCCGACCGAGTACAATTTATAGCGATTCGAGTCCAACGTGAATTGCTTTTTCCGCACACGTATCGCTGTAGCGCTGTAGGGATTTCCCTGCAGCACGTGTGCTAGGTCCATAAAAAAGACCGATGATCTAGATACATTAAATAAGGAGTTGCAAAAATCAAATCACGAATAAAATACTTCGATTAGGAAAGTAAGTAATAGTTTTTATTGATAAGTTCTAGTGTTATAAATCTTTAATTAATGTTTAAATAAAGCTATTAGACTTAGCCTGAACAAATATCAGTTAATCACATCTTCTAACCTAAGTCTAAATTAACACCGACATCGTTTCATTGAATACTAGCTGTGCCCGCATAGACTACAGAATCATTGTTTAGGTTTTTTTTGCAAAAGAACGAGCTAGCAGCAAAATTTCTTCCGATTTAACTTACTATTATCGTCATTGCTTATTGCTTATATATACCTAACAAAACAAAATATATAGGCTAGACAATATATATATATATATATATATATATATATATATATATATATATATATATATATATATATATATATATATATATATATATATATATATATATATATATATATATATATATATATATATATATTATATATATATATATATATATATATATATATATATATATATATATATTATATATATATATATATATATATATATATATATATATATATATATATATATATATATATATATATATATATATATATATATATATATATATATATATATATATATATATATATATATATATATATATATATATATATATATATATATATATATATATATATATATATATATATATATATATTATATATATATATATATATATATATATATATATATATATATATATATATATATATATATATATATATATATATATATATATATATATATATATATATATATATATATATATATATATATATATATATATATATATATATATATATATATATATAATATATATATATATATATATATATATATATATATATATATATTATATATATATATATATATATATATATATATATATATATATATATATATATATATATATAATATATATATATATATATATATATATATATATATATATATATATATATATATATATATATATATATATTATATATATATATATATATATATATATATATATATATATATATATATATATATACGGAATTAATATGTTAGTGTTTGCTGTAAGATTTACTTAACTGTTCGCATTTATGTAATTGGTTTTATGGCCATTTTTGTTATATGACACCTGTCATGTAAGTGGTCTTTTCAGTTTTATTACTATATATATATATATATATATATATATATATATATATATATATATATATTATATATATATAATATTTATACAACTTATTAAAATAAAATAACTTATGCTTTCGTTCTCTTTTTTAGTTTGTGCCCTGATGAAGATCCCAACCTAGGACCGAAATATTGGCTAAATGAACACTGTGTGAACACTTGTTGCGCCCTTTGCCGAGTTTCCCAACTAATTTCATATTTAAGAACTTTGTTAAATACGGCAACTTTTGCTTTCTTTCTTTATTATATATATATATATATATATATATATATATATATATATATATATATATATATATATATATATATAATAACACACAGATAAATAAGATGGACAGACAGTCAGAGAAACGTTTCCTTTTAAAATATATATAGAATATAGATAATCTCTAGAAAAATAAGTGAAACAATAGAAATATTGATTTTGTACTTGCATATAATAGTAATTTAAAAAATGCACAAGTCCTTGACCCACTTGGCTTTTCAAGTCCTACTTTTGAGCGCAAAATTCCCTTAAAACTAGAGAACCTTCGACAAAACGAAACTTAAATATTAAATAAAGACGGTCTAATAAACATCTTCAAAAATTTATAACGTCTCGTAGTGCTCCACACGGTAAAGCGGTCTCTAAATTATTTATGATTTTTTGCGCCAATCTTAGGAGTTAAGTTATAATTTTAATGTTTGTTGTTCAAGTTCTGGGATAAAATAAATGATCCATTGATTATCGAATAAAAATTTTGTCATAGGAAATTAAATAACTTAGTATACAGATTTTAATAACCAGCAAAAAACTTAACTATGAACGGAAATACACAATAACTTATCTGGGCGAAAGTAAACAATCAGAAATATGGATATTTCTTAGAAATATGAAGACCGAAGTATCTTCTGTTTATTACCCTCTTTGCCTATTTTATATTGGGAAGAAAAAAAATGTTTCTCCAATATGGTTGAATTCTGCCTATGATTCTTCTTCCTACTGATGTATCTTGCGATGCTAACTATTTCTGCTGTCATTCTGTCTATATGTTGGTCCCATTCTGTTCAACACACAGTTATGTACACTATCTATTTAAATCACTGTATCACTATAAGCTTAGTTCTATCCAATGCTGGAAGTAGGCCTTCCCCTTCACTTTCCATCACAATCTATTTGCAGCTGTTGTCATCTATCCAATGCCCTCCACCCTCTGTATATCATCCTGTCATCTTCTTTTGGAACGTCCTACGCTTCTTTTCTGTTCTCGTTGTCCCCCTTCTCTTGTTCGCTTGGTCCATTGATCATCAGTCGTGCATGCTACATATCCAGCCCATTGCCACTTTCTTTCTGCTACATGCTCTATAATAAATATCCTTTACTTTTGTTTGTTCAAGTATCCACATGTTGCATTTTCAATCTTTAAATCTTCTCCCGATCATCTGCTTTTTGTGTGCTTTCTGGGTCCGAGCTAGTCTTGCATATGGGCTTTATTCAGTGTCCAAGCTTCAGCGCCATACGTTATCACGGCTAGGATGCACTGATCGTAAACTTTGGCCTTTAACTTATATGGGATGACTTCACCCTTGAATATATAACTTAATCCTCCAAATGTGCACCATCCTAGTCTCACTCTTTTTAAAATTTCATCCGAGATACTGTCTTTCGTCGTAGTAATATTTTGCCCGAGATACACATAATTCTCTACAATCTCGAGAGCTATTCCTACTAAATTGATTACTATGTTGTTATTAGTGTTGGTTAATATGTTTGTAATTTTAAGACCAATTGTCTTTGAGTGGTAATTTAACTCATTTATCATCTCTGTGGTTGCAATTCGTAATCCAGTTTATAATATATTTGCACCTTTATCTAATATAGTCGTATGTTTCTTTATCCGATAGAGTATCTCTCACTATTCTGATTACAATTTTCATTTTAGTTGATTAAAGCCCGGTTTCTGCTGTTTACGTTAGTATAAACATAATTGTTATTTTATAAATTCAAGATTTCGATTCAATTCTTAGGTATTTATTTTGGCCTATTGTATCATTTAAGCATGTCGCTATTTTCGTGGTCTTTCCTTACTTCTGTGTCGAGATCACCAAAGCTCGATATAACTGAGCTGAGATTCCAAAACCTTATTTCTTGTCGTATAATTTTTTCGTCAACAAAAAACCTACATCTTAAAGGTGTTTTAGATGTCTTCGTGCAATTTGTGTTTGCAGCCGATATTGCTAGTCCAGTTTTTTTTTTACTATAGTGTTAAATTGGTAAATTAACCTCCAAACATTGACTTCATTCTCTGTTATTAACACAGCCTAGTCAAAGTTTTTCTTCTTAAAATGCCCATTCGGTTCGAATGTTGACAATCATTCTGGCTATTATTACTTTATCCATTGCAGCTCTGAAAAGTCGGGTAGTATTTATTGAGAACCAATTTCGCAGATTGTTTAGCCAGAAAATATGTCTGTATCCTGGTCCCCTTTTTCCAAATACCTTTCCTTGGAGTATTTGCTGTAGTAATCCATATCTGTGAGGATTTCTCAGTATGTGTCCTAAATACTTCAATCTTCCTACTTTAACAGTTTCCATAATTTCCAGTTTCTTGTTCATGCGATGTAAGACATCCTCGTTGGTAATATGGTCAGCATAAAATTTGCTGATATAGCCATAATTGAAATGCCTCAAGTTTCTTATAAGTGGGTTTAGTTACCGTCCAAGATTCCACACCATGAAGAAGGACACTGAAGACATAACATTTTAGGAGTCTCATTTTCGTGCTCAATTTTATTGCTGAGCGTTTAAAAAGTGATGTCATTTTAAGAAACACTGCTCAAGTTTTTTCGATGCGGTAACGAATTTCCTGCGAATGATCCCATTATTCGTTTATCATATTACTTAGATATGAATATTATAGAGTTCTCTGTATTTATTTGTTGATTGTTAACTATCAACAAGGTAGCAGGAACCGGAGGCTTGCTGATTACGATATACTTTGTTTTGCTGATATTAAGTTAAAGACCGTATCGATTACTGACTTCGTTTATTTTTGTCATAAGATGTTGTAGACCCTTTAGGTTATCAGCATAACGAATGTTATTTATTAGCTCCCCCATTAAGCAGTATTCCTTCATCAGCCTCTTCCAGTGCCTCTCTGAAGATTTGCTCAGGGTATATATTAAACAATAGTGGAGACACACACCTGCCTACTCCACACTCAATCGATATTGCTTCTGAGCACTCCCCTTCTGCTTTAATAAATGTCATCTTTTCCCGTAGAGGTTGCCAATAATCCGCAGATCCTTTCCATCTAGCCCAAGGTCTTTCAGAATTTCTACCATTTTGTGATGTTGGACTCTATCAAAGGCCTTTTGGTAGTCCATCAGGCACAAATATACGTCATAATTGACGTCTCTACATTGCTGAATCAAGACCTGCATAGAAAACAAGACTCTCTCTGGTTCCCATGGCATCACGAAAACTGAATTGTGTAGCTGACTTGTTTTTTCACACAACTTGTATATCCTTCTGTGAATGATTTTCAGAAATGTTTTTAAAAGATGGCTTATGAGGCTAGTTGTTCGATATTCTCCGCATTTTTTAGCGCCTGCATTTTTTGGAATTGTTATAAACTCAGATTTTAACTAGCTTTCTGGGATTCTGCCTAAATCAGAGATTTTATTGTAGGTCACCGTAAACCACTAAATCCCATCCTCATCTAAGAGCTGAAGAAACTCCCCATGGAATTCATTGGGGCCGGTGGCTTTTCCATTTTTTAGTTGATTTATTGCAATGCGCACTTCATCGGTGGTAATAAAGGGCTCAAACAAGTCTATTAAGCATTGTGGCTGATCTGTTCTTGCATCAGAAAATAACTCTGTAATATAGTCTTGCCATATCTTCAGTTTCTCGTCTTTATCGATAACAACGTTTCCTTGATGATCTATTAAACGTCCATTTGATTTCGTTCTCCATTCACCAGTTAAGTGTTTGATTTGTCGAAATAGATATATTAAAGGGAAAGTATGATACTTTTCCTGCAATTCCTCTATCTTTTACATCTTTCAACATTCCACTTATCTTTAGCTGCTCGAATTTCTTTCTGTATTTGTGTGTAGCCTGCTATATTCTCTTTTGTTATATCTGTTTTTGTGTAGCCGTCTTTCCTCCACTAGTCTTAGAACGTCATCTGTCATCCATTCCTTTCTTTTATGTATTTGTTCCGTAATTAGATACTTATTATTTAGCCAATTTGTTATTTCACTTAACTTTTCTATTTCAGATGTCTTTGTTTAGTTTTGTCTCTGAGTTCTTTTTTAATTACGTTTGTTACATTTTCGTCTTTAAGTTGTCGCATATCTTATATGTTTTCCTGTTTTCTTTTTAACTTTTTTGAGATAATTCTTAGAACCCCTACCAGGGCATTTTGATCCGAGTTTATATCAGCACTGGGATATGTTTTGACAGATACAACACTATTTCTAAAATGCCTATTTACTACAATATAGGCTATTTGATTTCTGGTGATATGATCCGGTGAGTCTAGTGGGACTTCCACGTGTATAATCTTCGTGGTGGTAGGTTGAAGAAGGTGTTAGGGACATAGCACAATATTTTTTATTTTTCTATCTCCTACCCTATAACTTCTGTTTACGAACTTGTCTAATTACTTCGTCCATTATTATATTGAAAAGTACTGAGCTAAAGAAGATTTCTTAACGAATTCATCTGTAATATTGAGAGAATGACCTTAAAGGTCGTAGTTTAGTTGAGTTTAACTTTAATATTTGTTTATAAACTGTTTAGATTAAATTTAATAGGTCTAAAACCTTCTCTTATCGGACAAAGTTGAAGTTGATGGTTTTCAGGCACATTCTTAAATAACTGCCTCCGATAGATTTAAATTACTACGGTTTGAGTTACTAGTATTATTGAAATCAGCTATCTTTTTCTCAAAATAATCCTAAAGATCCCTAAGCGATGTAATTTATTCATCACGAAGGAAAGAAATCAATGCTTTTTAGTCCTGAAACTAAGACATATGGTTATTGCGAGCAGTGCACGGACTTTTATAGTAGGAAGTTTGTTTTTTTATTTCTTGTCCAATCCAACATTATAATAACAAAATGAAATAGAATAATTAAACACAAGTACAGTAGACATCTCTTCCTCTTCTCCTATGTTGGATTGGTTGTAGCAGAATTAGCAAGTTCTAGAAGAACCAGTATCCAGGACCGCGATGAGGATGCTTCTACTGTGGCCCTGTAGGAAGTTGGGCTCATGCGTTTGAATGTCCGACACGTGCCATGTGAATGCTTCCCAAAAACTCATTGCACTGGATCGCTAGTGAGCTCTGCTTCCCCTTGAAACTACAATTTATACATATCCCTGCCAATCCTATCAACACTATCTTAGCAATACATTATAGCAAAAATTGACCTTATAATGCTCCATATTTGTAAATTATAATTGCTGGAATATCTGCTCACTGAAAATCTTACAATATTTTAACTGGCCAAGAACTAACTCAACATTGTGGTATTAGTCTCGGTAATTGTTTCTCTAAAATAAATTGAGAAATTACAATTAAAATGTACATTAGCAAGTTTATACTGTATAGACTATATCTTTACAGTAACACAAATAAGTGAAATGAAAGTAACATCTCCATCTTTTTAAAGATTTGATAAAGGCTTATGATATCCCGCCTCTTAATAACTTGTGGTAAACTTTTCAGAAAACCACAAAAAATATGATCTTAAGAGCTTTCTAACATTTTTACTATATAGACTGTTGAGGCGGCATATATTTGGACGTAGTATTGAAACATGAAAAAACACGCTTTGGGATGGCTACAGCTATTATGGATGATTCAATCATCTCTACTCTTAATTTTAGTAACGATCAAATAATAATTGCCCAAAGTCATGTCAAAGAGTTATGTAAGAATACCCGAATTTTGAATATGCATAATGTGTAGGCGGAGTGAGACAAAATATATATATATATATATATATATATATATATATATATATATATATATATATATATACGAGTATATATATATAAATAATAAGAACTAGATTTTCTGTTTTATTAATGAATTCTGAAAAATTCTTCACTGCGAAAGTACGAGTATTTAATGGTAAATTCTCAAGTTATTTTGATAACCATTTGAATATCAAATATATTGGTGATCCGACCGGTGAAACAATGGGTTGCATTGCTTTTCCAAATTTGTGAATTTTGGGTAAGCAATACAACTTAATGAAGGTGAAATTTTAATTTTTTTTATGTCAATTCTTTGTTTCCAAGGGAGCCAATACCACAAACTTTACAATATCTCGAAGAATTAGTTAGGACGAATAACTTTGAGATCGAAATTATTAATATCTAAACTTGGTATGGAACAAAATTATTTTCAATATAACAGTCAATTTTATGTTTAGAAAGAAGGAACAGCTATGGGTAATTGTTTATCACCATTTAGCCAATTTATTCATGAGTAAGTTTGAAACCAAAGCCAGTCAAAAATTTGAGTATTTCCCAAGGTTATGGTATAGGTATGTGGATGATGTTTTCGTGATTTTTGATATAAATAATGCAAATATAGATGATTTTGTTGTCAAATTAAATAGCCGATATGATTCCATTAAATTCACTTACGAAATTGAGAACAAAGGACAACTGCCATTATGAGATATTTTAATTATTAAAAATAATAATAGGTTAGAATTTAATATCTATAGAAAACATACGGTAACAGACAGATATATTTCTAATGATTCATTTCATTGCAAACAATACAAATTAGCCGCATTACATTTTTTGGTCACTTTTCCTCAGACTAGAGTAAATTTCAATAATGAAAGGAATCGTAGTAGAAATATAACTAGAGTTAATGGTTATGACGATGACTTGGTAAACAAGTTTATAAATAGACATAAGTTCAGGTTAAATATTCAGAATTCCACCTTTTTTACACGCGAAGTAAATAAGACCAACTATGTCTCCATACCATAAAATACGAAATATAGCAAGGGATTCAATAAGGTATTTAATAAGGTAGGCCTCATCTTAGTCTATAACTCATCAAACAATCTGAGGAATATCTTAGGAAATCCCAAAGATAAAAGTCCTAATTGTGAGAAAAGTGGAATTTATGAAATTAGTTGGAATGATTGCGACAAAAAGTATGTTGGGCAAACTAAAAGGTAAATTAAAATACGATGTAAAGAACATTTAGCACATTTAAAATACAGTAGAATAGAAAAGTCTAGCATTGCCGAACATGCCCTTGAAGCTGATAATACTGTAACATTAGATAAAATAAGATTAATTTAAAATGTATCTGATAGGAGATTGTTGAACGCATACCAAAGTATGCAAATTATAAAATGTAAAAGTATTTTAAATAAAGACAGAGGATCTATTCCTTATAGTCCCTTCTACTGATTACTTGACCGAAACTGATGGCTTCGCCTATGCGACTAGCTCCGCCTGAATAATTCAAGTATAAATAGGGTAGTTTTGTTGTTTGGCTTTAGTCAATTGTTGATCCTGACGAAGCTAACATGGTTAACGAAACGCGCGTGCAGAGCAAAAATAAAGTATCTAGTGTAGTGGTGATATATACTGAGTAGTATAATAATGTAACTTTAAAAAGTCTTTGTTAGAAAAAGAATTCTATTCAACTAAGGAGTTTTTTTAATCATAAACATGTACTTGTTTCTGTAATTTTGGTTCATATTCTGAATCGATGAAATTTTTCTCCACAAGAAAATTGAATATATTTTAATGTTGTTAGTATTTAGCGAGGTTTAAATATTCTAGAAATTCCATAATTTTTAATGTTAATCGTTCTGTTTATATTATCTTGATTTCTTGGGTGAATATCAAGGAACGTAAATATTCATACAAACTTAAATTAAATAATACATTACTGCTAAAAAGCCTTCTACTATAAATTTATGATGGTAAAAAGGATATATTTGAAGCAACCCTAAATTGGTGAAGCTATACAAAATTTATCGACCAACCCCTTTTCTTAATGCGATATTCTTCTTTCTTCTTTTTCTTCTTTCTCAGCCTGTGTTCATCCACTCTTCTATGTAGGCCTCTTCCAAAACCTTCCATGTCCTTCTATCAATTGCAACTTGTGGTTCGTTCCTGCAATCCTCTGGATGTCGTCTCACCATTGCCTTTATGGTCCTCTCACACTTCTCTTGGTCTTCATGTTAACAATTCATTAGTCCATCTATTCGCATCCCGTCTCGCAATGTGGCCCCCCCATTGCCACTTTAGCCGTTTTATTTTTTCTAATACATCCGTTACTTTTGTTCTTTCTCGGATATCTTGATTTCTGATTCGGTCTCTAAGGCTTATTCCAAACATGGCTCTTTCCATTGCTCTTTGAGTGATTTGGAGCTCGTTAGCTGACTTGGGAGTTAGTGCCGTAGTTTCTAGATCATAAGTGAGAACAGGCATTATACAAAGACTTTTTTTTAAGATTTATTGAGATAACTGGTGACTTCGTCATATATGTCCCAGTTTACCGAATGCTGCCCATCCAAGACTTGTTCGTCTCGAGATTTCCGCATCTTGGTTCTCTTTTCCCAATTGGATCTTGTGTCTTAAATATATGTACGAGGGCATGTTTTCGAGCAATTGGTTGGCAACAGTCACATCTAAATCTCGGAGATTAATTATTTTGATTTTATTTGCGTTAATTTCTAGTCCAACCTTTAAGGAAGCCTCATGGAGTTCTTGCAACATGATTCGAAATTCCTCTGCTGTCTCGCTAATAATGACAATGTCATTTGCGAACCTTAAGTGGTTGAGTAGTACGCGATTTTTGTTAATTCCTTTTATGCCAGTTCAGATTTTTAAACACCTCTTCCAGCGCTAGGGTTTGGGTAAAATTGTGACTCCTTGATATACTCCCCTTTCGGTACGGATATTATCGGTCCTTGTGTTCTCGTCAATGGTTATTTACAGCGATGCATATATATATATATATATATATATATATATATATATATATATATATATATATATATATATATATATATATATTATATATATAGGTGTAAGTATTTAGAGTCTATCCTTGAATTATCCATTGCTTTCAGACTTTCCCAGGTTTTTATCAAATCAAAAGCCTTACTCAACGAAGGCCACAAATAGAGATATATTGTATTCGATACACTTCTTTATGAGAAGATGAAGTGTCTGAAGATGGTCGATGGTACTATAACCCTTCCTAAATCCCGCTTGTTCAAAGGACTAATATTGATCTAACCTGCTTGATAGTCTGTTTGTTATTATTTTAGTTAGTAGCTTATATAAGCGATGTATCGCTCATATCGCTATATAAGCGATATTACTTGAAAGCTATTAATTTCTTTCTTACTTCAAGTATTATAGATATACTAAATTTGAAAGCAATACCTAAATTTAGGAGAAGTGAATGCTAAATTTAAATTTTAAATAATTTCTCTCATCAAGTGCCACGTATCTAAAAGCAAAAAGATGTTAATCTCCATCAAAAATCATTTAAAACTTTGGAGATAAAATACCTTAAAACACAAAAGGAATTAAGGCTTTTTAAACATAAAGCTTAAAATTTCAAATATCGCCGGCGCTTGACGGGGAACGATGGGGTGCGTCGCAAAGTACAAAAACATGGCACGGGGATTGCCTCAGTTAGTTCTTATGGCTTATTTATAATTCATGTTGCCCCCACTTGTTAGACAGCCGTATTTTCCCCTTCAGCAAATCAGTAGCGGGTTATGCACGTCTCTAACAGGTGTAACATTACAGTTTTCACATAAAATCATGCGAAAATATATATTAATTGGTTTTTCATTGGAGTTGTTTATTTCTTCAAATTCCATCAGGATTCATGCCCGTTGTTTACATATGAGATTTTAGAATTTGATCTTAAAAAATGCACATGTTTCGGAGGCTTATCTCGCTGCTATAGGAGTTGTGATTCTATTTTCGAAGAATTGGTGTAAATTATAATATTTTCAGTAATATAAATTGCCGCCACAAATTGCTGACCGTTGCTTTCTAAACTAGTCGGTAGATAAAAAGTCCAAGAAATAAGAGTCTGATATATATTCCTTACATATACCTATGTTGGATCCATAAGATAAATATTGCGTATTATAATCATATTTTTAGAACTGTTAATTTACACATTGTTGAGAAAAATCACTACGATCACTTAACGTCTTTCTTTAAGAATTTATGGGGATGCCCTAATTTTTTTCTTGGTGCATATGATCCGCGCTGCACAGAAATCCCCAAATCGCCACAAGAATAGCCCGTAAATGGAAGTAACAATTCACGATGATCTTGAGTACAAGTACTCAGTGGAAAACGCAGTACTTGCAGGTTCGTGTAAAAAGGATGAAGTTCTATATATCCAAGAGTTCTCGAAGAGGTAGTATAATTAGTAGCATGGTAAATTTCATACGGATGTGAGTTATTAGTGCGAAGTATAGTGATAACATTCACCGCTCTGGGAGATATCAAGCGGGATACGTTTATTAAACATACCTATAAAGTATTTATAGAATAAACTTAAATCATTAAGTCACAAATTTACGAAGAATCAACATTTCTGCCGCCTGGGTCTTTGTAGCGTTAAATTAGCAAGATAGATTGCAAGTTTTTGTTAAGTTGAACGACTTCCTGCTGTCTACGGATATCGGCATGAGTAGCTGATGTTTGTGCATTCAAAGTGTATAAAGAAATAGGCATACTGCCATCTGTAGAGCTGTAGATTGGATTACTGATCTTTTTCAGCAGATCGTTAATGTAAATAAGAAAGATATTAGGAGACAGTATGGAGCCTTGGGGCACACCGGCCTTGATAGTGAAGATATTAGAAAGACATCCTTCGACTCCCACTCGTAAAGATCGCTATGTGAGGGAACAAGAGAGCTATAAACCAAATTTTTCGTATATATATATATATATATATATATATATATATATATATATATATATATATATATATATATATATATATATATATATATATATATATTATATATATATATATATATATATATACATTAAAATCCCGGGTTTCAATCCGTTGTTCTTCTAACAATGAATTTGCACGATGTTTCGCCAAAATTTCATTTGGGGGGGGGGGGGAATGAAACCCGGAATTTTAATGTCTTACATTCCACCAACCATGAAAACCTCTATTGTAACATATATGTATATATGTATATATATATATATATATATATATATATATATATATATATATATATATATATATATATATATATATATATATATATATATATATATATAAATATATATATATATATATATATATATATATACAAAGTGCTCCATATGTATTGAAAAATGCTTAAATAAATTTATAGGGTGTTATACGGCGCACATGCTGATATTGGAAATTCCTGTATATTATTTAATTTTTGAGTCCTACTAAAAATTCTAGATATTATTTGTCTAACATACCATGTATCTAAATTGAATTGTTTTAGAATTATGGTCATTTGAAATTTGAAATTAAAAAAAAACAAAAAACTATTAACACATACTCTAGGTTTATTCCTAAGGTAACAATTGCTCAAAATGCCTACCGTTAACAGTGAGGCAATAATCCTATCTGTCATAAACAGCCTGAATAGAGTTTTTTACAGAGAATCCGGGGTGATCTGTGCTACTTCGTATTGAATTCTTTGTTGTAAATCTTCTGCAGTTTCAGGTCCGTCCGTCACCTTGCCTAGATCACAAATTAAGTAAAGATACCTTAAGTCGTATACTGAATAAAGAAAAATTGCATCCATACAAAACCCATTCTGTTGCAAGAATTAGCTGAAGATGACTACAACAGACGCATTGAATTTTACGAGGTCTTGATGGAACGAATTAATAATGATCCTAACCTAATTCATAATATTTTTCTGACGAGGACACATTTTGTCTTAACGGAGGAGTTAACAGGCTTAACTGCCGATACTGGTCTACCGAGAATCCCCACTGGATAATCAATAGTCAATCTCAAAGACCACAAAAGATAAACGTGTGGGCAGGCATTTGTAGGCGTCATATCATTGGTCCCTTTTTTATCGATGGAAATCTTATACGAGAGCGGTATTTACAGTTACTCTAAGAGCAAGTTATTCCGACTTGTGCAGGTCTTTTTCCCGAGGAAAATAATTTGGATATCTCTAACAAGAATCAGTGGTATCAACAGGACGGAGCACCTCCTCACTATGAAATCAATCAATGTTCGTAGATATTTTGATGCGATTTTTCCTAATTGGTGGATAGGCAGAAGAGGTGCTGTAGAATGGCCTGCAAGGAGTACAAACTAAGAAAAAAACCTCCCTCTCAACTACTTTGTGATTCTGAAATCTGACTTCCAAAACCGTCAATTCCTTGTACGGCATTAAGATGAGCAGACATCACGTATGCTGACGATACGGCCATCCTGTCAACTGATCAGGACCCAGCTGTCACCTCACAGCGTCTGCAAACCAACTTGGACAAGTTACAATTGTGGATGAAGAAGTGGCGCATTCGAGTCAACGAAAGCAAATCTGTTCATGTAACCTTCACTATTAGAAGAGACACATGTCCGCCTGTATCAATAAGCAATCAACAGCTAAAACAATGTGAAGATGTAAAATATCTATGAATGCATCTAGATCGAAGAATGACCTGAAAAAAACATATATATATATATATATATATATATATATATATATATATATATATATATATATATATATATATATATATATATATATATTAAACGTTCTTACGCCATTCGATTTTTTTTTATGAGGTAATTTGAAAACCAAAGTTACCGAAGCCGATCTGAAACTATACAAGAATTACAACAAAGAATTCAATATGAACTAGCACAGATCACCCTGGATTCTCTGCAAAACTCTGTTCAGGCGGTTTATGATAGATTGGGTCATTGTCTCGCTGTTAACGGTAGACATTTTAAGCATTTGTTACCTTAAAAATAAACCTTTTTTTATTTTAAATTTCAATTGATAGTTATTCCAAAACAGTTCAATTTAGACATGGTATGTTAGACGAATAATATATAGAATTTTTAGTAGGACTCAAAACATTTTATTGTCGACGTCAGCATGTGCGCCGTATAACACCCTATAATTTTTATTTAAACATTTTTTTGATACACTGATTAATAAATGCTGTGGAATCATTATTCCATTCATATAGGGCACCTTATATATAGATCAAGATCAAAAGTGACAGATGTAATACAACGAATATGTAGATTAAGACAGAATTGTGCTGGGCATATCGCAAGGATGATTGATAACAGATGGACACACCGATGGTTGAGTGGAGGCCTAGAGAACATAAAAGATGCGGAGTTGGGACGGATGACATAAAAAGATAAGCGGGACACGATTGGATGCAAAAAGCAAATAACAGAGCTCAGTGAAGACAACTAGGGGAGACTTACATCCGACTATGGATGGAATAAGCTAATGATTATATATACCACCGGTAGGAAAGACGTTTAGAAGCAACAGCTTCTTTGCATTTCCGGTCGAACCAAGCGTTCCCGTTGGAAGGGTATTTCTTGAAATAAGAAATATAAGTATATGTAACAATATAGAGTAAATGTTCCAAATATAGCTGTATAGTTAAATTTCTTCTTACATACACATAATATGACAGAAATATAAACTATATTGTGCTTTGATAGGAAACTTCCAGAAGTTACAGAGCTTATAGTTTCGGAACACTCTCTGAGGAATCCGGAAGAATAACTGGCGAAACGTCAGCGTCACTTATTCAGTCAGCACAGGAAAAATTCGAAAAAATTATGGTAACAAAATACAAAAAGTTATGTTTTTCAGTACATTCCAAAAACCGTAGCCAAAATAATCATTCCTCCCGACGCTAGTGTTCTGGATATGCAAGGGTTTTTTTTAGGAAAGACATATTTGGAATATCTGACTTATACATTATTGTTTGTTTTTTATGTGAAAAGACTGTTGTCAACAATATTTTTATGGTTGTGTGGGTTAGGTAAAAATCATTCTCGTATTCTATGTTCTAGCTCATTAGATAGGAACTCTAGCTCACAGTTTAGTTGATAACAATGCAAGTATTTTTGTAATATAAGTGCTATAAATCATAACTTTTTTCTTAAGTTGTCTTTGTGGATGTTCTAGCTGAATTGACAAATATTTTCCAATTTTTTCACTTTTGGTAATATTAGTCGACCACTGCCAAATTCCTACTCACATTTTATGTTGTTCTGAAGAAAGTAACATAGTAAAACAACGTAGTTATTGGATCGTCCACAAATCTGGTTATTAGATTACTGGATCCATTATTAATTAATGATGAAAATATAGTCTCTATGATTTGTAACGGAAAATAACAACAAATACACAGTTTTTCTAAAAATCATCACATTAGTTACATCCATTATCACTTTCATTACCGTTTTTAAAATTTTACGCTCCAAAAGAGTTTTATTTCCGAATGTTGCATGGAAGTCTTTCCGTTTGCGTGTCGTTATCACAAACAGGAATTTAGCTGGTCTGAGTTATGTTTGAGTACAAGAGCGATTAAACAACAAACAATTTTATAAAATTTTGAACAATGAACAATAACATAAAAAGTTTTGGAATTTTGAGGAATTAAAGATTATGATTAGAGCCGCTTTCCATTCATCTCTATATCATCACAGAACACCTTGTTTTAATATCATACGCCAAATTTTTATTATAGATGCAATATTTTAAAATAAGAAAAAATAAAATAATACCTTCGTAACATAGAACGCAAGCGTTCAAGGCTTATGTTACTTGTAATTGAGAATTATGGTTTCTGAAATTACACCGTGTCAAATTAAAGTGACATTTCCACGCTTCTCTTACGACTACACGAGATTTCTTCAGGGATAGTTACTCTCTAAAATTGCTTGAACCTCAAAAAGTTAAGATATGTCAAAATGCCGTTTGCAATCGTAGAAGAAACATCTTCAAATTACTCCAAATTGACTCTGTTTATTTCTTAATTACTTATGCTATTAACATAGATCCAGAGACTTTGGTGGTTGGTTTTGTTTAAAGGCCCCTAAGGATTTATAATATCTTAAAATAAAAGCTGATTGAAAATTGTCCTTTTTAGTACCTATAACTATTAAAGTACTTGATTGAAACATGATTTTCACTTAACATAAAATAGTTTTTCCCAACAAGCAGCGTTGTAAAAGATCAAAGTTTTATATCAAATCAGTATCAACTTAAAGCTGAATTCTGTGATCGGTAAAAAGCTTAATTTTGAATTTAACAAAAAAGCAGCGTTTTAAATATTCAAGAAAGGCGAAAAAAAACTTTAATTTGTATTAACGGAGTGAAGCATTACAGTAGCATACGATTCTTAGAAAGTTCACAATACTATCGTACAACTTCGGTCAATCATCAGTGTAATAGATTCGCGCACATAAAAAACAGATACATAAACATACAGAGAAGTACACAAATTCAAAAAAAAAAATTTTACATTTATTAAACATTTATTGAAGGATTGAATGCTCCAAAGTTATATAGAGTTTTGATGTTGTAACACTGGATATGAATGATTCAATCAACAATTCAGATTCCACTATATCAGATATTTTTAGTGTTCCGTAAGGAACACTTATAAGGTTACGTCGATGTCTGTCTCTCCGTCTGTCTGCCGATTTTCTCGAAAATATTTGACATAGAAAGTTGACATTTGACGGTAATATAGGAATTGATGGCCTTATCAGAGCTATGCAGATTTGAAACTTGAATTTTGAATTAAGGGGTTCGTTTTGGAAGGTAAAATTACCAGGTCATCGGGTGTGGTGTCAAATTAAAGTTTTCAAAATCGCGAATTGAAAAATATAATACTTGCACACATTTTTCTTTGTATTATTTTTTAATAGTTCTTAGAATTATAGAGAATAAAAATCAGTAAAAAAAATCTAATTTTTGAAAATTCCAGTTGTATGTAAACCCCTTAAAAGCAGTCAGTATACGGAACACTAATTGCGCCATTCCAGTTTACACTTGGCCGGTTATTAAACACAAGTTCTTGAACTTTTTTTGATAAATACAATAAGAATATTTTATATTTCAAAAAAAAATATGAATAAACTACTAGCTATAGGTGCTACACTTTTTCTTCAAGTGGTTAATAGTTGGAAGCATTCGAAGTAGTAGTAATTGGAGAAAGGCTCGGCGCCTACGAAAAACACCAGATAGATCTTTTTTGTCAGCCCTGAAGATAATTTTGCTTAACCGTCCTAGTCAACACGATCATCGCGAAACCTCCAGACGTGACGATAAAAGTCAGAATATCACCACACGCCAAGGTACTGGCTTTCTCCTTCCGAAGCACCTCCGCTCCGAAAACCTTGTAAGCGAGTCTTTCCAGCATCTTACATGCGCCAATAAAGTGGAGCGAGGTCTCCTGATACCTCAGACAGCCTCGATATATCGAGTTGTTCTACATCCAGCAGCACGAAATGTCTTCTTAACTGATAATGTCTGTGAGAATCCTCACAAGAGGGCTCAGGATACGATTGGTTCTTTTAAGCAGTCACTCAAGATGCGACCTTTTAAGCTACGGTACAAAGTTCTTGGCCTATCTACGGCCAGAGATTTCCGCCATCGCTCTCTGGAACACCAATCGACTCATTTCTTGGAGACAGCTACCACCTGTGGTTTGAATATTCCTAAAATAGGTTCCTATTCCGGGAGAGGAATGATGCTTCGAATGAGGTGAGCCCGTCCACCACTTCGTTGCCTCTTATCTCCCAATATCTGGAAGCCCAGTTTTATTTATCTTTACACTCTTAGCTTAATGCCGAGTTTGTTTGCTCACCATACGTGACCACTTCCTCCATTTTAGATCCCAGCAAAATAGTAGAAACCTGTGCTTGGAAAGGGAAAGCCATTTGGTAAATCTGCATTTTTCAAATAAATACCTGTCCCCGCCGAGTTAACTCCGGCCATTCGCGACTCATCAGTGAAGCGCGCCAAACTGTCCTGGGGGAGGTTGATCTCTTGTTCAACTCATTGTTTTCTGCTAAGGTTTGATTGACTGATTTTGGGGAGTCCGAGCACATCGACTGCATGGTCATTTAGCGCCCATGTGCGTACTGGTTTTGGCTGGGCGTGTTGCTTGTTACTTATGTTTATGTTATATTGTGCTATATAAGTTGATTTCTTTTAAATATTGTTAATGTTTGTCGGGATGTTTTCCGAGTTTATTGTTTGATTCTGATAGTGGAGAAATCCGGGGATTCAAAAATATGTTTGATTGTTAACTGAGAATTGCACCTGAGACACAGTGGAGGTAGCTCGATCTTTAAAAGGTGAATGTGAGTGACATAGGAATGACCCACAGCTATCCTCCATATTACATTCTCTTTTCGGCTTCGATGTGTGGTGGAATGAGGGAAATACAATTGGTTTCGGTTCCCAGCCCTTGTTGGATAGGTCTTGCAAGTCCCATTGGAGTTGGAAGAGGTTGATGAATTTTCCTTTTACTAGATTGAGACAGTCTGACGGATGGTTCTCAGCGGTTATTGTTATACCAGTTGATATTGCTTGCTTAGTTTGTTGGTCTGCCTTCTCGTTTCCTCTGATTCCCGCCTGTCCAGGAAGCTATAAGAAATTTATTGTAAACTTCTTTATTTCCTCTATGTAAAGAAGATCGGTTTTTTGTCTTATGTATGCATTGCTTAGGATTCCTTTTGTTAAAGATTTCAATGCACTTTGTGAATCCGATATTATAAGGTATTTATCATTACGGCGGGACCCGACAGCAAATCTTAAGCATTTCTTGATTGCCAATAGCTCGGCTGTGAATATTGAAGAGTGGGTCGGTAATTTGAATTTCCTGGTGACACCTCTCCCGACCTGTTCGTTTATTAAAAGGTGGTATTTTGTTCGAATGAGATCCTTAGAGTGAGTGGATATGCTGAGTTCGCTGAAGAGAAATCGACCTTTGGTAGTGGGGAGAGCTAAGGTGGAAAGGGAAAGGATTTTGGGGTTAATATATTGAGTTTTTAAAGTGGATGAGATTCTGTATTGTAAGGAATTTGAAGGGAAAAGATTGACCCCTTGGGAGGGTTGGTAAACCGATTGTTTAAATCTGCTTAGTGATGTTAGGAAGTATTTGATGAAGGAGTGTTGTCTATCTATTACCAGAGGAGGGGTGGAGGTGATAGAATGGAGACTTGGGACCAAAGTAGTTCTGAAAGCTCCCGAAGTCAATCTCATAGCCTGGTTTTGGACTGGTTCTAGTATTTTTTTATTTGGGCTCCAGCTGAATAAAAAACATTATATCTCCGTATCTAATCTTTGATAGTATTAAGGATTTATAAATGGTCATAAGATTGAGGCCCTGAGAGGTTCGCTCTCGTAGATGTTTTAGATGAGGGGAGATTGAGTTAACAATCAAAAATCAGTCCAAAGATTCTGTGCGAGGTTGTCGTTGTTATGGATACACCGTTTAATATTAGTGGATTTAAACGAGGACATGATTTTCCCTTACAGATGTGGATGGTTGCCGATTTCTATGGAAATAATTAAAAACCGTTTTTTATGGCCCATTCTTCGATGATGTTTAGTGCCATTTGCAACTCAAAGTGTTTGGGATGAATTTGATGAGTAGTAAAGGGCTATGTCATCCGCAAACAGCTTGTATTTTATTTGATTGGGAATGAGTTCAGTCAAGGAATTTATAGCCACATTGAATAATGTTTGGCTAATGACTGATCCCTGAGGGAGTGGTTATCGAGAATGTATCAGAAGTGTGTCCGTTAGTTCTGACTTGGAATTTTTGACAATTCAGGAATTTTTAAATGAATTGCGAAAGCTCTCCTTCAATTCCTATTTTTTTGAGTTGGGAGAGAATAAGCTTATGTTTGGTCGTGTCGAAGGCGTTCTTTAGATCTAGGTATATAACGGCTGTGTGTAATTTGTAATGGAGGGCTTGATTTAGGTCGGAAGGTAGAGATGTGAGATAGTCCAGAGATGAATGATATTTTCTAAATCCATATTGATGTGCGGATAGCCTTTTTTTGGTTTCAAGTTCCCAAATTAGACGGGTGTTTATCATGCGTTCAAGAATTTTGGAAACCTGACTGGTTAAGGATACCGGTCTATAACTGGACGGGGATATTCTTGGTTAGCCTGTTTTGTGGATAGAGACTAGTATTAAGTGTAACCATATTTCCGGTATTTGACTGGGGGGGACCATATTTGGTTGTAATAATCAAGGAGAGATAGACGGGTTGGTTTTGGTAGATGAGCTATCATTATTTGGAGTATATTATCTGGGCCTGGTGCAGAGTTTTTGGAGTTGTAAATGGCTCTTTGAAGCTCTTGAAACGAAAAAGGTTTTTTGTAGTGATCGTTTGGACTGCTTAATACAGGGGAGAATTGGATAGAGGAATCTAGGCTAGGTGAAGAAATTTCCGGCTAGGGATCGAAAGATGAAATATCTATCAAGCTTCATACAATCCTATCGTCATCGCCCTAAACGACAGTAGTTGAATCTCCTTTTCCGCTCATGGGGCACTAGCAGTAAGCTCCTTAAGTTTAGCTTATCTAAGAATAACAATCTGGTGTAGATATGCGGAGGATACCATTTAAATTATAAAAGGAAGAACAGTTAAATGTTTAACATAACATTTACAAGAGATACTAAATCAGGTGTCCGTGCCTATGAAACAAAAGAAACGTTGTTTTTTCAAATACTGTCTCCCATTAACTCATTCTACCTCAACAGATACAACTACACTCACTACTGTACTAAGTAGTTATTGTATTGTTCAAGTTATTTTTTTCATCGTTCAACTCCCCGATCTAACAGGGACTTAGCGCTGTTCTATATCATGTAGATATCGGCGAGGATATCGCGACATTCCTCATGTTATCCAAATGCCGAAACATATATTGGTATTTCAAGATAACTTGTAAGACAATGCGCTGGTGTTGCCATGCATTTCTACAAAAACTACCTATGTATATGATGAGATCAAGTATACCTAAATAAATTAACTGCTATTTTTTTTAAGGGTATAGCACACGTGCTGCAGAGAATTCTCTAAAGCGCTACAGGAGAGACACGAGTGCAGTAAAAGCGACTCACGTTGGTCCTGAATCGCTGTAAATTGTGCTTGATGGGAAAAACAGTTCTTTGCAAATCATTCCAAAGGGATGAGATTTTTCATACAAAAAACTGCTTGAAAATGGTCGTAAGAGACGTGACAAGCTGAATGATGAATGCACCGTTTCGAGAGAAATTATGCGGGTTACATCCATTGAACACTTTCCATAAAAATACTTGTAGAATAGACTCAAGTCGCCAACCGTTCTTTGATGTTTCAAGGAATCAGCGCCGGCTCTAGGCGGTAGGCAAGTTAGGCAACTGTTTGCCTCGGCAAAATTTAGGGGCGCCAAAACCACGTGAACTACTAGAGCGCAAAAAAATAAACACAATCGGCGAAAGAACTTTTTCTAAATTAAAAATAATAAAAATTATTTAAGAACTATGACTGCACGAAATTGTTAGCAATGTTGGCCATTGACCACGAATTGAGTAGTAAAGTAGATCTGAAATAAATTATTCGCGATTTTGCAGAAATGAAACTTCGAAAAAAATTGTTTTAATTTTGGTTTAGACTTTGTATATTATTGTACTAGTTTTTTTCATTGTTTTAAAAATATATTTAAATTATCACTGAAAATAGTAGGTACTAGTTTCAATTTGTAAGTTCGTTGTCGTTAACTCGTTAAAATGTAAACTTTGTTTTTCAATAAAATAATTTTTCGTAAATCTGTATTAGTATTAATGTCTTCAATTATATGTCGTTTTCCTGGTTAACATAATTTTCTGTAAGCTTGGGTGCAGCGGCATTTTTGAGTTTGCTTACTCCTGCAAAAAAGGTAGCCCCTGCAAGGAATCAAGGTTGCTGCTCACTTCTGGGTCTCCAATCAGGCGAATAGCTTTGTTCTAAATACAATCCAATAAATGAAGTGTATATTTGGGAGCAGAGCGGTAAACATGGGAGTAGTAGTATGCCATAGTTGGTCGAATTTGAGCTTCGTACAGAATTAACAGTTGTTGTAGAGTGTGAAGCTTTCTAGTTCGAAATAATCTTCTCAGCTTTTGAGAAGCTCCCTTTACTATGTTTGCAACATGTTCATGCCAAGACATTTTTGCTCCCGAATTTACGCCCAGCAATTTGAATGACGATGCTAGAGGAATGGAGTGCCCCAACATAACTATACTGCACTCGGCAAAGCTGTAGATTGAATTTCTAGTCCATTTCAGCAAATCGTTAATGTAAATGAGAGACTATGGAGCCTTGGAGCACACCGACGTTGATAGTAAAGGTGTTAGAAGGAAATTCGTCAACTACCACTCGTAAAGATCGCTCTCTGAGGAAACACGAAATATATAATCAGAACTTTTCAGATATACTGTAAGAGTGGAGGTTGGCTAACAATCTATCGTGCTAAACATGGTCGAATGGCTTAGATATATCATGTGCAACCGCTCGAGATTCTTCAAAGTATACAACTGCGCTTTTCCAAACTTGTGTTACATAAGTTGGAAGATCTTTGCTTACGAAAGCCATATATATATATGGACGCTAATAATATTCAATCTTTCAATTCATTTTAGAAGATGCTGGCTTTTCCATGACTCGATATTATTGAAACCAGTGCGACTGGTCGGTAGTTGTTTTTTTTATGGGTCTAGCACACGTGCTGCAGGGAAGTCCCTAAACCGCTACAGGAGCGACACCTGTGCGAAAACAGTGATTCACGTTGTTCATGAATCGCTGTAAATTGTACTAGGTGGGAAACACAGTTCTGGGCAAATTATTCCAAAGGGATGATGTTCTCCATATAAAAGACTGCTTGAAAAGCGTTATAGGAGGAGTAATTAGCTGAACTTCATTCGGATGTGTAGTATTAGTGCGACGTGTATTTCTAACATGCACGCTCTGGGAGGAATTAAGCGGGCTACATCCTTCGAACACTTTCCATGAAAATATTTGTAGATAGGCTCAAGTCGCCAACCGTTCTTCGATATTGCAGCGAATGAAGGCTGCCGCGCTGGTCAGTTCCGGGTCTCCAATCAGACTCTCTCTGAATAGAATCCAACAAATGCAATGTATGTTTGGGAGCAGAGCCCCAAACATGGGAGCAGTATTCCATAGTTGGTCGAATTTGAGCTTTGTAAAGAATTAACAGTTGTTGTGGAAAGCTTTCTGGTTTGGGAAGATCTTCTTGCCTTTCAGTGTTCCGTACGGAACACTTATAAGATCACTTCGGTGTCTGTCCGTCTGTTACACCCAATTTTCTCCGAAACTATTTATCATAGAAAGCTGAAATTTGGTACTAATATAGGAATTAATGGCCTCATCAGAGCCGTGTAGTTTTCAAAGTTAAATTTTGACTTAAGGGATTTCTTTTGGGGGGTGAAATCAGAAGTGAAAAAAAATAATTTTTAATGTGTCATCAAGTGTGGTGTCAAATGAAAGCTTGTGAAAACACATGTAATATACATATATATATATATATATATATATATATATATATTATATATATATTTATATATATATATATATATAATATATATATAGTATTTGGTTTAAAAAATAGTGGAAAATCACTGCCCCCCCCCCGTTATTTCGAAAAGTACTGATCAAAAAATTTTGTAAAAATTCTAGAATATTCTCCACGGGGTGTAGATTGAACGAAAATTATCGCGAGTGCATTACCCTTAAAAATTTACCTGTATATATAAAAAAAAAACGAAAATTTCAAGGTCATCAGTTTTCAGTAAAGACTGCAAACAAACTGAAACTCATTTGAGGTGTATTTTGTGAAGTCACTGATCATTTTATACCTCCGTAACAAAATTTTTTATTTTGAAAGCAATCAACGTACGGAGCACTTATTGCGCAAGTTCAACTTACACTTGAACGGTTATTTGCATGTCGGCTGAATTATGGCGCATTTCCAACAAGAAATCTCCCTTTCTGTAGGATAGATTGAAAAAACCGGAGCTAGTTCTCTAGCTATGCTGCCGGAAATTGCACCCGAGACTCTAAATACAGTAAGCCGAAGCTATACCACGGAGCCAGTACCGCTAATTTCAATTTTCGAAGATATCACGTGCAATCATAAGAAAAACATCGAAAAGTCACTTTAATTTGACACGGTCTAATCTCAAAAAAAAAAAAACTATGAATTCGTATTTACCAAACCTTAACCAATCTAAAGTCTAATTAGTTGTAAGAAATAATCGCCCTGCTTCCTGATTAAAAGAACATTTTAAATTACAATTAAAAGACAGAAATACTCGTTGTCAATTACCACTACTAAGGTTTTAAATATTAATAAAGCAAATATTAAAACAAGTTTTTCTGTTGATAGTTCAATAATACTTTATAATTTATTTATAGGTAAACCCATATTAGGTATATTATGACTATATATTAATGAACTAGTTGATTTATTAAAGGCATGTTCACACCTGTTGATATTTTGACATAGATGGCAGAGTATAACTAGTAATTTTTTTCATAAATAGGTTTAATATTTAAAGAATTATCTGAAGTTTTACATGCCGGTAAATATACCTTTTGAATCTTTCAATGGGGACAGCGAAAGTTTCACTGGAAGATTATTATATATATTCATTTATTATAAGAGAGGGTTTTACTTTATTGTATTTAATATTTAAACAATCTAACTTTTTTTAAAACTAAACACGGAAAAGTTTTTGGTGCTAATGAAATACTGTGATCGTATTCAGAAAGGCGATAGAAAAATAAAACAAGTTTTAGAAGACATTCGCTTCAATGCAGAAGATTCTTAAAAAAATAAAAAGGTTATGCCCAATAATAACCAACTAGTGGTATTACTTTCGGAAATATTGAAAATTATGAAAAAATTTTTAATCAGCATCCGTTAAAAATTTCGAAAGAATCTAATATTATTACCAACCACCAATATGGTTTTTGTAAACAAAGATCACTCAACATGTATTTATATTGGATAAACTCAAATAAAAACAATGTGAAAAATCTCCTAAATTTAAAAGATTTTGTTTATGGTTCTCGATTTTCGTCAAAAATCAGTTTTTTACAAGCTGCAGATGAAGGACGTTTCACCGTCATCTTTACTTTTAACACTGATGTTACTGAAGAACTTTATATTGTCGTCTACTCTTCTTTCATTTATATTAAAGAGCTATTGTAAAAAAAACAAAAATCTAATCTACAGCTTTGTTGATGACATCACGCTTGTTCCTTTATTTACATTGAACACTCGAACATCACCTCCTCATGTCAATATCTATCTACAGCATGAAGTTATACAACTTAGCAAAGATTCAACAGAAATTCTACTTTGTGTTGCCTGTAACCAAGTAGAATCTATCGTTAGAAAATGCAAGCTTGAAAAGTAAACTTTACAGAAACCGGACATGTTTGGGGGACTAACCAGAAATCTTGATGCTTGATCTAATCTATCCTATAATTACTTTCATAAGAGAAGTTGGGTGGATGTAGCCAGCATACTTCCTCCAAGAGCGGTATATACTGGGAATACACCTTGCTCAATACGTCATAGGTGCAGGTTGTTACTCGTTAGACCACCCCTCTATAAGAATTCTTTTACAATATATGGAGAAACTCATCTCTTTGGAATGACCTATCCAAGTGGATGTTTTCTTCCGAATACCTGCAGTGGTTCTGGACCAACGTAAATCGCTACTTCCGAGTACGCTCTGCTCTTGTAACCAATTAGGGATATCCCTGTAGCGTGTATGTTATATGCATATAAAAAATGCGCAAGTGAAATAGGAAAAATAAGTCTTCTTCTTCTTCTTCTTCCTCTTCTATAGTAGGTTTACGCCTGTTCCCCCCTCTGGTCGCCTCCATTAGATCTCTAGGTTGTCACTCCACCTCTTTTTGGGTCTCCCGATGTTCCTTCGGCCATCCGCACCAGTCTGTCTCTTCCCATCCTATTGATATGTCTATTCCACTCTTTCTTTCTGTCATTCACCCAGTTATTAATGTTGTCTATGTTGCAGGCCTGTCTTAGGTTCTCGCTACGCTCTCTATCCATCAGGGTTTTTACCATAATTCTTTTGACCACCTTCATCTCAGATATCTCCAGTAATCTCTCTGTTCTTGATGTACTTGGCCTTGTCTCCGCTGTGTATGTTAGTATCGGTCTCACTATAGTCCAATAGATCTTCGCGTTTGTCTCTGTTCACAAGTGTTTATTTCGTCATATCGTGTCTCTAAGGCAGCCTGCCATTCTGTTTGCTTTTGATACCTGTCGTTCCACTCCTGCCTCAGTGTGTTCGTGGCTGTGCACTGTGATCCCCAAATAATCAAATTTCATCACTTGTTCTATTATGCGGTTGTTCACTTCCAATTTGCACCTTACTGGGTCTCTCAATATAACCATTCACCTTGTCTTCTCTGTGGCTATGTTCATACTGAATATTTTTGCTGTCAGAGCGAACTGGTGCAGTTCTCTCTGTAAGTGATCTTCATTTCCTGCTATGGTCATTGCCTCATCAGCATAGCATATTATGGATATTTCTTTATCACCCATTCTGTTCCCTTTCCCAATACCACGCACTTTATCAATTACTTCGTCCATAATGATGTTGAATAACAGAGGACTTAGTAAATGTTTTTTACTTTGGCTTGGATTTTATTTCTGGTGTAGATATTCTAGATTGTCTTTATGAGATCCAGAGGTATATATCTATTATAGAGGAGGTGGACTACATCTCTAAGTTGTACGTGGTCGAAAGCTTTATGTATATCTATAAAGCAGCGGTATCCCTGGGATATTGTATTCTAAGGATTATTCCATTATTTGTCTAAAAACAAAAACTGCATCGCTACACGACCTTCCCCTCCGAAAACCCTGTTATTCCTCTGCCAGTATAACTTCTGAGTTGATCTATTGGTTATTACCTTTGTTGTCAATTTTGGGACTGTACTAAGTATATTTTTTCTTCTATAATTTCCTGTTACTCTTTTACCACCTTTCTTGAATATCAAGATCATAGTACTAGTGCGTTAGCTGTAGGGGGATTGTGTGACAGGCTATAATAGTTTGTATGAGTTTCTTCAGCTCTTCCTTAAACGCATCTCCTCCGTATTTTAGAAGTTCGTTTGGGATTTTATCTTGACCGGGAGATTTTCTGTTTTTCAGTTTTGTAAGGGAAAAACAGGTGATAAAATCAAATGAAGAATGAACTGACGGAAAGGAAACAAATCTGCACGGTAGTGGGAGAAAGAAAAATTACAAGAGATTTTAGAA
>CM032451.1:28777847-28807717 GCA_019049505.1 Pachyrhynchus sulphureomaculatus
TGCCCAGCTGTGTATTTTTATTCGAATGGTATTCAATGACATGTCGGCTAAGGAAGAGTTTTTGACAATGATTCCTCTGAAAGGAAAGACCCGTGGCGAAGATATATATGACGTTTTCTTCAATTTTGTAACAAACTACAAGCTACCAATATATAAACTAGTGGACTGGAAACAAAACGGTTTTCTGGCATTGTGTCGAGCTAATGATGATTTCCCTTCATTTTTCTCCTTCCATTGCATTATACATCAACGAGTTTTGGTTCAAAAGTTCTAAACATGGAGGAGATTATGGGCATTGCAATAAAAATTGTGAATTCTATCCTTGCACGTAGCTTGCAACGACGGCTCTTTAAATTGCAGTTGGAAGATAGTGAGTCAGCTGAACACACTGATTTAGTTCTTCACACGGACATAAGGTGGTTGAGTCGCGGAAAATTCCTAGAAAGGTTTCAAGAATTATTGCCCGAAATAACAGCTTTTTTGGACGAAAGAGGTGATGACACTCAGATGCTGAGAAACGGAAAATGGCTGACTGATTTGGCATTTTTGACAGACATCACAATGCATTTAAACACCATTAATTTGGAGCTTCAAGGTAAAGGAAAAACTATTATTGAGATGATTAGCGCAATAAACGCATTCAAAAGTAAGTTGCAACTTATGATAGATCAACTGAAAAGAAAGGATCTGAAAAATTTTCCGTCTTTGAAAGCAAGGATTCCTCAGTTGAATTATGATATTTATGAGGCAGAATTATCAAATATTTTGGGCCAGTTCGAAACACGTTTTTATGATTTCAGTAAATTGGCAAATATCGCATCATTTATGAGTTATCCTTTTTCGTGTAAAAACATTGAGGAATTAGCTACTGAAATAGCAAGTCAGTTTAACATGGACATCTTAATGCCACAGCATTTGATACAAAATTCTGGTGTTTTATATCTGAAGATAAATATCCGAATCTAAGGCAAATCGCCCTTCAACTGACGGCAATATTTGGGTCAACTTACTTGTGCGAGTCTGCATTTTCTGAAATGAAGATAATTAAGTCAAAATATCGCAATCGACTAACTGACGAACATATGTCATCATGCTTGCGATTAGCACTCGGTAATTACATACCATCTTATGAAAAGTATGCTGAGGACATGCAGTGCCACGCTTCAACATCTAAAGTCACTCTTTAGTTAAGTTTAGACACTAGAACTCGTTTGTTTTGTAAGAACCAATAAACTCGCAATTTTGAATAATTATAAGTTTTTTTCATTGACATTTTGGAACAGACCTACACTTACCTTGACTAAAAAAATGCATATTGTGCGGAAAACTAATATCTATGCCACGCTACACCCTACCTAGACGACAATCCTGCATCACACTTACTTGCAGCCTCTCAGAGTCGATCGATCGTAGTCTAACAATATTGAGGTAGATTGCCAGCAGTTCAAGTTTGAGCACCCCTGCTATAGATGAAAGACCACAAGTACTTAAAGTGAGAGAATTATTCTATGCAGATTTATTCGGGTCGAAACCGATGAGGAAACACTGAGAAGATCAAGAGAGGACAACCGAAGGATACTTAATACCGGTTCCGAAGATCTACCAGACATCGAAGCTGAAGAAATTGAAAAAGCCATTAACTAAATTAAAAATGGAAAAGCAGCAGGAGAAGACGATATCCTTCCGGACATTCTAAAAGAGAGGGGACCGCCATTAATCAAAGAGCTTAAAAAACTTTTCAATAAATGTCTAATCAAAGGAGTGATATTAAAAGACTGGAAAACTGCCCTAGTTATATTGATATATAAAAAAGGAGATCCTAGCAATTTGGAGAACTATATGTCAATAAGTCTTTTATCGCAAATATACAAATAACATACAAATCACAAATCGATTAGACAAAAAGTTTGAAAATTACCAACCCAAAGAACAAACAGGCTTTCGAAAAAGATTTAGCACAATAGAACATCTACTCATGGTCAGACAATTTATAGAAAAGGTAACTGAATACAATATCACGGCCGGGATGGCAATTGTCGACTTCCGAAAACCTTTTGACACAGTGAAATACTGGGCAATTGAGAAAGCAATGAAAAACGCAAGAGTCGATCAAAAGTATATTAACATACTGACAAAAACCAATAAGCAATCAAAACTGAAAGTGAAATTACATGAAGATACCAAGGAAGTGAAAATAAAGAGAGGTGTTAGACAGGGTGATATAATATCGCCCAATATAGTCACCCTGCTACTAAAAGATATCTTCAAGAGCCTGGGAAAACAGGGGACTTAACATATCGGAGAGAGCCTCGACAACTTAAGATTTACTAATGACATCGCACTTTTCGCCGAAAATGAAATCGAATTGAAAGAAATGCTCCAAGGAGTGTACAATAGTTATAGCGCAGAAACTAGCTAGTAGTTAATAAAAGTAATGAATCATATGCTGCATGGCCTCCGACGTTTGACATCCATTTCCACGTCTATTACTCTGTACAACATGTTCGTGCACAATTTTTTTTTAGATAGTTTTGGGTTGTTATTAATTTGAAAACTGCACAAACAAAAAAATTATTATATCTTATTTAGTGCTCCAGTCTCGAAAACCAAAAAGTCCCTGAAGATGCCTCGTGCAATCGTAAGCAAAACATCATAAAGTAACTTTTCTTTGACGCAGTCTAGAAATTAAAAATATTTTTATTTAGTTCATTTGTCGATTTATATTCAGTAATTTTAAAACATTTTTCGAACAAAAAGTAACGATTGGCGTCCCAAGTCAATTCTAGGTCACAAATGGCACTCCAGTAAAAGTCTGGTAATAATCCTACTTGTCCATTTCCTCATTTGGCCACTCAAACCAAGTCTAAATATTCGAAAGAAATTTAACTTTCTAGCGTTCACCTAGCTTTTCCTTGACCTTTCTATCATAAAGTGTTTCATTGTGTTCACCATTAATTTTATTGACGGTATATCTGGCAAGTGTCCTACTCAAGTCACTGAATTACATTAAGTTTGGGTAGAAGTTTCTTATTTCTTAAGCAATTGTTCATATTATCTGACATAATTCAAAAAAATCCAAACAAATTAAAAACTTTATCGCATATGATAATGATATAACCTAGTAATTATAGCAAAAAGATAACACATTTGCTTCAATTCGGAGTCTGTTCTTGTTATAGTAGTTTTTCTTCCCACTTTAAATATCAAATCTACGGAATGTACATTATATTTATTATATTAGTAATAGTAATAACATCAAGATAAACACTTACTCAAACTTATTTAAGTAAGACAAATAACACAGGATTAATTTACTTCAAAAGACAAATGCTAAGCAATCAGTCTTATTACTTGCATTCAGTCTAGCTTGAAACAGATGAAGAGTTATGGCAGCCGTGACAAGTGATAATCGCAGTAATTCCATTGCTTGCTCGTTAGTTTCGCAGGGTAGCTGCGGTAGATTTATCACAAGTGCCCGGTTTTATTTAAAGGTTAGGTTTACAACCCTCATTTGTCTTGTCCCTTCCGGTTAACTCGAATGCGCAGCCTACTGCGAAATTATGGAGGATTATGAAGTTGCAAAATGCGGATTAATAAAGCAACGTGGAAATTAGATGTAATTAATTTTTGTTTTTAGGCGAATGAGTTACTTTTACTTTGTATAACCAGAAATGTTGGTTTACTTGATTTATTTGTTTTTGTTTTTATTGACAGAGCTTTGTTTTTTTTTTTAACATTTTAGCTTATACTTAGATTTATATTAAAAAGAAAGTTTTAATAAACATAATATATTATCAGTAGATATTATGATTTGAACCTGAGAAATTTGGCCTTCCAGACCTTTGTTACTCCAGTAACGCTTGTTAGTTCAATGATCCAAACGACATTTTTTTTACATGTTATGGTTCTTGGTTCATTTCAGGAACAATACTGAAGCTGAATTTGTAAACAAAACTAAAGTAATAATATCACTGTCATCTTCATCATTAACTTATTCCATCCATAGTAGGATGTATGCCTCCCCAAATTATTTCCAATGAGCTCTGTTGTTTGCTTTTTACATTCAATCGTGTCCCGCTAATTTTTTATGTCGTCCATCCATCTTATCTGTGGTCTACCTCTGCATTTTTTATATTCTCTAGGCCTCTATTCCACTATACGGCGCGTCCAACTGTTGTCATTCATCCTTACGATATGCCTCGTCCAATTCCACTTTAATATACATTTTCGTTGTATTACATCTGTCACTATTTTAGAGTCTAATATTTAGCATTCTCCTTTCAATTGCTCTTTGAATCGCCTGGAGTTTATTTATTAAGAATGTCACAGCTGAACAGCGCCATCTAGTGGTATAGTTAAACATGAACATGAAAATCGTTTTTTGTCAATAATTTATTTGACCATTGTTAGTTCCATTTTAAATTTAGTTTCATCTCAGTTTTCCCGACAGAACGTTTTGCTCGTTAAAATTATCATTTAAGAAAAATTAATAACTAATCCCATAGTCCAGATATAACCTCAATAAAGTACTTTTCAATAATGTTAACATGAAAGCATATTAGCTTCATTATATTATTTATCACAAGGTGGCTGCCGCCAACTTGTAGACACATTAATTTTTCACAGCGTAATTAATTAATTAAGTACATTGTCAATTTTTAAGGGAAAATTAAATACCCAGTGATTAATGAGGTGAAAGATTAGGCACAGTAAATTATTCACAAGACATTATTTTGAAGACAAAATTAGCTAAGAGGTTTGTGACCGCCTAGTTAACCAAATAAAATTACGGAAAAGTTTATTTTCGGTTACCGTAACAATTTATATTTAAATATATGTTTTGTTCGCTCTGGTAGAAATTTTAACTTAGAACAGAGCAGAAAAAATACAAGGCTGGTAAATTCGGGAATTGATTGCACTCTCCGCACTACTGTACAGCATAAAAAATCGATCAAGTGCAAGGTGTACTTGCGCAATTAGTGTTCCGTGCTGTGATTGTTTTTAAAATAAAATGCTTACCTATGCTAAGTTAATTAGGCCCTGATAACTTAAGATACAAAACGTATTTTCACGTTTTTTCTTAGCCAATAATGTATAATCATTACAGCATCTCAGCTACCTAATAGCCAATAAATCAATGTAGCTCAATCTAGAATCTAGTAAGAACAGTGTAAAACAAATATTTACTACCTAAATATTTGTTGAATTATAAACAAATAAAATAATATTATTTTATCTGGTTACCTACTCGTTGATCGCCAAATCGAAATAGTAGATGTTTGTCCCGATTACATTCATATACAGTGAGTCCAAAAAGTCTCCTGCTTTCTATACTATTTTTCTGTTATGTTTAACTAATTAATTGGAACTTGAGAAGACATGTTTAAATTAATATTTGAAACTTAACCAAGGAGGATTAGTATTGACAACAACTACGTAACATTTTATTTAGAAGTTACATCATTGTTATAAAAATGTAAACAAAATTATTGTCAAAAAAGTCTCTCAAGAACTGCATTGAAAAAAGCATGTTAGAATCAACCGCATTTTATCAAGCTATCTATTGATCGCTAAACTGAAAATAAATGAATAATTTTCGGCCACCCTTTATAATCTGTCACTTGTAAAGTAGCATTAAAAATGATCGAGAGAAATTGTGAGATTCCATTTCAAGTTCAATGATAATTGATTTATGGAAAGATTTCTGTGGTACAGAAATATAGGAAAAATTGTTAAAAAGTCGCATGCTACTGTTGAATACGTTGTAAACCAGTATAAATCAACGGGTTCCTATAAAATTCGACCACCCTCCGGTCGTCCAAAGAAACTGACTCCACGTGAAGAGGCCAATATTGTTAGACAAATAATTATAGATCCCAAGAAAAGTGCACCAAAATTAAAAGAAGAAGTACGGGAAACTATTTTCAAAAAATGTTTGTTTTACAAACAGTGAGAAATTGTTTACACAGGGCAGATTATAAGGGGTGTGCAGCCAAGAAGAAGCCGTTAATTTCGGAAGCTAATCCAAAAAAGCGGTTAGCTTTTGCTACGGAATACGTTACTAAACCTCCTCAATTTTGGAAATCCGTAATCTTTAGTGATGAAACTAAAATTAACCTTTTTGGGTCTGATGGCAGAACTAGAGTTTGGAGAAAGAAGAATACCGCATTCGATATTAAAAACATTTGCTCCACGGTGAGATAAGGGGGTGGCAGAGTTCTGCTTTGGGGATGCACGTTCGCTGGAGGGGTTGGAAATTTACATATTATTAATGGTACCATGGATCAGCATGTTTATCTAAACATTTTGAGAGACAATTTAAGAGAAAGTGTCCAAAAATTAGTACTCGAAAAAAGATACATTTTCTAACAGAACAATGATCCGAAACATACCGTAAACTTGGTGTGAGAATGGATGATCCATAATGTGCAACAGCAGCTTCATACACCTCCGCAATAACCCGACGTTAACCCCATTGAGCACTTATGGGAGGAACTTAAACAACACGTTCGCAAACATGTTTGAAATAGAGAAGAATTAAAAAACAGAATATTGAACGAATGGGAAAATATGCCAGCAGAAGTTACTAAAAAACTGGTTGCAAGCAGGACCAAAAGGTTACAGGAGATTATCAAGGCCAATAGCAGTCCAACTAAATATTAGTTTAAACGAAGTTGTCATTTTTCGTTAAACTCCTTGAAACTATTAATATTAGTAGCTTATTTATAATTAATACTTTCCTTTATAATATATACAAGGTTTGTTTACAGCTTAGGTACAAACAAGTTTGTAAAGCAAATTTTTTTCTACTAAAAGAAATACGTACTAAAAGAAGTGGAAAAGTGATTCACTTAGTACTTTTCTCGCAAACAAGGAGTTTCAAAATAAACTTCAATTTTTAAAAAATTAAGGAATAACTTAGTTCTAGAATTAAAACTCGATATTTTATATGATAGAAACTATGTAAGTGAGATTAAGTTTAAAGTGGGTGTTTCCAGCTTGTTAGTAGGCACCATCTAAATGATTATCTCCTTCCTTATTGAGGTAAAGTGGTGGAGTCTATAGGTCGTCGTATATTGCCTTTCTCTCAAGAAATATCTGGAGAAGGGTAGTTTCAAGAGGACTTCCATAGCTGCCGTTGATGTGGAGTGAAACACCCCCGTCATATCTAGGCAGAGTTGGTTTGCATGGATGATATTACCATGGATTGATAGGTTATCATTGGTCTTACTACCATGGTGTCCAGAGAATGAGGTTGTTTCGGTCCGGCTCCCGAAGTCTTAAGGTTCGTAAGGATATTTATAAAGGGTGATTCATTTAGAGGTACTTTTTGTGATGGGGATTTAATTGCAGATTGCGCATGCGTCGTGTCAACTGAAGTGGCATTCCTGTTCAGTAGTGTTTGACAATTCATAATGGAAACACTTAGCCCGGCACAGCGTCTACAAATTGTTCAACTTTATTACGAAAATGGGCGTTCTACGAGGAATGTGTATCGGGCGCTTAGAGCAACTTATGGTCCACATAATCGGCCTACCGAACGCTCTACCATCAATAAGTTTGAGACCCAATTTTCATTATTGGATAATGCTCGACCGAATAGAGCACATCCAGCACGTAGTGAAGAAAATATAGGGGCGGTAGCGGAGAGTGTACGCGAAGACCGTGAAGTGTCGATTCGTCGCCGTTCTCAACAGCTTGGCCTGTCATATTCAACAACTTGGCGTATTTTACGTAAGGATCTTTCTTTAAAAGCATACAAAATTCAACTAGTGCAACAACTGAAGCCGACCGATCTTCCGAATCGTTTCCGTTTTAGTCGTTGGGCTCTTGACAAGCTTGCAGAAGATCCACTGTTTTCGAGAAAAAATTTTGTTCACCGATGAGGCCCATTTTTGGCTTAATGGGTTCGTGAATAAACAAAATGCCCGTATTTGGGGTGATGAACAACCTGAAGAGGTTCAAGAGCTGCCATTAATCCAGAAAAAAACAACTGTTTGGTGTGGTTTATGGGCCGGTAGAATAATCGGTCCATATTTCTTCAAAACAGAAGCCGGCCGGAATGTTACTGTGAATGGTGACCGTTATCGCGCCATGATAACAGACTATTTGATGCCAGAAATTGAAGCCCGTGGTCTCGAGGAAATTTGGTTCCAACAAGATGGCGCCACTTGCCATACAGCCAGTGAAACCATGGCTTTACTGCGAGAGCAATTCGGCGAACAGATCATTTCACGCTTTGGACCAGTGAATTGGCCGGCTAGATCATGTGACATCACACCTCTTGACTTTTTCCTTTGGGGCTATGTAAAGTCCAAAGTCTACATGGATAAGCCAGCTACAATTGAGGCATTGGAGGCCAATATTACTCGAGTCATTGGAAAAATACCACTCGAAATACTCACACGCGTCATTGAAAATTGGAACTTCAGAATGGACGTTGTTAACCGTAGTCGCGGACAACATTTGAAAGAAATTATCTTTAAGAAATAATTGTAAAGAATGGTTCTTTTATATGATAATAAAGATTATAAAATAAAATTGTTTTTATTCATTTTTTTTTATTTAAAAAAAAGTACCTCTAAATGAATCACCCTTTATATATAATTTAACGATTTATCCAGAGTTACTCCTAGCTATTTCGCTTCTCCCGAGAACGTTGCCGTCACTGCTTGTAGGGAGGGAGGCTTTAGATTTTTAAGTTTAAAGATTATTATTTTAGTCCTTTCATTATAATAACTAGATCGTTCATATATACTTGGGATTCCACCTTCCACAATTAGATTATAGCTAGCCGATTATCTACCAGGAGTGACCACATTTTCATGCCTGCAACTCGTAACAGTCTTAACCTGATGGTCTCCCCCTGTAACCCCCTTGCAACAACGGCATCAAGAAATGAGTTAGATAGATCATTGTTAAAACGACTCTCTATTTCAAGGATTTGGAAATGCCTACAGTCAAGATGATTAGGAATAGCTCTGTTGATTTGCTGACCTGATTGACATATTAATGGGTATTGAGGGGGTTATGTTCCAGAGCACCTCTCCTTATGTGCTGATACAATACCCACATATTTGAGTAGAAATGTAGTGGAGCTTATCGGTCTGAGCTAATCAGAAAGATAGTTTGTTCGAGCCACCTTGGATATATATGTATATATATATATATATATATATATATATATATATATATATATATATATATATATATATAGCAGGTGTACAAGTATGAAATGCGGATTTCAGACAACAGATGTTGCACCAATGTGGTTTGTGCTATAAAGATTTGACACTGCGCCATTTTGTTGTGTCATCAACAAGTGTCAGACGTGCACGAGTGATAAATTGGAAAAGTGTGAGCATAGTGCTGTGTTGTTGTGTTCAATATGTCGAAATGTATACCGAACAAAGAGCATTCGCGAACAGCATTAATTTTTTGTTTTCATTTGAAGAAAACTACTGTTGAATTATACCGATTACTTTATTTCTGCTATATTCTCGTCAAAATAAAATAAATTAAACAAAATTTGAGCCATTTTTCAAAGTCAAGAAAAAAAGACCCTCGGGCCAACATCGACTCCTGCCATTCATTTTGCGCAAGTCCTACTGAACTGGCTAATGATATTATACCTCGCCTACGGTGCTACCATTCACGCCGAAAATGGCATATTCGAATTGGGCCTGATTGGATAATGCGTCAGTAGCGACGGCCCAAAAGGCGAACAGTTTCTGTGCCAGATGAACCTGTCAAAGGGGCAAGTTGCTACTGCCCACGCCATATTTTTTCCCGTAGCTCTAGGTCCAGTATAGATAAGATCAGGGAATTCTTGGTCGAAGTTTGGTCACACAACGCCTGCAGTAGTGTAGAGTATTCATTATGCTACCCTATTCTTGCTCCCGCTCGGCGATACTGTCGGACATCATCCGAGTTACTTTAAAAATATTGGGGTTTCCTTTATATCGTTTGTGTAGTTGCATAAAAAGTTTGTGTATTTTTCATAAACATAATACTGAGTTCAAAAAATTATTTGTTTCTAAAATCTCTTGTAATTTTTCTTTCTCCCACTACCGTGCAGATTTGTTTCCTTTCCGTCAGTTCATTCTTCATTTGATTTATCACCTGTTTTTCCCTTACAAAACTGAAAAACAGAAAATCTCCCGGTCAAGATAAAATCCCAAACGAACTTCTAAAATACGGAGGAGATGCGTTTAAGGAAGAGCTGAAGAAACTCATACAAACTATTATAGCCTGTCACACAATCCCCTACAGCTAACGCACTAGTACTATGATCTTGATATTCAAGAAAGGTGGTAAAAGAGTAACAGGAAATTATAGAAGAAAAAATATACTTAGTACAGTCCCAAAATTGACAACAAAGGTAATAACCAATAGAATCAACTCAGAAGTTATACTGGCAGAGGAATAACAGGGTTTTCGGAGGGGAAGGTCGTGTAGCGATGCAGTTTTTGTTTTTAGACAAATAATGGAATAATCCTTAGAATACAACATCCCAGGATACCGCTGCTTTATAGATATACATAAAGCTTTCGACCACGTACAACTTAGAGATGTAGTCCACCTCCTCTATAATAGATATATACCTCTGGATCTCATAAAGACAATCTAGAATATCTACACCAGAAATAAAATCCAAGCCAAAGTAAAAAACATTTACTAAGTCCTCTGTTATTCAACATCATTATGGAAGAATTGTAATTGATAAAGTGCGTGGTATTGGGAAACGGAACAGAATGGGTGATAAAGAAATATCCATAATATGCTATGCTGATGAGGCAATGACCATAGCAGGAAATGAAGATCACTTACAGAGAGAACTGCACCAGTTCGCTCTGACAGCAAAAATATTCAGTATGAACATAGCCACAGAAAAGACAAGGTGAATGGTTATATTGAGAGACCCAGTAAGGTGCAAATTGGAAGTGAACAACCACATAATAGAACAAGTGATGAAATTTGATTATTTGGGGATCACAGTGCACAGCCACGAACACACTGAGGCAGGAGTGGAACGACAGGTATCAAAAGCAAACAGAATGGCAGGCTGCCTTAGAGACACGATATGACGAAAATAAACACTTGTGAACAGAGACAAACGCGAAGATCTATTGGACTATAGTGAGACCGATACTAACATACACAGCGGAGACAAGGCCAAGTACATCAAGAACAGAGAGATTACTGGAGATATCTGAGATGAAGGTGGTCAAAAGAATTATGGTAAAAACCCTGATGGATAGAGAGCGTAGCGAGAACCTAAGACAGGCCTGCAACATAGACAACATTAATAACTGGGTGAATGACAGAAAGAAAGAGTGGAATAGACATATCAATAGGATGGGAAGAGACAGACTGATGAGGGATGGCCGAAGGAACATCGGGAGACCCAAAAAGAGGTGGAGTGACAACCTAGAGATCTAATGGAGGCGACCAGAGGGGGAACAGGCGTAAACCTACTATAGAAGAGGAAGAAGAAGAAGAAGAAGACTTATTTTTCCTATTTCACTTGCGCATTTTTTATATGCATATAACATACACGCTACAGGGATATCCCTAATTGGTTACAAGAGCAGAGCGTACTCGGAAGTAGCGATTTACGTTGGTCCAGAACCACTGCAGGTATTCGGAAGAAAACATCCACTTGGATAGGTCATTCCAAAGAGATGAGTTTCTCCATATATTGTAAAAGAATTCTTATAGAGGGTGGTCTAACGAGTAACAACCTGCACCTATGACGTATTGAGCAAGGTGTATTCCCAGTATATACCGCTCTTGGAGGAAGTATGCTGGCTACATCCACCCAACTTCTCTTATGAAAGTAATTATAGGATAGATTAGATCAAGCATCAAGATTTCTGGTTAGTCCCCCAAACATGTCCGGTTCTGTAAAGTTTACTTTTCAAGCTTGCATTTTCTAACGATAGATTCTACTTGGTTACAGGCAACACAAAGTAGAATTTCTGTTGAATCTTTGCTAAGTTGTATAACTTCATGCTGTAGATAGATATTGACATGAGGAGGTGATGTTCGAGTGTTCAATGTAAATAAAGGAACAAGCGTGATGTCATCAGCAAAGCTGTAGATTAGATTTTTGTTTTTTTTACAATAGCTCTTTAATATAAATGAAAGAAGAGTAGACGACAATATAAAGTTCTGCAGTAACATCAGTGTTAAAAGTAAAGATGACGGTGAAACGTCCTTCATCTGCAGCTTGTAAAAACTGATTTTTGACGAAAATCGAGAACCATAAACAAAATCTTTTAAATTTAGGAGATTTTTCACATTGTTTATTTGAGTTTATCCAATATAAATACATGTTGAGTGATCTTTGTTTACAAAAACCATATGGTGGTTGGTAATAATATTAGATTCTTTCGAAATTTTTAACGGATGCTGATTAAAAATTTTTTCATAATTTTCAATATTTCCGAAAGTAATACCATTAGTTGGTTATTATTGGGCATAACCTTTTTATTTTTTTAAGAATCTTCTGCATTGAAGCGAATGTCTTCTTAAACTTGTTTTATTTTTCTATCGCCTTTCTGAATACGATCACAGTATTTCATTAGCACCAAAAACTTTTCCGTGTTTAGATTTTAAAAAAAGTTAGATTGTTTAAATATTAAATACAATAAAGTAAAACTCCCTCTTATAATAAATGAAATATATAATAATCTTCCAGTGAAACTTTCGCTGTCCCCATTGAAAGATTCAAAAGGTATATTTACCGGCATGTAAAACTTCAGATAATTCTTTAAATATTAAACCTATTTATGAAAAAATTACTAGTTATACTCTGCCATCTATGTCAAAATATCAACAGGTGTGAACATGCCTTTAATAAATCAACTAGTTCATTAATATATAGTCATAATATACCTAATATGGGTTTACCTATAAATAAATTATAAAGTATTATTGAACTATCAACAGAAAAACTTGTTTTAATATTTGCTTTATTAATATTTAAAACCTTAGTAGTGGTAATTGACAACGAGTATTTCTGTCTTTTAATTGTAATTTAAAATGTTCTTTTAATCAGGAAGCAGGGCGATTATTTCTTACAACTAATTAGACTTCAGATTGGTTAAGGTTTGGTAAATACGAAATCATAGTTTTTGAGATTAGACCGTGTCAAATTAAAGTGACTTTTCGACGTTTTTCTTACGATTGCACGTGATATCTTCGAAAATTAAAATTAGCGGTACTGGCTCCGTGGTATAGCTTCGGCTTACTATATTTAGAGTCTCGGGTGCAATTTCCGGCAGCATAGCTAGAGAACTAGCTCCGGTTTTTTCAATCTATCCTACAGAAAGGGAGATTTTTTGTTGGAAATGCGCCATACTTCAGCCGACATGCAAATAACCGTTCAAGTGTAAGTTGAACTTGCGCAATAAGTGCTCCGTACGTTGATTGCTTTCAAAATAAAAAATTTTGTTACGGAGGTATAAAACGATCAGTGATTTCACAAAATACACCTCAAATGAGTTTCAACAAAGTTTGTTTCCAGTCTTTACTGAAAACTGATGACCTTGAAATTTTCTTTTTTTTTATATATACCAGATAAATTTTTAAGGGTAATGCACTCGCGATAATTTTCGTTCAATCTACACCCCGTGGAGAATATTCTAGAATTTTTACAAAATTTTTTGATCAGTACTTTTCGAAATAACGGGGGGGGCAGTGATTTTCCACTATTTTTTAAACCAAATACTATATATATATATATATATGTATATTACATGTGTTTTCACAAGCTTTCATTTGACACCACACTTGATGACACATTAAAAAATCTTCCCAAACCAGAAAGCTTTCCACAACAACTGTTAATTCTTCACAAAGCTCAAATTCGACCAACTATGGAATACTGCTCCCATGTTTGGGGCTCTGCTCCCAAACATACATTGCATTTGTTGGATTCTATTCAGAGAGAGTCTGATTGGAGACCCGGAACTGACCAGCGCGGCAGCCTTCATTCGCTGCAATATCGAAGAACGGTTGGCGACTTGAGCCTATTCTACAAGTATTGGAAAGTGTTCGAAGGATGTAGCCCGCTTAATTCCTCCCAGAGCGGTGCATGTTAGAAATACACGTCGCACTAATACTACACATTCGAATGAAGTTCAGCTAGTTACTCCTCCTATAACGCTTTTCAAGCAGTCTTTTATATGGAGAACATCATCCCTTTGGAATAATTTGCCCAGAACTGTGTTTCCCACCGAGAACAATTTACAGCGATTCATGAACGTGTGCTAGACCCATAAAAAAAACAACTACCGACCAGTCGCACTGATTTCAATAATATCGAGTCATGGAAAAGCCAGCATCTTCTAAAATGTCTTGAAAGATTGAATATTATTAGCGTCCATATATATATATATATATATATATATATATATATATATATATATATATATATATATATATATATATATATATATATATACATATATATACATATATATATATATATATATATATATATATATATATATATATATATATATATATATATATATACAGTAATACCCCGCTTTACGCGAGGGATACGTTCCGAAAAAAATCGCGTTAACTGAAATTCGCGTATATCGAGGTTTATGATTAAACATAGTCAAAATTTAATACAAAAAATACAAATCATTTTAATCAATCACTTTAATTCTAAGAACACTTTATGCAATACATACTCTTATTTTTTACGGAAAAATACATCTATTGTCTTTTGGGTAACGTTTTGTTTACGTTCTTGTAAAATACGTTCATAACACCCAACACTGTTTTTAATTGTTTGACACACGGTCAAGACACGGTCATCATTATTGTCTATACTCTGCAATATGTCCAAACCTGAATAAATTTTTGAAAGTGCATTTTGTATTTCCCCTGAAGATAAAACTTTCTCTTCTACTTGTTCTTCCTCATCGTAGATAGGATTATTCTGTAACTCGATCAGATCTTCATTGCTAATAGGATCGTCGTGCGTTGCTACAAGTTCTACGAGATCTTCTACCGTGACATCTTCAAGTTCAGACCCCTCAATCATTGCAGCAATGTCTTCAAGCACTTGTCTCTTCATCTGGACAGTTCTTCTAGGTGCTTCCACTACATCTGGCCAAAGATTACGCCACACCCCATTCATACAACTCATTTTAACTTCCTTCCAAGCCTCTTCTATGTTGTGAATAGACTTCATAATGTTGTATGACTTCCACCACTCTCGCATAGACTGTCTTCCTTCCCCGTCAGTTTCATGAATTAGTTGGCTAAAAGTGCGGCGATGGTAATAAGCTTTGAAGTTTGCTATTGCTCCCTGGTCCATAGGTTGTAATATTGACGTAGTGTTTGGTGGAAGGAACTTTACGTACACTTTTAAGTCTCTGGGCGTATCAAGTGAGGTTGGATGTCCTGGGGCATTGTCTAAGAGTAATATAACTTTAGGTTCAAGCCCATTTCTGTCACAGTATGATTTGACTGATGGGCAAAAAAACTATTAGAATACCATTCTTGAAAAATTTCCCGTGTAACCCACGCCTTTCTGTTTGATCGCCACACAACTGGTAGACTTGTCTTGTCTGTGCCTCGCATTGCACGGGGTGTTTCTGAATGGTACACTAGTAAAGGTTTCAGTTTGAAATCACCAGTGGCATTACCACCCAGCAGAAGTGTTAGTCGATCTTTCGCAGCTTTGAAACCACTGGCTTGACGTTCTTCCTTAGAAATGAATGTTCGAGATGGCATTTTTTTCCAGTAAAGTGCGGTCTCATCAACATTGAAGATGAGACAAGCAGGAATTTTCTCTCGTCTAACGAAGTCTTGAAACTTGTCTGGAAACTCAGCTGCAGCTTGCTGAATGTCCGCGCTGGCCGCCTCGCCTGTTATGTGGATATTGTGAAGATTAGAACGCTGCTTGAACCGATGGAACCAGCCTCTGCTGGCAGCAAAAGTCGGAGTGGCACTCCCTTCTCCTTCTTTTGTTTTCAGCATCTCATACAAAGATTTTGCTTTTGTGCATATGAGATCTTGACTTAGTGGTGTGTTCTTCTTATTCAAATCTTCGATCCAGACTGACAGTAATTTCTCCATTCTTTCTAAGATAGATGATCTCGAACGAGAAAGTTTTGTTGCACTTATAGGTGTTGAACCTTCGCTGGAGATTTTAATTTTTTCCCGATTTTTATAAATCGTTCTCACAGTCGATTCTGAGAGTCCAAAATCTCTCCCAACAATTGTTGCTTTGCCTCCATTTTTCCATTCTTCTTAACACTTTCATCTTCAATTCCAAAGTGACGCTTTTACGCTCTTTTTTCTTTACAGGCGGCATTTTTAACGTAGGGTTTTTTTAAATTATGTATGTATGTATCTCCAATAAATATTAAAACAAAACTGCCAGCCGACCAAACTAACATTACGGAACAAATGAACACACGAAACGAACGAGGAAATCCCCATAGAACAAAGTCGAAGGACAGGGAATTCCCAATTCTTCAAAGAGAATATTCAGAGAAAGCGGGGATCCCCCCGCGACCATAGAGAAGTTAATGACTACATGAGCGCGAAATTTGAAATTCGCGTTATAGTGAAACCGCGCGTAACGGGGTCGCGCTAAGCGGGGTATTACTGTATATATATATATATATATATATATATATATATATATATATATATATATATATATATATATATATATATATATATGGCTTTCGTAAGCAAAGATCTTCCAACTTATGTAACACAAGTTTGGAAAAGCGCAGTTGTATACTTTGAAGAATCTCGAGCGGTTGCACATGATATATCTAAGCCATTCGACCATGTTTAGCACAATAGATTGTTAGCCAACCTCCACTCTTACAGTATATCTGAAAAGTTCTGATTATATATTTCGTGTTTCCTCAGAGAGCGATCTTTACGAGTGGTAGTTGACGAATTTCCTTCTAACACCTTTACTATCAACGTCGGTGTGCTCCAAGGCTCCATAGTCTCTCATTTACATTAACGATTTGCTGAAATGGACTAGAAATTCAATCTACAGCTTTGCCGAGTGCAGTATAGTTATGTTGGGGCACTCCATTCCTCTAGCATCGTCATTCAAATTGCTGGGCGTAAATTCGGGAGCAAAAATGTCTTGGCATGAACATGTTGCAAACATAGTAAAGGGAGCTTCTCAAAAGCTGAGAATATTATTTCGAACTAGAAAGCTTCACACTCTACAACAATTGTTAAGTCTGTACGAAGCTCAAATTCGACCAACTATGGCATACTACTCCCATGTTTACCGCTCTGCTCCCAAATATACACTTCATTTATTGGATTGTATTTAGAACAAAGCTATTCGCCTGATTGGAGACCCAGAAGTGAGCAGCAACCTTGATTCCTTGCAGGGGCTACCTTTTTTGCCGTAGTAAAGCAAACTCAAAAATGCCGCTGCACCCAAGCTTACAGAAAATTATGTTAACCAGGAAAATGACATATAATTGAAGACATTAATACTAATACAGATTTACGAAAAATTATTTTATTGAAAAACAAAGTTTACATTTTTAACGAGCTAACGACAACGAACTTACAAATTGAAACTAGTACCTACTATTTTCAGTGATAATTTAAATATATTTTTAAAACAATGAAAAAAAAAATATATTACAATAATATACAAAGTCTAAACCAAAATTAAAACAATTTTTTTCGAAGTTTCATTTCTGCAAAATCGCGAATAATTTCTTTCAGATCTACTTTACTACTCAATTCGTGGTCAATGGCCAACATTGCTAACAATTTCGTGCAGTCATAGTTCTTAAATAATTTTTATTATTTTTAATTTAGAAAAAGTTCTTTCGCCGATTGTGTTTATTTTTTTGCGCTCTAGTAGTTCAGGTGGTTTTGCCGCCCCTAAATTTTGCCGAAGCAAAGAGTTGCCTAAATTGCCTACCGCCTAGAGCCGGCGCTGATTCCTTGAAACATCAAAGAACGGTTGGCGACTTGAATCTATTCTACAAGTATTTTTATGGAAAGTGTTTCAATGGATGTAACCCGCATAATTTCTCTCGAAACGGTGCATTCATCATTCAGCTTGTCACGTCTCTTACAACCATTTTCAAGCAGTTTTTTATATGAAAAATCTCATCCCTTTGGAATGATTTGCAAAGAAGTGTTTTTCCCATCAAGCACAATTTTACAGCGATTCAGGACCAACGTGAATCGCTTTTTCTGCACTCGTGTCTCTCCTGTAGCGCTTTAGAGAATTCTCTGCAGCATGTGTGCTATACCCGTAAAAAAATAGCAATTAATTTATTTAGGTATACTTGATTTCATCATATACATAGGTAGTTTTTGTAGAAATGCATGGCAACACCAGCGCATTGTCTTACAAGTTATCTTGAAATACCAATATATGTTTCGGCATTTGGATAACATGAGGAATGTCGCGATATCCTCACCGATATCTACATGATATAGAACAGCGCTAAGTCCCTGTTAAATCGGGGAGTTGAACGATGAAAAAAATACCTTGATCCATACAATAACTACTTAGTACAGTAGTGAGTGTAGTTGTGAGGTAGAATGAGTTAATGGGAGACAATATTTGAAAAAACAACGTTTCTTTTGTTTCATAGGCACGGACACCTAATTTAGTATCTCTTGTAAATGTTATGTTAAACATTTAACTGTTCTGCCTCTTATAATATAAATGGTATCCTCCGCATATCTACACCAGATTGTTATTCTTAGATAAGCTAAATTTAAGGAGCTTACTGCGAGTGCCCCATGAGCGGAAAAGGAGATTCAACTACTGTCGTTTAGGGCGATGACGATAGGATTGTTTGAAGCTTACGATCTTACGATCCCTAGCCGGAAATCTCTTCCCCTAGCCTAGATTCCTCTATCCAATTCTCCCCTGTATTAAGCAGTCCAAACCATCACTACAACAAACCTTTTTCGTTTCAAGAGCTTCAAAAAGACCTAATAACAAAATCGTTCAAATTATGTAATAATGAAAAAAATAAACTAGGACACTAGTTGCAAAATTAATGGTGCGTCAGGCCCAGATAATATACTCCAAATAATGATAGCTCATCTACCAAAACCAACCCGTCTATCTCTCCTTGATTATTACAACCAAATATGGTCCCCCAGTCAAATACCGGAAATATGGTTACATTTAATACTAGTCTCTATCCACAAAACAGGCTAACCAAGAATATCCCCGTCCAGTTATAGACCGGTATCCTTAACCAGTCATGTTTTCCAAAATTCTTGAACGCATGATAAACACCAGTCTAATTTGGAAACTTGAAACCAAAAAAAGGCTATCCGCACATCAATATGGATTTAGAAAATATCATTCATCTCTGGACTATCTCACATCTCTACCTTCCGACCTAAATCAAGCCCTCCATCACAAATTACACACATCCGTTATATACCTAGATCTAAAGAACGCCTTCGACACGACCAAACATAAGCTTATTCTCTCCCAACTCAAAAAAATAGGAATTGAAGGAGAGCTTTCGCAATTCATTTATAAATTCCTGAATTGTCCAAAATTCCAAGTCAGTCATTAGCCAAACATTATTCAATGTGGCTATAAATTCCTTGACTGAACTCATTCCCAATAAAATAAAATACAAGCTATTTGCGGATGACATAGTCCTTTACTACTCATCAAATTCATCCCAAACACTTTGAGTTGCAAATGGCACTAAATATCATCGAAGAATGGGCCATAAAAAACGGTTTTAAATTCTTTCCATAGAAATCGGCAACCATCCACATCTGTAAGGGAAAATCATGTCCTCGTTTAAATTCACTAACATTAAACGGTGTATCCATAACAACGACAACCTCGCACAGAATCCTTGGACTGATTTTTGATTGTAAACTCAATTGGACCCCTCATCTAAAACATCTAGGAGAGCGAACCTCTCAGGACCTCAATCTTATGACCATTTATAAATCCTTAATACTATCAAAGATTAGATAGGGAGATATAATGTATGATTCAGCTGGAACCCAAATAAAAAAATACTAGAACCAGTCCAAAACCAGGCTATGAGATTGACTTCGGTAGCTTTCAGAACTACTTTGGTCCCAAGTCTCCATTCTATCACCTCCACTCCTCCTCTGGTAATACACAGACAACACTCCTTCATCAAATACTTCCTAACATCACTAAGCAGATTTACACAATCGGTTTACCAACCTCCCAAGGGGTCAATTTTTCACCTTCAAATTCCTTACAATACAGAATCTCATCCACTTTAAACTCCCTCAATATATTAACCCCAAAATCCTTTCCCTTTCCACCTTAGCTCTCCCCACTACCAAAGGTCGATTTCTCTTCAGCGAACTCAGCATATCCACTCACTCTAAGGATCTCATTCTAACAAGATACCACCTTTTAATAAACAAACAGGTACAAAAATTTCGTCTTATTTTTCACTGATGGCTCCAAAACTCAAAAGGGCACGGGAGCGGCTTTTGTGGGGAGAGGTGTCACCAGGAAATTCAAATTACCGACCACTCTTCAATATTCACAGCCGAGCTATTGGCAATCAAGAAATGCTTAAGATTTGCTGTCGGGTCCCGCCGTAATGATAAATACCTTATAATATCGGATTCACAAAGTGCATTGAAATCCTTAACAAAAGGCAACCTAAGCAATGCATACATAAGACAAAAAACCGATCTTCTTTCCATAGAGGAAATAATGGCTTCCTGGACAGGCGGGGATCAGAGGAAACGAGAATGCAGACCAACAAACTAAGCAAGCAATATCAACTGGTATAACAATAACCGCTGAGAACCATCCGTCAGACTGTCTCAATCTAGTAAAAGGAAAATTCATCAACCTCTTCCAACTCCAGTGGGACTTGCAAGACCTATCCAACAAGCGCTGGGAACCGAAACCAATCGTCTTTCCCCCATTCCACCACACATCGAAGCCGAAAAGAGAATGTAATATGGAGAAGGATAGCTGTGGGTCATTCCTATGTCACTCGCATTCACCTTTTAAAGAACGAGCTACCTCCACTGTGCCTGAGGTGCAATTCTCAGTTAACAATCAAACATATTTTTGAATCCCCGGATTTCTCCACTATCAGAATCAAACAATAAACTCGGAAAACATCCCGACAAACATTAACAATATTTAAAAGAAATCAACTTATATAGCACAATATAACATAAACATAAGTAACAAGCAACACGCCCAGCCAAAACCAGTACGCACATGGGCGCTAAATGACCATGCAGTCGATGTGCTCGGACTCCCCAAAATCAGTCAATCAAACCTTAGCAGAAAACAATGAGTTGAACAAGAGATCAACCTCCCCCAGGACAGTTTGGCGCGCTTCACTGATGAGTCGCGAATGGCCGGAGTTAACTCGGCGGGGACAGGTATTTATTTGAAAAATGCAGATTTACCAAATGGCTTTTCCTTTCCAAGCACAGGTTTCTACTATTTTGCTGGGATCTAAAATGGAGGAAGTGGTCACGTATGGTGAGCAAACAAACTCGACATTAAGCTAAGAGTGTAAAGATAAGTAAAACTGGGCTTCCAGATATTGGGAGATAAGAGGCAACGAAGTGGTGGACGGGCTCACCTCATTCGAAGCATCATTCCTCTCCCGGAATAGGAACCTATTTTAGGAATATTCAAACCACAGGTGGTAGGTGTCTCAAGAAATGAGTCGATTGGTGTTCCAGAGAGCGATGGCGGAAATCTCTGGCCGTACATAGGCCAAGAACTTTGTACCGTAGCTTAAAAGGTCGCATCTTGAGTGACTGCTTAAAAGAACCAATCGTATCCTAAGCCCTCTTGTGAGGATTCTCACAGACATTATCAGTTAAGAAGACATTTCGTGCTGCTGGATGTAGAACAACTCGATATATCGAGGCTGTCTGAGGTATCAGGAGACCTCGCTCCACTTTATTGGCACATGTAAGATGCTGGAAAGACTCGCTTACAAGGTTTTCGGAGCGGAGGTGCTTCGGAAGGAGAAAGCCAGTACCTTGGCGTGTGGTGATATTCTGACTTTTATCGTCACGTCTGGAGGTTTCGCGATGATCGTGTTGACTAGGACGGTTAAGCAAAATTATCTTCAGGGCTGACAAAAAAGATCTATCTGGTGTTTTTTCGTAGGCGCCGAGCCTTTCTCCAATTACTACTACTTCGAATGCTTCCAACTATTAACCACTTGACGAAAAAGTGTAGAACCTATAGCTAGTAGTTTATTCATATTTTTTTTTGAAATATAAAATATCCTTATTGTATTTATCAAAAAAAGTTCAAAAACTTGTGTTTAATAACCGGCCAAGTGTAAACTGGAATGGCGCAATTAGTGTTCCGTATACTGACTGCTTTTAAGGGGTTTACATACAACTGGAATTTTCAAAAATTAGATTTTTTTACTGATTTTTTATTCTCTATACTTCTAAGAACTATTAAAAAATAATACAAAGAAAAATGTGTGCAAGTATTATATTTTTCAATTCGCGATTTTGAAAACTTTAATTTGACACCACACCCGATGACCTGGTAATTTTACCTCCCAAAACGAACCCCTTAATTCAAAATTCAACTTTCAAATCTGCATAGCTCTGATAAGGCCATCAATTCCTATATTACCGCCAAATTTCAACTTTCTATGTCAAATATTTTTCGTAGGAAATCGGCAGACAGACGGACAGACAGACATCGAAGTAACCTTATAAGTGTTCCATACGGAACACTAAAAATATCTGATATAGTGGAATCTGAATTGTTGATTGAATCATTCATATCCAGTGTTATAACATCAAAAATCTATATAACTTTGGAGCATTAAATCCTTCAATAAATGTTTAATAAATGAATAATTTTTTTTTTGAATTTGTGTACTTCTATGTATGTTTATGTATCTATTTTTTATGTACGCGAATCTATTACACTGATGATTGACCGAAGTTGTACGATAGTATCGGGAACTTTCTAAGAATCGTATGCTACTGTAATGCTTCCCTCCGTTAATACAAATTAAAGTTTTTTTTCGCCTTTCTTGAATATTTAAAACGGTGCTTTTTTGTTAAATTCAAATTTAAGCTTTCCACCGATCACAGAATTCAGCTTTAAGTAGATACTGATTTGATATAAAATTTTGATCTCTTACAACGCTGCTTGTTGGGAAGAACTATTTTATGTTAAGTGAAAATCATGTTTCAATCAAGTACTTTAATAGTTATTGATACTAAAAAGGACAATTTTCAATCAGCTATTATTTTAAGATACTATAAATCCTTAGGGGCCTTTAAACAAAACCAACTACCAAAGTCTCTGGATCTATGTTAATAGCATAAGTAATTAGGAAATAAACAGAGTCAATTTAGAGTAATTTGAAGATGTTTCTTTTACGATTGCAAACGGCATTTTGACATATCTTAACTTTTTGAGATTCAAGCAATTTTAGAGAGTAAACTATGCCTGAAGAAATCTCGTGTAATCGTAAGAGAAGCGTGGAAATGTCACTTTAATTTGACGCGGTGTAATTTCAGAAACCATAATTCTCAATTACGAGTAACATAAGCCTTGAACGCTTGCGTCTATGTTACGTAGGCGTATGATATTAAACAATGTGTTATGTGATGATATATAGATGAATGGAAAGGGGCTCTTATCATAATCTTTAATTCCTCAAAATTCCAAAACTTTTTATGTTATTGTTCATTGTTCAAAATTTTATAAAATTGTTTGTTGTTTAATCGCTCTTGTACTCAAACATACCTCAGACCGGCTAAATTCTTGTTTGTGATGACGACACGCAAACGGAAAGACTTCCATGCAACATTCGGAAACAAAACTCTTTTGGAGCGTAAAATTTTAAAAACGGCAATGAAAGTGAAAATGAATGTAACTATTGTGATGATTTTTAGAAAAACTGTGTATTTGTTGTTATTTTCCGTTACAAATCATAGAGACTATATTTTAATCATTAATTAATAGTGGATCCAGTAATCTAATAACCAGATTTGTGGACGATCCAATAACTATGTTGTTTTACTATGTTACTTTCTTCAGAACAACATAAAATGTCATTAGGAATTTAGCAGTGGTCGACTAATATTACCAAAAGTGAAAAAATTGGAAAATATTTGTCAATTCAGCTAGAACATCCACAAAGACAACTTAAGAAAAAAGTTATGATTTATAGCACTTATGTTACAAAAATACTTGCATTGTTATCAACTAAACTGTGAGCTAGAGTTCCTATCTAATGAGCTAGAACATAGAATACGAGAATGGTTTTTACCTAACCCACACAACCATAAAAATATTGTTGACAACAGTCTTTTCACATAAAAAACAAACAATAATGTATAATTCCGATATTTCAAATATGTCTTTCCTAAAAAACCCCTTGCATATCCAGAACACTAGCGTCGGGAGGAATGATTATTTTTTCTACAGTTTTTTAGAATGTACTGAAAAACACAACTTTTTGTATTTTGTTACCATAACTGACGTTTCGCCAGTTATCCTTCCGGATTCCTCAGAGAGTGTTCCGAAACCATAAGCTCTGTAACTTCTGGAAGTTTCCTATCGAAGCACAATATAGTTTATATTTCTGTCATATTATGTGTATGTAAAAAGAAATTTAGCTATACAGCTATATTTGGAACGCTTACTCTATATTATTACATATACATTCCTTATTTCAAAAAATACCCTTCCAACGGGAAGGCTTGGTTCGACCGAAAATGCAAAGAAGCTGTTGCTTCTAAACGTCTTGCCTACCGGCGGTATATATATTCATTAGCTTATTCCATCCATAGTCGGATGTAAGCCTCCCCTAGTTGTCTTCACTGAGCTCTGTTATTTGCTTTTTGCATCCAATCGTGTCCTGCTTATCTTTTTATGTCACCCGTCCATCTTATTTGTGATCTACCTCTGCATCTTTTATATTCTCTAGGCCTCCATTCAACCATCGGCGTGTCCATCTGTTATCAATCATCCTTGCGATATGCCCAGCACAATTCTACTTTAATCTACATATTCGTTGTATTACACCTGTCACTTTTGATCTTGATCTATATACAGGGTGCCCTATATGAATGGAATAATGATTCCACAGCATTTATTAATGAGTGTATCAAAAATATGTTTAAATAAAATTATAGGGTGTTATACGGCGCACATACTGACGTTGACAATAAAATGTTCTGAACTGTCAGTTCGAAGAAATTACGCCATCTTAATCTTTTTTAAACCGAAAGCCCTTATGTTATTTTATTTTTGAGTCCTTCTAAAAATTCTAGATATTATTCGTCTAACATACCATATGTCTAAATTGAACTGTTTTGGAATAAATTTAAAATAAAAAAATTCAAAAAAACTATTAATAAAGAGATTTATTTTTAAGGTAACAAATGCTCAAAATGTCTACCGTTAATAGCGAGACAATGACCCAATCTATCATAAACAGCCTGAACAGAGTTTTGCAGAGAATTCAGGGTGATCTGTGATAGTTCATATTCAATTCTTTGTTGTAACTCTTCTACAGTTTCAGGTCGACTTCGGTAACACTGGTTTTCAAATGACCTCATAAAAAAAATCTAATGGCGTAAAATCGTTACTCCTTGCAGGCCATTCTACAGCCTTCTCTGCCTATCCACCAATTAGGAAAAATCGCATCAAGATATCTACGAACATTGATTTCATAGTAAAGAGGTGCTCTGTCCTGTTGATACCACCGATTCTTAGAGGTTAGGGTATCTAAATTATTTTATTCGGGAAAAAGACCTGCACAAGCCGGAATAAACTTGCTCTTAGAGTAACTGTAAATACCGCTGTCCTGTAAGATTTCCATCGATAAAAAAGGGACCAATGATATGACGCCTATAAATCCCTGCCCACAGGTTTATCTTTTGTGATCTTTGAGATTGACTATTGATTATCCAGTGGGGATTCTCAGTAGACTAGTATCGGCAGTTATGCCTGTTAACTCTTCCGTTAAGACAAAATGTGTCCTCGTCAGAAAAATACTATGAATTAGGTTAGAATCATTATTAATTCGTTCCATCAAGACCTCGCAAAATTCGACGCATCTGTCGTAGTCATCTTCAGATAATTCTTGCAATAGAATGAGTTTTTATGGATGCAATTTTTCTTTATTCAGTATACGACTTAAGGTACCTTTACTTATGTTGTGATCTAGGCAAGGCGACCGACCTGAAACTGTAGAAGATTTACAACAAAGAATTCAATATGAAGTAGCACAGATCATCCCGGATTCTCTGCAAAACTCTATTCAGGCTGTTTATGACAGATAGGATTATTGCCTCACTGTTAACGGTAGACATTTTGAGCAATTGTTACCTTAGGAATAAACCTAGAGTATGTGTTAATAGTTTTTGTTTTTTTTATTACAAATATCAAATGACCATAATTCCAAAACAGTTAGACAAATATTATCTAGAATTTTTTAGTAGGACTCAAAAATAAAATAATATACAGGAATTTCCAATATCAGCATGTGCGCCGTATAACACCCTATAACTTTTATTTAAGCATTTTTCGATACATATGGAGCACCCTATATATATATATATATATATATATATATATATATATATATATGTATATAATATATATATATATATATATACATATATGTTACAATAGAGGTTTTCATGGTTGATGGAATGTAATACATTAAAATTCCGGGTTTCAATCCGTTTCGTCTAACAATGAATTTGCACGACGTTTGATGACAAATGAAATTTTGGCGAAACATCGTGCAAATTCATTGTTAGACGAACGAATTGAAACTCGGAATTTTAATGTATTTTATATATATATATATATATATATATATATATATATATATATATATATATATATATGAAAAATTTGGTTTATTGCTCTCTTGTTTCCTCACATCTCTACAGCTTTAGAGATGACAGTATGCCTATTTCTTTATTCACTTTGAATGCACAAACATCGGCTACTCATGCAGATATCCGTAGACAGCAGGAAGTCGTTCAACTTAACAAAAACTTACAATCTATCTGGGGGTGACAGTTACCAAGTAGAATTTAACGCTACAAAGACCCAGGCGGCAGAAAAGTTGATTCTTCGTAAATTTGTGACTTACTGATTTAAGTTTATTCTGTAAATACTTTATAGGTATGTTTAATAAAGGTATCCCGCTTGATATCTGCCCGAGCGGTGCATGTTATCACTATACTTCGCACTAATAACTCACATCCGTATGAAATTTACCCCGCTACTAATTATACTACACTCTTCTAGAACTCTTGGATATATAGAACTTCATCCTTTTGACACGAACCTGCAAGCGCTCCGTTTTCCACTGAATTGTTACTTCCGTTTACGGGCTATTCTTGTGGCGATTTGGGGATTTCTCTGCAGCGCGGATCATATGCACCAAGAAAAAAATTAGGGCATCTCCATAAATTCTTAGAGAAAGACGTTAAGTGATCGTAGTGATTGTTTTCAACAATTTGTATATAACAGTTTCTAAAAATACACGCAATATTTATCTAATGGATCCAACATAGGTATATATAAGGAATATATATCAGTCTCATATTTCTTGAACTTTTTATCCACAGACTAGTTTAGAAAGTATCGTTCAGCAATTTGTGGCGCCAATATATATTACTGAAAATATTATAAGTTACACTATTTTTTCGAAAATAGAATCATAATTCCTATAGCAGTGAGATAAGCCTCCGAAACATGTTCATTTTTAAAGATCGAATTCTAAAATCTCGGGCGTGAATCCTGATGGAATTTGAAGAAATAAACGACTCCAATGAAAAACTAGTTAATATCTATTTTCGCATTATTTTACGTGAAAACTGCAATGTTACACCTGTTAGAGGCGTGCATAACCCGCTACTGATTTGCTGAAGGGGAAAATACGGCTGTCTAACAAGTGGGGGCAACATGAATTATAAATAAGCCATAAGAACTAACTGAGGCAATCCCCGTGCCATGTTTTTGTACTTTGCGACGCACCCCATCGTTCCCCGTCAAGCGCCGGCGATATTTGAAATTTTAAGCTTTATGTTTAAAAAGCCTTAATTCCTTTTGTGTTTTAAGGTATTTTATCTCCAAAGTTTTTAAATGATTTTTGATGGAGATTACATCTTTTTGCTTTTAGATACGTGGCACTTGATGAGAGAAATTATTTAAAATTTAAATTTAGCATTCACTTCTCCTAAATTTAGGTATTTTTTCTTCCTTCGCTAAAGGAGTGTTATTTTCTTAAAACATCACTCCCCAAGATGTTTCTATTTATTAACGTTTCATGGGCTCCAGGTCACGAGAAACATAGTTTCATATTTTCCTTGGTCTGTCTGTTGCCGCAATAACTTTTTAGCAAAATAAAATATTGCTTTCAATTTAGTATACCTATAATACTTGAAGTAAGAAAGAAATTAATAGCTTTCAAGTGATATCGCTTATATAGCGATATGAGCGATACATCGCTTATATAAGCTACTAACTAAAATAATAACAAACAGACTATCAAGCAGGTTAGATCAATATTAGTCCTTTGAACAAGCGGGATTTCAGGAAGGGTTATAGTACCATCGACCATCTTCAGACACTTCATCTTCTCATAAAGAAGTGTACCGAATACAATATATCGCTATTTGTGGTCTTCGTTGAGTAAGGCTTTTGATTTGATAAAAACCTGGGAAAGTCTGAAATGGATAATTCAATGATAGACTCTAAAATACTTACACCTAATTAAATATATATATATATATATATATATATATATATATATATATATATATATATTTATATATTATATTTATATATATATATATATTTATATATATATATATATATATATATATATATATATATATATATATATTTATATATATATAAATATATATATATATATATATATAATATTATATATATATATATCTATATATATATATATATTATATTTACATAATATTATATATAAATATATATAGATATATATATATATATATATATGTATATATATATATTATCTATATGCATCGCTGTAAATAACCCATTGACGAGAACACAAGGACCGAGAATATCCGTACCGAAAGGGGAGTATGTCAAGGAGTCACAATTTTACCCAAACCCTTAGCTCTGGAAGATCGTGTTTAAAAATCTGAACTGCATGACAAAGGAATTAACAAAAGATCGCGTACTACTCAACCACTTAAGGTTCGCAAATAACATTGTCATTATTTGCGAGACAGCAGAGGAACTATCGAATCATGTTGCAAGAACGCCATAAGGCTTCCTTAAAGGTTGGACCTAGAATTAACGCAAATAAAATCAAATAATTAATCTCCGAGATTTAGATGTGACTGGTTGCCACCAATTGCTTGAAAACATGCATCATCGTACATATATTGAAGACACAATTGGGAAAAGAGCAACCAAGATGCGGAAATCTCGAGACGAACAGTCTTGGATGGGTCAGCATCGTTAACTGGGACATATATGACGAAGTCCCACCAGTTATCTCAATAAATCTTAAAAGAAAAGTCTTTAATAGTTGTATTATGCCTGTTACTCACTTATGATCTAGAAACTACGGCACTAACTCCAGTCAGCTAATGAGCTCCAAATCACTCAAAGAGCAATGGAAGAGCCATGTTTGGAATAAGCCTTAGAGACCGAATCAGAAATCAAGATATCCGAGAAAGAACAACAGTAACGGATGTATTAGAGAAAAAATAAAACGGCTAAAGTGGCAATGGGGGGTCCACATTGCGAGACGGATGCGAATAGATGGACTAATGAATTGTTAACATGAAGACCAAGAGAAGTGTGAGAGGACCAT
>CM032451.1:28807817-28964950 GCA_019049505.1 Pachyrhynchus sulphureomaculatus
TATCGACGAAAAAAAAAGTTGTTTAGTATCGCGGCGCTCAGCGTCATTTTCACTATCAAATGTCAAATACTTCAGTATACTCCTTGACATGTACTATACCATTCTACATTAAAAGAAATATATCCATTAATTTTCCATAAATCAGTGCCGAGGAAAAATACTATTTAATGGTGTACTCATATGATCATCATATAGTCGCTAAGTGTGGTGTGCCTCAGGGGTAAATCCTTGGGCCTCTACTTTTCACATTGTACACTTCTCAACTTACTGTCAACCTGAAGAACGTCTCAACACACCTATATGCAGATGACACGCAGATTTACATGTCATTTCGACCCGAAAAATTCTGGAGATGAATGATAAACTTTCGAATGAGCTTGAGCATCTTCGGAAAGTTTCGCTAAACCATGCATTGTCTTGAATTGAATCCTAAAAAAAGTCAGTTACTTTTATTTGGACGAGAGCAATGTAGGGATCAATATCAGGATCTGATACATGTCAGTATAAATAATGACACAGTACAGGTTTCCAATGTTGCCAGGAACTTGGGATTATTGCTGGACGTTAAATTGAGATTCTTTGAACATCTTAGCGACTGTATCAGGAAAGCATTTGGAAATTTAAAACTTATTTTTAACCAACGACACCTTTTGAATGCCGCTGTGAAAAAATCCTTGTGCGAATCATTGGTGCTGTCGCACTTTGCTTTCTGCGACACTGTGTATGGACCCTGTCTTGTGGAGCGGGATGTCAGACTATACAGCGTATGCAGAATTGTTGTGTGCGTCAAATTGGTGGCATAAGAAAGTATGAGAGGGGATTGAGTGCTGGAATGAAAGAGATTGAGTGGCTAATTATGAGCGAAAAAAGGCAATTACATAGTTTAGTTCTATTTAATAAGATAATTTTCAAAAAAATTTCCAATTATTTGTATCAGAAAATTAAATTTAGATATGATGCTCATGTTTTAGATTTACGGCATAAATTTACTATCACTCCTCCTTATCATAGAACAGCTTTATTTGAACGATCATTTAGCTATTAGATATCAATGTCTTACAATAAGTTGCCTGCAGACTTAAGACAATTAAAACCACCGTGTTTAAACATAGGGCACGCAACATGTTGATAACATTGGCGTCCCGTGCATGATTTGCCTTCTGTTTTGATCCGGTCTCTTATGTCACCGTTGCGTCGAAATGTAGTATTATTTTGTTTTCACCATGTCTCAAACAACATTTGTGTCACAGTTATATTTATGTATTTGTTTTTTGTTCACATATATAAATTTAGTTATTATTATTGAATCAACTGTACAGGTTAAATGAGGAAGCTTGGCTTCAATTTCGCCTTTTGTAATATTACCCTGTAAATTACAACCAAGTCAGCACAAACGCATTATCATTGTGTATTAAGGAATGACCCGACAATGTTACATGTTTTCAAAATCACTGATTTCTGAATGTTTTTGTGTATGTTTGTGTTGAGTCCTAATTGTACCAAGTGTGGTGTGAATGTTGTTGGTGTAAGGCCTGTGGCTGATATAATGAGGGGGACAATGATGACTTTTCTTGTTTCCATAGCCTTTTTATTTCCGTTGCAAGGTCTGTGTATTTGGAAATTTTTTCTGTGTATTTCGTATACATATGTTTGTGTCGTTGGGGACAGCTATGTCAATTAGATAGGTGACTTTTTCTTTTTTGCACTGAAAAGTAATATCGGGTCTATTGGCGGAGACTGTTTTATCTGTATGGATACTGATGTCCCAGTAGAGTTTGTAACCTTTATTTTCAAGTACGGATGTTGGTGTGTAGTTGTAGTAGGGATCTGTGTTTTCTATGAGCTTGTATGTTGTGGCTAGCGCTTGGTGAACTACTTTTGCCGCTGAGTCATGTTTGGCTGTGTATTCCGTTCCGGCTAATATTTTACATCCGCTTGTTATGTGTTCGATCGTTTCTTTCTGCTGGTGGCATTTCCTACGTCTGTCCTCTGTAATAGTTGGGTCTTTGATGATATGCTTATTATTATTACAAAAAGTTCTTCTTTCTCACATTTGATCAATGTGGTTCCATGTTTGGCTGACGGGCCAAAACCAAGTCAGCACAAACGCTATTACCATTCCGTATTAAGGAATGACCTGACAATGTTACATGTTTTTCAAAATCACTGACTTCTGAATGTTTTTGTGTATGTTTGTGTTGAGTCCTAATTGTACTAAATGTGGTGTAAATGTTATTGGTGTAAGGCCTGGGGCTGATATAATGAGGGGGGACAATGATGACTTTTTCTTGTCTCCATAGCCTTTTTATTTCCGTTGCAAGGTCTGTGTATTTGGAAATTTTTTCTGTGTATTTCGTTTGGATGTTTGTGTCGTTGGGGACAGCTATGTCAATTAGATAGGTGACTTTTCCTTTTTTGCACTGAAAAGTAATATCGGGTCTATTGGCGGAGACTGTTTTATCTGTATGGATACCGATGTCCCAGTAGAACTTGTAATCTTCATTTTCAAGTATGGATGTTGGCGTGTATTTGTAGTAGGGATCTGTGTTTTCTATGAGTTTGTATGTTGTGGCTAGTGCTTGGTGAACTACTTTGGCAGCTGAATCATGCCTGGCTGTGTACTCTGTTCCGGCCAATATTTTACATCCGCTCGTTATGTGTTCGATCGTCTCTTTCTGCTGGTGGCATTTCCTACATCTGTCCTCTGCAATAGTCGGGTCTTTGATGATATGCTTTTGGTAGTTTCTGGTTAATATGACTTTATCCTGGATGGCAAGTAAGAAGCCTTCTGTTTCAGGGAATAGCTGCCCATCCTGTAACCAGGTGTATGATTGTTTTTTTTTTATTTACGTGGTCTTGTTCTATGTGGTATCTGTGTTTTCCGTGGAGTGTTTTCTCTGACCACGTTTTCATCTTTTCCTGTTGTAGTTGGGTGTGACTGTGTGTATCTGCTGAGTGGTGTGCCCGGGCTAAGTCGAGAGGTGTGTAGTTTTTGTCTGCTTTCACTGTCACTGTGTGGAGGCTCGTTTTGCTTGCTATTATTTTTGCTTTTGTTTGCTTAATATTATTATTATTATATATATATATATATATATATATATATATATATATATATATATATATATATAATATATATATATATATAATTCTACTTGGCTTTGTAAACTGCCAAATTTGCCAAGTGACAAACATATAATAATATATCTACCCGTAATATGATACTTTGGAGTAGAATTCAATGTTAGCGGTACTTATTTTTAGTGTTCCGTACGGAACACTTATAAGATCACTTCGGTGTCTGTCTGTCTGTCTGTCTGTCTGTCTGTCTGTCTGTCTGTCTGTCTGTCTGTCTGTCTGTCTGTCTGTCACACCCGATTTTCTCCGAAACTATTTGACATAGAAAGGTGAAATTTGGTAATAATATAGGAATTGATGGCCTCATCAGAGCCATGTAGTTTTGAGAATTAAATTTTGACTTAAGGGGTTAGTTTTGGGGGGTGAAGTCGGAAGTGAAAAAAAAAAAAAATTTTACTAGGTCGTCGAGTGTGGTGTCAAATGAAAGCTTGTGAAAACACGAGTAAAAAATATATATATAATATTATACTTGTGCGCACTTTTCTTTGTATTATTTTTAAAAATTCGCGAATAATCGCTGTCCCGGGCCTTATCTCGAAAAGTACTTATCAAAAAATTTCGAAAAAATTCTGGAATATTCTCCACGGGGTGTAGATTGAACGAAAATTATCACGAGTGCATTACCTTTAATAATTTATATGGTATATAAAAAAAACAAAAATTTCAAGGTCATCAGATTTCAGTAAAGATTGGAAACAAACTTTGTTGAAAACTCATTTGGGGTGTGTTTTGTGAAGTCACTGATCATTTTATACTACCGTAACATAAATTTTGACTTAAGGGGTTCGTTTTGAGGGGTGAAATCGGAAATGAAAAAAAATTTTTTTTACTAGGTCATCGACTGTGGTGTCAAATGAAAGCTCGTGCAAACACGTGTAATATATATATATATATATATATATATATATATATATATATATATATATATATGTATATATATATATATGTATATATATATATATATATATATATATATATATATATATAATGTAATACTTGCCCACACTTTTCTTCTTATTACTTTTAAAAAATCGCTGTCCCCTACCTTATTTCGAAAAGTACTGATCAAAAAATTTGAAAAAATTTTGGAATATTCTCCACGGGGTAATAATTTATTTGGTATATAAAAAAAACAAAATTTCAAGGTCACCAGTTTTCAGTAAAGATTGGAAACAAACTTTGTTGATAACTCATTTGGGGTGTATTTTGTGAAGTCACTGATCATTTTGTACCACCCCCAACAAAAAATTTTTTTTTTAAAAACAATTAACGTACGGAACACTAATTGTGCAAGTTCAACTTGCACTTGACCGGTTTTTTTAAATTCAACTTTCTCTTTATAGATGGGTAGAGATGGAAGATTAATATGGCTATGGGATATCCTAGATTTAATTATGTTGTATTCTTTTTCATGGTGCTATTTTGAACATAAATGAAGATATTATAAATTCTGCTTTATACGAGATTGCAATTTTAAATGATGCAGACCAAAGGATCATTTTGGCAGCGACAACGATAAAAACTAATTTATAGAAAATGTATTGTACATTCATATTCTTAGAAATATATTTCAGCAAGCAATTCTTCTTTACCTTCTATAATTTTTTGTATGTTCACGTTATCCACTTTTGTTATAACTATTTCTAAAAGTATTTCATTTTTTTCATTCTTCTTATACTAACACTTAGTTTTAACTAACTTCTATCCAAATTCTTAACACACATAAAGGCCATAGTCAGTTTGCATTATGGTCAGGTACATAATTAACTTTGGTAAAGTTAGTTGTCTCGTTTTAAAATTTTGTTTATTATGTCAAAAATGCGGTTTCCGATTTTATTTCTGTTTTGACTCCGTAAAAATTTTCTCTTAAAACCATACAAATTCTGTATTTACAATCTTTACTTAACTCTTTAAATAAGCCTATTAGAGGAGTGGTCCATTTTAAATCAATAACCCTGTACAGATGTAACTTCTTTAGGTAGGTCTGTTCTGTTATCTTTCACAAGATATTTCGTTGTTTTCAAGAATTTGAAAAAAGAATCACCCTCTTAAATATTTTCATTTCTCCACATTTTAAACGCCTGAGATCGCGAAATACATAGTTTTTATTTCTGTCGATTTATGGGTTGGTACAATAACTTTTGAATGAAACCAGATATGGATTGCAAATGTTCGAGACATAACACTTAAATTGAGAAGGAGACCTATAGTTTCCGTTTAATATTCTTCAAGGGAAGTGAGTTAAAAGTTAAAATTTCAATTCAGTATTAAGAGAAATTTTTTAAGGTGTATGTTGCGATAATGAAGAAATGTGCAGCAAAATTATGTGTAGTCGAGCTAACTAAGAGATTAAAGAGGTAGAAAAAGGGAAAAGGGGTAACTTCTTTGAGTATAAGTTGTTTTCAGTTCTTTTCAGGATTCGTAGAATCAAAGTATCTGAAAATTAAGTTTTTTTCAGTTTTCCGCACGAAACACTTATGAGACCCGTCCGTCTGTGCGTCCGTCTGTCTATCCGTCTGTCTGTCACACCAGATTTTCTTACTTGCTTGTGAAAGCACGAATCCAAAAATATATGTGATGCGTTAAATATTCTTTATATTATTAGGAAAAAAAATTGCCAACCAAAATTGCCACCTTATCTCTAGAAGTATTAGTCAGAAAATTTCAAAAAAATTCGGGAATATTCTCCATAAGGTCTATATTGAATGGAAATTATCACGACTGCATTACCTTTGATAATTCATCTGTCATATAAAAACAACTTTATCAGGGTCATCTAGTAGGGTGTGAATAGCTAAGAATTGCCAAAGAATCGCCTCCCCAAAGAGTACTAATCAAAAAATACCGAAATAATTCTGGAATATTCTCCATAAGGTGTAGATTGAATGAAAATTGGTACGAATGCATTACCTTTGATAACACAGCCACACGCAAAAAAAAGTTTATTACCATGAACCAAAATACATGGACTAGTGTATTTTTCGACACTGAATTCGAATCCGTAGTTAAAAAAAGATTTATTGTGCTATTTTTTTTTGGCCAAAAACATCTCTTGAAATGGAATAAAACTATAGTAATAATGTAATGATTCTTAATGAATTGTGAAAAATAGTAGATATTTTATAGTCTAGAGAAGAGAATATGCATTGAAATGACAGTAAGTTATTTCTATTAATTAAACATTTTATAGGGGGTGAAAAGTACCCCTAAAACTCAAATAACGCACGTGAGTTTAAATAACATGTATAAAAGACAAATTCTTATACCTCTTAGGACAAAATATCTGAATCTGATTTGACAACCAGACATTACTCTTACAGGGTTAAGACTCACCCCTATAGGGTGTAAAAACCACTCCCACCTACGGAGGTATCTCATAAGTTTCAGTAGCGACGAAAACAATTCAAACTTTTGTAGTTGTAGGCAGGGTGAACAAATATGGAGCAGATTCGTTTGAACCACCTATATACGACTATAAACTATTCTTAGAGGGTGCACATGATGCACTTTGATGTTATTAACATTCGGAATGGATTAAATACTTTTATCTCATTGTGCCAAACATTCAAGACAACTAGATCATCTTCCTAATAAGGTCGAAAACATCCCTTGGAGGAAGGGGTGAACTACCCCCTGGGATTAATGTTTCTTAGAAATTCTAGCATCTGAGAAAAAATACAGGCTATATTTGTCCATCCTGCCTGAGTCTACGAAAGCCTGTATTTTTTTCTCAGATGCTAGAACTTCTAAGATCCATCAATCCCAGGGGGTAATTCCCCCTGCACTCCTCCTAGGGATGATTCTCGATCTTATTAGGAAGATGATCTAATTGTCTTGAATGTTTAACACAATGAGATAAAAGCACTTGATCCTTTCCGAATTTTAATAACATTCATGTGCATCATTAGAACGTAGGGGTAGTTTCTACCACCCATTAAGTGTAGTTCATAGTGTGTTAAGACTATAAAATATCTACCGTTTTTCATACTTCATTAAGACTCATCATATTATTACTATAGTTTTATCCCATTTCAAGAGGTATTTTGGCCAAAAAAAAAAAATAAGATAAATTTTTCTGTACGGAACACTTATAAGAACACTTTGGTGTCCGTCCGTCCGTCTGTCTACTATTTGACATAGAAAGTTGAAATATGGCGCTAACATAGGAATTGATGGCCTCGTCAGAGCCGTATAGTTTTGAAAGTTAAATTTTGACTTAAGGGGTTAGTTTTGGGGAGCGAAAACGGAAGTGAAAAAAAAATTTTACCAGGTCATCGAGTGGAGTGTCAAATGAAAGCTTGTTAAAAGACAATTTCAAAAATATATATAATGTAATACTTGCGCACACTTCTCTTTGTATTATTTTTAAAAAAGTGCGAAAAATCGCTGTTCCCCCTCCTTATCTCGAAAAGTACTGATTGAAAAATTTTGAAAAAATTCTTAAATATTCTCTACAGGGTGTAGATTGAACGAAAATTATCACGAGTGCATTACCTCTAATAATTTATCTGGTATATATAAAAAAAAACAAAAACTTTAAGGTCATCAGTTTTCAGTAAAGATCGAAAAAAAACTTTGTTGAAAACTTATTTGGGATGTTTTGTGAAGTTACTGATCATTTTATACTTCCACAATTTTTTTTTTATTTTAAAAGCAATCAACGTACGGAACACTAATTGCGCAAGTCCAACTTGCACTTGACAAGTTATTTTTAACTGCGAATTCCAATTCAACGTCGAAAAATACACTAGATCCAAGTATTTTGGTTCGTACTAATGAACTTTTTTTATGTGGCTGTGTAATTTATCTGGTATACAAAACAAAGATCGGAAACAAACTTTGTTGAAAATTCATTTAGGGTGTGGTTTGTGAAGTGACTTATCATTTTATATCTCCGTAACAAAATTTTTTATTTTAAAAGCAATAACCGTACGTAACACTAATTGCGCAGGTGCGACTTGTACTTGGCCGGTGTTTTATAATTTCCATCAGAGGCCACCATTAATAATAAAAAATCAAATAAAATATTGAGATGCAACTTGGATTAGCTTATTCTTCAGTGTAAGAAAGTGAAATTCGGTATTCATGATAGAACTGAATGTTAAAGATACTGGGTAAATTCATTTTCCGATTTTCTTTTGTTATAATAATTTATATTTTCCATAGTTATTTTTTGGTACATACAACGCAGCCTAAATTGAAAGAGTTTATCGAAATTATTGTTTTTGCCATTTCTCATTGTTTGTAGTTTCGCAGAAATTTCCATTTGTGTAAGTTTTATGATTATTGCAAATAACGACTTTAAGTTTCAATATAACACATTATTACATTTTCCTTCTACCGCAGTAATTTTCTTTTGTCTTGGTATTATGCACAAGAAAATTTCTCCGTAGACTAGTGTTATCTTGAGAGCATAAATAGCAAAGTTGGTCTTCTGTTAATCAAGCTCAATGGACGTGAACTAATGCTTAAGGGGTTATATACAACTCGAGTTTTCAAAAATTAAATTTTTTTACGGATTTTGATCCGCTATACTTCTAAGAATTATTAAAAAAAATTAAGAAAATTCCACTCCTTTACAAAGTTATACCATTAAATGTGCCCTGGCGTCGGATTGTGACCTCTACCTGTCTTCAGACACTGTCTGCAATATTACTGAGTCATTTTTTTTTTAACATTTTTTTTAAATCTTAATAATTACTTTTCTTACAAATTGCCGAGAGGTTTTTTTTAATTTTCCTAATAAACATTTTTTTGTAAATTTTTTGGTCATAAATTGCATTGTTTGAAACATCGTTAATTTTTTATTTAAAAAAAAAACCGTTTGACAATTTTAAACTACTACACTATTTTACAAGATTAATTTTTATTTTTGCAGATTATTTTATTTTTTGTAAAATTATCTTGCAGACAAGGAGGCGCCGTAATTTTCATCAGTTGTCCATTTAACCTGATAAAAAATAATGTTAACATTCAAAACATATTTAAAAAAATATTCTTATAATTTAAAGTACAATAAAAATATATAATCGCTATTTTTTTTATATTATTCACTTAATAACCATTAAAATATTTGTGGTGTTCCATACGGGACACTTATAAGATGACTTCGGTGTCCTTCTGTTTGTCTGTCACACCCGATTTTCTAAGAAAATATTTGACATAGAAAGTTTAAATTTGGCACTAATATAGGAATTGATGTTCTCATCAGAGCCGTATAATTTTGAAAGTTAAATTTTGACTTAAGGGGTTAGTTTTGGGGGTGAAATCGGCAGTAAAAAAAGTTTTTTTCCCAGGTCATCGAGTGGGGTGTCAAATGAAAGCTTGTAAAAGACGAGTTCAAAAATATATATAATGTAATAATTGCATACACTTCTTTTTGTATCCTTTTTAAAAAAGTGCAAAAAATCGCTGCCCCCCCTTATCTCGAAATTTTGAAAAAATTTTCGGAATATTCCATACAGGGTGCAGATTGAACGGAAATTATCATGAGTGAATTGCCTTTAATAATATGTCTGGTATATAAAAAAAACATAAATTTCAAGGTCATCAATTTTCAATAAAATTTGGAAAAAACTTTATTGAAAACTCATTTGGGATGTGTTTTGTGAATTCATTGATCATTTTATACTTCCGTAAAAAAAAGTATTTTAAAAGCAATCAACGTACGGAACACTAATTGCGCAACTTGCCCTTGACCGGTTATTTTAAAATATACCTACTTTTTGCAGCGTCGAGGTGTAGTATATAAAACAGTGAAAATTGAATTAAAAACATGTACTGATTTATAACTGGAATACTAAAAATTAATTATTTCACTTTAAAATTTGCACATCAAAAATGTAATTTTTAGTTTTTCTTACTAATCCAAAGCAATAAGCATGTAAATAACAGGAAAAATTTAAAAAAAAAAACATTTTAATGTAACCTACAAACATTTCGCCTGGCCCAGTTGATTTCCGATAATCTCATTCAATTTTCGTGTCTCATATAATTGAATATAAGTCGGAACAAAGTTATTAGTTGAGTGGTTTTTGGCCACGTGCACCTCATTTCAGGGTTTCTTTTCTGGGGGAAACACTTGTTTCCCAGTGGTTGGCCACGTGGCGTGTAGTGGTATGAATTATAATTTGTATGGGACTAGTTATAGGAAATTTGACATTTCCTTAGGGTTAAAAGTGCAACTCTTGTTTATTAGAACGGAAAAACAAACACATCACGGCAAAAACGACAAGGAATAAATTTTGAAAAGGCTGTTTTCTAAAGAAAATTTTTAAAATTTTTAAATTATTTTATCAAGTTACATAATTTCTCTTCGACTTTAAATTAAACAGAACTTTAATACTTATTTTTATAGACGGAAAATAGAAAAAATTATGCTAATAATTGTCATGCACAAGCTTGCTAATGCTAAATTCATCTGACGGGTCCACTACACGATAACGATAGATTCCATCATTTTTTAACAACCATAAATAGTTGGTAATATCATAACGTTAAATTTACGTGCACGTGTGAATTATCTCTACTGTCTTTTAACTTCCATTTGGACAGATCTTATGTCATGAAATCACATCTCTCATATTTTGCCGAACTCAAATACCAGCGTTAAAAAAAATAACCTGGTATATGGCAATAGATTCAATTGGTATATACAGTTTGGCACATATTTTTCTCAGAAGATATCGAATAAGACAAAAAATTGGGAAAATTATTTACCCAGTAATTTTCTTATAAATACAAGTTGTAAAATTAATATATATATATATATATATATATATATATATATATATATATATATATATATATATATATATATATATATAGTGCCATTCATAAAGTTTGCACCATATTGGCAAAATTTTATTATAAGAGTTTCTGAAAATTTAACTTCGAAATGTGTTAGTGCATGTTTTATGTTTACGATTACACCCACATAAGGTCATGACGTCACAAGCATTGCCTCTCAAATTTGACAATTAAAATTTAAAACAGGGAAAAAAAACGGAATTTTTAAAAAAATATCGAAAAAAGTTATAAAGAAAAAAGATTGTATTCCAGTTTTATGTCTATATGCCAATTTTCAAAAAAAAATGTCAAAATTGACTTTTTTTCAATTATGTCCCCCTAAAATGATAATAGAAAATTTGTATACACTTATATACTTTTTTAGTGGTTAATGTTTTACTAAATGTTACGAAAAATTAGGTTGAAAATTTATTTTTTTCAAAAAGTTGTAATTTAATAATGCTATATTGGTGCAAAGCTGCTTAATATTTATGACACGTCAATTTTTAAGGATTACTATTATAAAAAATTAATGTTTTTTACTAAAAAAAAAATATGTTCTTAAGTTCTTCTTCTTCCTTCTTTTTTAACGGACATAATAGTTCTGTTATAAATTTCATGACGAACATTCGTATAGAACTCCGGCTTGATTTCATCTACAGACTGGCGGATAGTTTTTTCTAAGTGTGCGATATTTTCGAAAGGTCTCAGAGCATAACTTAATTTTTTTAAATACCCCCCCCCCCCAAAAAAAAGTCACAGGGCGTAAGATCGGATGACCGCGCCAAGGTACTTCATAGGAAAACCTACCAATCCACTTCCCAGAAAAGTTTTCGTCTAGTCAATTTCTAATTTCCAAGATGCTCTGACTAGGAGCTCCAACTTGTTCTAAGTACATTTTCATTCCTTCCTCTAAACTAAAATCTTCCAGTTCATTGGAAAGTTCGTTGTTTAGAAACTGTAAGTACCTCGCGAAGATTTTCTCTAAAAAAAAAACGGGCCAATAATTCTGTTATTAACAATACCGCTTCAAACGTTAGTTTTAAAGGAATATTAATCTCTTGTATCTGTTGTAAAATTGGGATTGCTATCCGCCCATCATCTACAATTTTGCGACGAGACAACACCATTAGAATTAAAAGTACATTCATCACTGAACAAAATATACCTTGTAAATGACGGGTCTTCTTCAGTTTTACTTTGCAGCCAGAAAGAAAAATACATGCTCCTATCATAATCTTGTTCTTTGAGAGTGTGGACATACTTTGGTTTATGAGGTTTAAACCTATTTTTCTTAAGCACTCTTTGAACTGAATTATAAGATAAACCTACATTGTGCGATATTTTGACAATTGAAGTTCTAGGCGTTTCAATCACCCTCTGCATAAATGCAAACTCAGCATCCTAATTAGTAACCCAATTTTCATGTTGACGTTTAAAATTATTCTCCACTCATCCAGTATTTTTATATATATGTTAAAAGCATTTAGAATAAACTATCCCCAAAACCTGTATATGAAATTAAGAAAGAGCTTCTCACGAATATCCGCCATATAGTTTATAAAAGAAATATTTTGTGCATTGAAGAAGGAATTAAGAAAACTTAAAAAAAACTACAAATTTGCTCAAATTTATTACATAACATTAATATTTATTATATTAGCCCTTAGAAGTTGAGCTGTTACAAAAATTATGCAGCTTTGCATCAAGATTACATTGTTAAACTACGACTTTTTGACAGATTTCATTTTTTAGCTTAATTTTAAGGTCTAATTATTTTTTTCTTAACATTTAGTGAAACATCAACTAATAAATAAGTACATAAGATAATTTATGTGGAAAAACAGTTGATTGTCATTTTAGGGAAAAATAATTAAAAAAAGTCAATTTCATAAAATCTTTTCGAATATTGGTACATAAATGTAAAACTGTAATACAATCATTTTGTCTTTATAACTTTTTCCATATTTTCAATAAAAATACGATTTTTTCACATTTTAAAATTAAAATGTCAAATTTTAGAGGCAAGGCATATGATATCATGACCTAATTTGGGTGTAACCCTAAACATAAAACAAGCACTAACATATTTTGTGCAAACTTTATGAATAGCACTGTATATATATATATATATATATATATATATATATATATATATATATATATATATAAATATATATATATATATATATATATATATATATATATATATATATATATATATATATATATATATATATATATATATATATATATATATATATATATATATATATATATATATATATATATATATATATATATATATATATATATGAGGCTGGTTTGAAAAGTCCGTGCAAAAATAAAAACTACTTATGTGTTTGGGGTAAACCTTTTTTATTTTTCGACATAGTTTCCTTTTAGGCTTATACACTTCGTCCAACGATGTTCTAGTTTGTTGATCCCTTCCGAATAATAGGATTTGTCCAAGTCTGCAAAATATCCACTAGTGTCTGCAATCACCTCCTCGTTTGAATAAAATCTTTGTCCCGCCAGCCATTTCTTCAAATTGGGGAACAAATAGTAGTCCGAGGAAGCCAAGTCTGGAGAATAGGGGGGATGTGAAACGAGTTGGAATCCTATTTCCATTAATTTTGCGACCACAACTGCTGAGGTGTGTGCTGGTGCGTTGTCGTGATGGAAAAGGACTTTCTTGTGGGCCAATCGCGGGCGTTTTTTTTTGCAGCTCGGTTTTCAAACGGTCCAATAACGATGAATAATATTCACCTGTAATAGTTTTACCCTTTTCCAGATGGTCGATGAGGATTATCGCTTGCGAATCCCAAAAGACAGTCGCCATAACCTTTCCGGCCGAAGGAACGGTCTTCGCCTTTTTTGGTGCAGATTCCCCCTTGGTAACCCATTGTTTAGATTGTTGTTTGGTCTCAGGAGTATAGTAATGTATCCATGTTTCATCCACAGTGACGAAACGACGCTTAAAGTCCTCCGGATTCTTCTGGAACAACTGCAAACCATCCTTGCAACACTTCACACGATTCCGTTTTTGGTCAAGCGTGAGCAATCGCGGCACCCATCTTGCGGATAGCTTTCTCATGTCCAAATGTTTATGCAAAAATATTATGTACCCGTTCAGTCGAGATGCCCACAGCACCAGCAATCTCACGCACCTTAACTCTTCTGTCATCCATCACCATATCATGGATTTGATCAATGATTTTTGGAGTCGTAACCTCCACAGGCCGTCCAGAACGTTCAGCGTCACTTGTGCCCATATGACCAGTCCGAAAATTTTGAAACCACTTATAAACTGTTCTAATCGAAGTTGCAGAGTCACCATAATGTTTATCAAGCTTCTCTTTAGTCTCCTGAGGCGTTTTGCCTTTCATAAAGTAATGTTTAATCACCACACACGAAATTCTTTTTCGTCCATTTCTTGAAAATCACTCGACTTCCTTGATTTACACGAATTCCAAACACAAAGAAATAAACCAATATGGCTGAAACTTGATGTGCGTTCATTCAAGAGATGCTACTAACTAAACATGACCTCCATACGCGCCGGTGGTGCCATCTCTCAGACTTTGCACGGACTTTTCAAACCAGGCTCGTATATACGTTTTTCTGGTATCCCGTGTTAGCTTAAAATCCCTTGATGGACGGTTTCGCTGACGTTTCGATGGAATCTCATCCATCTTTTTCAAAGCGTTGATCACTGGTCGGTGTCTTGGCGTTGAATGTCGAGACTGGCTCCGAGGGAGCCCCACCCGAAAAACCACTACTACATTTCACACCCGTGAGAACATTCGTCAAAACATACTAAAAAGGACGTATAATATAATATAACCGAATCGACTCCTTTAAATTACTCCCTACTACTTAAATGACATAACTCTCATATTACTCCGAAACTATACAACAAGTTTCGTCCCTTTTTTCATTTACTTCCGCTAAAGTGATGTCACTAAAAAGTATTAATACTTTTACTACTAGTGTCATATTTGCTTCAAATATATCGCGCCAAAAGACCGTCTGACAGACCGATAAACCAACAGGCAAAGAGGCTGACTGAAACAGAAGATTATGTTTTTCATAATCTAGGATTCCAGAAATGTAAAAAAATGAAAACATTTCTATGTGTTTACCAATAAAATAACTACTTTTAGAGAAAACAAAATATTGTATGCATTCTTGGAAAATATGTGGAGATTTGAAAGTGATTGCTATTTTATTAGGGGTACAACTTGGTTACACAAAATATTGCTGCTGTCCTTGTGAATGGGACAGCAGAGATAGAAAAAATCATTATATTAAAAAAGAATGGCCAAAACGTAGCTTACTTACTCCTGGACAAAAAAACGTTTTGTTTCCACCTTTGATGAAACCAGAAAATATACTGTTGCCACCACTACACATAAAACTAGGTCTTATCAAAAATGTTATCAAAGCGATGGACAAAGCTGGAGAGGGATATTTATATTTGAAAAAAAAGTTCTCTAAAATTAGTGATGCTAAAATTAAACAGGGAATATTGGTTGGACCACAAATTAGAGAATTATTTAAAGACCCTGTCTTTGAACAAAAATTAAATTTTCTGGAAAAACCCCCCTGGATATGTTTCAGAAAAGTGGTTAAAGATTTTCTGGGAAACAATAAAGGTCAAAACTACAAAGACTTGATCAGTGAACTTTTGACGACTTATAAAGCACTAGGATATAACATGTTACTCAAAATTTATTTTTTGGATACTCATTTGGACTTTTTCCCCGAAAATCTGGGAGCAGAAAGCGATGAGCATGGTGAATGTTTCATTAGGATATTTCAGCCATGGAGAAGAGATACTAAAGCAAATGGAGCCCAAACATGTTGGCAGATTACTATTGGACACTGAAGAGGGATATTCCAGAAGTTAAATATACAAGAAAGTCATAAAAATCTTTGATACATTTTTTCAAAAAAATATTACCATAAAACCTGATCTGTTATACAAATTCTACTTTTGTTTTATTGTTTCCATCTTATATTAGATTTAAAATATGACAATAGAATCGGTGTAACAAAAAAAACTTGAAATTCTGTTGACCAGTGTAATCGGTTACTTATTTTGTACCTTCAGCATCCGAAAAACATGTATCGCCCGAATATTAAATTTATTTGAACAGTCCTTTCTCTTTTAATGGGAGCAATTTTTGACTCTCCCATTATTAAAATTAAACTCAACAAATATTTCGCTAAAATTCTCAAATACTTCTTAATAAAAATGCAGAGAACAAAAACTGAAAAGCTGTTCGCTTCACCATCTTGCACTTAAATTTTACTCGAAGCCGGGCTGGAAATTTTAATAAGTGGACTAAAAACAACGTGAGAAACGTATTATAAATTCATGAGCTCAATTAAAACCCAAAAGGGTTGTGATAAAGCAGAGCACGTTCTATAGTACAGGACCGAATTGATAAGGGGTAGACAATTCCATACAGCCCATCTTAGTTGAAACAACTTAGGCATCTTTTAGACGGGCGTAATGATTATTTTAAGGAAAAAAAATTAAAAATACGTAATAATTACAATAAATAATGTTTGAATTGGTAACCCAATACAAACCAAACTGCACACATTTAACTTTTATTATACAGCATTTATATCTGTTTCAATAAATTCACAGCAAATTTAAAGTAATATTATACGAGTATAAAGGAAGTTTGTGCTCCTCTCTGAAGAAAAATTTCAGAAAGGTAAAAAAATGGTTTTAAATGGGCAAGCAGCAATTGAACTTCAGAACTTGATCAGAAGTAGAATAATTTTTAATTCCCTACTGGTGAGGAAAACGAAGCCACTGTACGAATGTCAGAGTAAATTGAGAATAATAATATCTAGTATAAATAAAATAAATAAATAAATAAAAAGATAACCCAAAACTAATTAATAAAAAACCTATAATTAAATTAATAACTGCGGGTATGAAATATTAAATACATTATTATGACGAGTCTTGGAGAGCACCTCGGACATCTGCGGTAGAAAACTAATAGAAAAATAAGTTAGTTTCAACGCTTTTCTGTTACTACTTAATAAAAAGCATTTAATAATAAAGAAAAGGCACTGGTCCGACGTTGTAAAGATATGAATGTAGATGTTTATGCATGAGGACTTAATAAAAATTCTAGAAACAACAAATATACACAAAGGAGATCTAAATATTATTAAAAATCTGCACTGAAATCAATCAGCGGACGTTAAAATTGAGCTAAAAAAGTCCGAAAGCATAAAAAGTCCGAAAGCATAAAAAAAAATAACCCAAGGTGTAAGACAGGCATGCATTCTCTCACCACTTTTGTTCAATCTTTATTCTGATGCTGTGTTTAATGAGGCCATCTATGAATCACTGAAGGAATAACAGTTAATGGGAGTACACTGAACAACATACGGTAAGCTGATGATACTGTTCTATTAGCCAATAGAATAAAAGATCTCCAGCAACTGATCAATCGAGTCGTTACAGTCAGTGAAAGATTTGGATTAACTATAAATATAAGAAAAACCAACTAGATGATAATACCAAAGAAAAATCTACTACCAGAATCCCTCTAAATCAGAGACAACACCGTAGAACAGGTCTCCACATTTAAATATTTGGGAACCAATATAAATGACAAGTAGGACCTAAGAAAGGAAAAATAGTCCTGAATTGAACAGACCCAAGTAGCATACATGAATATGAATAAATTTTTTCAGAGCGCAAGACTCAGTCCTGAACTCTGAATGATAATGGTGAGAGTGTATGTATTCTCCATGAGATTGTATGGATATGAATGCTAGAGCTTTGACCCTGACTCAGAGAAATGACTGGAAACTTTTGAAATGTATATTTATAGACACCTTCTTCGCATCTCCTGAGTACAGAAAATAAAAAAACACGGAAATACTGGAAAGAATGAACAAAATGAAGGAATTACTAACAACCAAAAAATTAAGAAAAAAATCAATACTTCTGATATATAATGACGAACCCAAAGTACGAATTGCTACGTCTAATTATTGAAGGCAAAATAAAGGACAAACGATCGATCGGAAGACGACAGAATTCTTGGCAGAAGGACATGAGAAGGTGGTTTTGATGTGCTTTGAGTGATATTTTTCGAGCAGCAGTTTCTAAAGTTCGTAAGAAACATTATAAAAAAAACCTCTCGTTCACCCTGTTATACGAGGGTAAATTTAACAGGTTTAACAAATTTTCCCAGAAATGATTTCACAGACTATTTATAAAAAATCTTTTGTAAAATACTTTAAATTTAAAATTTCTAATAAACTAGCAACGAAAATTTAACCAACTTTTTAAAATCACCACTTATATAAACAGTTGTTTAAATTTTCGTTCCTAGTTATTATGAGTCTCCATCAAGTAACGACTAAGTCAGTGAAAAATTTCTGACAATATCCTATTATTATTTTTTTAATTGAACAAAGAAAAATCATATAGTTAAAAGCCGAAACAAGTTCTCACTTTGCTCACGGTGATCTAGTTTCTTAGTTAAGTTGACAACATGAAGTAACTACAGTCACTCTAAAAAAAAAAAAATCAGAAATATAATAAATAAATCAATAAATTGGTACTCTAGCAAAAAAATAATGAGAAACTAGGAAGACCATAAAACTTCACATATTTAAAAATGAATAACAAATTTAAAAAAAAAGTGAAAATTTTCTATGAAATAAATTTAATAAAATATCTATTATCTATACTATCATTGAATAAACACATGCAATTTTTAGTGACTAACACAAAAATTAAGTTTTCGAACTACAAATTTTTAAGTTACTGGAATGTTAATAGGAAGAGAGGAGATTAAAAAATATTTACGACATTCGGCTGCCAACTTTTTCCTTATTAACATGTAATAAAGCAAATTAAATCATGAGATACAGGCTTCCTAATTTTGGTCTGAAATAATTCAATATCGAGGTTAAAAAGAGAGATTAGTTTTGCTTGTGGAATAAGAAAATGTTTTCAGAATTTTCTTTGCTAATATTCATAAATACAAGGAAGTACATATAAGGGTATAATATTATCCAGTCTCAATAGAATAATGCAATAAATCTCACAAAATTGGCCATTCCAAAAAGCGATTACGAATTATAATCTAGTCCGTCAAGTAAGGACGTGATCCTTGAAAAAATGGTTTCGAGAACATTTTCTGCCTTCCATGTATTCTTTGTTGTGCTAACAAAGGCGCAATTACCTTAGTAAGTTGTCCAATCGCCTTCTACATTAATAGTCGTCTGGCATTTTCGAGGCATGCTGTCGACGAGATTTTCTGGAATGACCTTTCAATTTTTCTCTCTAGGCAACTGAGTCAAAGTCCTCAGAGTCAATAAGGTTATCGTCCGATAATTGTGAAGGCCATGCTAGTATCTTATCGTGGACCCAAGCGAGCCGCTTCGCGACGTGATTTTCACCCAGCAAAGGTTTCTTCAACGTGCTTCGGAATTTTACATCATGAGCACAAAGATGTTGTCGAATGGTCTCATGGGACACATTTGAATTCGATTTTCTTAATTCTGCCGCTCCTTGACGCAGCGTCAATTTCGGGTTCCGCGAAAACAAAGTCACGATTTGTTTTTCGACTTTCGGGGTGACTTCGCCTGTCGAGCCACGTTTTAGTAAGTCGTCGACATTTTTGGTTTCGTTAAAATGATTTACCCATTTCTTCACAAACGACATTGTCTTTTTGATATATTTAGCGGCAGCGGGATGTGTCAGTTTAGGCTCTTTTAGATCGGAACAAAGCAGGATTGCTTAGAATCGACGTACAAACAAGTGACTCATTTTGGATATTACATGATTTCGACGGAAGTTCGGCATTGACTGATACTTTTTTAAATTATTAAATCCTTTGAGATTTGCATGCGTCGTAGACAAACGTTCCCTCTACCGATTTGTTGTTGAATAATAAATTTGTATTTAGAAAATATTTACTTCTACATATAAACGGTTTCTAGTTGTGTGAGGCAAAATCGTTTAAATAAAAACAGCCACGTTCTTTTTTAAATTATCAATATTTTAAAATAGTCCTCTAATCTTCCAAACGATTTATTTTCAATTGTACATTTTTTTGTTTTTGTACTCTCTCTACTTTTATGGTTTTTGCCTTCCTTTTAAAATTTATGCACAGTTCAGGAGAAGAAAGAAAATTATTCAATTTAAAATTGATAAAATTAAATTTTTTATTTAAACGTTTATTTGGAGGGAAAATATTTTCTTAATATTTTGAATGCCTCTGCAAAGAAAGAGTTGTTTAGAGCCATGCGTGTATATGTCATCAATATTCTGGTTACCAAAAACCTTCAACCAAGTTTAATAATTAAATACCACATATACTTTACTTCAAAAATAATCCATCCATATATAACATTGAAAAAAATATAAGGAAGTCAGAAAGTGTAATAACTCAGGATCCCCCTATTTTCCTTGGAGTTAGTATCTCAAAATTCTTTGAATCTCTGACTAAAAACTAAGTCGATATTCTTCTTCTTCTTCTTAAGTCTCTCTAAGTCCATTTTTGGATATAGGCCTTCCCTAAATCTTCTCATTTTTCGCGATTTTGTGCTGTTCTAATCCAGTTCAATCCAGCCGCTCGTTTGAAGTCGTCATACCAGCGCATGGGTGGACGTCCTCTTCCTCGCTTATGTTCATACGGTCTCCATTCGATGACTTTCCTGTTCCATTTATTTGTATCTTCTCTTGTGACATATCCAGCGTAACTTCACTTTAATTGAGCGATTTGGCACCAACTTTTGTTATGGATCTGATCCTTTCGTTTCTAATTTTGTCTTTTCTTAGTATATTTAACACAGATCTCTCCATACTTCGCTGCGCTATTCTTATAGTTTCTATGTTGTCTATTGTTGTTGCTCAGTTTTCTGCTCCACACGTCATAGCCGATAGCACACATTGGTCGAGCACCTTTGTTTTAAGTCGTTGAGCAATTTTTTGTTTTTTAGAATAAAGGATAGTTTTCCAAACGCGACCCAACCACTTTTTATTCTTCTTTTTATTTCATTTCATCAAATAAATTCATTCATCAAACAAAAAAGTCGATATACTCCTGGTAAAATATGTTAACAATTTCAGCTTTTTCCATTACCGTTCGATAATATAAATAAATCTATTATAACTGAAGTTTATGATTTTCTAGTAGCAATCTACAGATCCCAAATTATTAATCGTTTCAATTTTAGTTAGATCGTCAATTAAATCGGATTATAAAAACTGTCAAAGTGTGAAACATTTTTCTATCACCTTGATTACTATATTCGTAAATGGTAACTGTAAATGAGTCAGACTGTAGATATTAAGAAGTATGATAACATAATATATAAATACAATATATATATATATATATATATATATATATATATATATATATATATATATATATATACAAAATTATCTTAATTCTACAACGGTTCTCATTGTTCGAGAGAGCTCTATCTAGAGCCAGATGGAGAAGAAATGATATCCATTCCAAAGGTTCAAAACCGGGGTTCAGAAGACATCCAGAGATAACTCACAGTGAATTAGAAAAAGCAGTGTACGAGATAAAGAATAACAACAATAACAAATATCTATTAGAGCCTTCTAAATGGAACGACGCTTCAATAGTCCTATTGCATAAAAACGGTAGCATTGAAAAACATACTGATTAGATAGAGTATGGAACAAATGCCCATTTACAGACCATTAAGATGCTCATAGAAATAACAACAGAATTTAATAATATATTGATTTTCGTGGGCTACGAAAAGGTTTTCTATACCATAAGTCAACAGCATATGATGAAAGTATTAACAGAATGTAGAATTTCCTATAGGTATATATATTGCACTGATAAAAAGTATATACGACAAGGCAATATCGTGTGTAAGACTACATAAAACGACAAAAAAGTTTCGTCTTTGATTGTGTTAGCCGATACTTGTTGGAAATTAATAATAAAATTATATAAAAACAACACTATGTTTTAATTTCCAATATATTTAAAGTCACTTGACAATTGTTTCATCCATACAATGGCTTCTTCAGAAGTAAATATATTTATTATTATATTATTTACTTCTGAAGAAGCCATTGTATGGTGAAACAATTGTCAAGTGACTTTAAATATATTGGAAATTAAAATATAGTGTTGTTTTCATATAATTTTAAAAAAGTTTCGCATAGAATAAGGTATGCGTCAAGGAGACATTTTATCCCCAAAGCTCCTTAATACTTTACTGAAATATACATGTAAAAGAATTGACAGGGAGCAATTGGGCCTAAATCTAGATGGAGAGAGATTAAATCATTTGAGATTTGCAGATGATATAGTCATGGTAACAGATAGCATCGACCAAGCCTCCTTGATGTTAAAAAGATTGTTTACTGCATCAAGAGAAGTCGGACTAAAAATTAATTTTACAAAAACACAACTTATGACAAATCTGGTACTGAATGATAATATATTAATCGCAGGTAAATCTGGCGAACAAGTTACATCATACAAATATTTGGGCCATGGGCCGCATCTGTAGAAACAACCAGACCTGCGAGCTCCTAAGAATAATGGGTTTAGGATGGGCAGCTTTTTGGCAAGATGAAGCATATTTTTGAATCGAATACTCCCATCAGCCCACAATAACACTGACGATGATTCACGTTGTTAGTTTTCATGACTTATTAAGGTATGACTGTTATCTTTTCAAAAATTAATTTGCATTTCATCAGAGGAAACATAAATTAGAAGTAAATAGGGCTTCCAAACGATGAAAAATCACAGTTCTCTTTTAAAATGTTTTGTTTATCATTAATATTTTACATTCTATTTGATTTAACAAACAAGTTACAAGAGTGTTGCCTATTCTCCAGAAGCATTATAATAATACAAAAAAGGAAAAGCTCTGTCAATTTTCTTTCGTTGGCCACAGTCTAACAGCTACACGTTTTGAGCCTTCAAAGGATCATCTTTAGGACAAACTGGCCTTAGATAAAAAGAGGGTATATAAGTGTTATACAATTTATAATATAAAATGTTATTATGGTTGCAACCATAAAAAATTTTAAGAACTTAGAACTAAAAAAAAATAAAAGGCACTAGAAAAACATAAAAAGTTTGGTGGCGTTTATATTACTAGATTACAATTAGACTAGCAAGGGCAAGAAATCGTACAACAAACAAAAATTGAAGCCTTTTTATTAATAACATTTAGACTATGAGGAAGCTATCTCATAAACTAGTGATGGTTTAACCAATGAAACTAATTTTTATTTAATCTGTCATTAATTTTATATTATTAATGTTATCATTTCAATTTGGTGAATGAATTTTTTGATATTGCGGAATTAAATTTTAATGTTCTTTAATGGCATTTTTTTTATGGGTCTAGCACACGTGCTGCAGGGAAGTCCCTAAAGCGTTCCAGGGGCTGCATGTGTGCGGAAAAAGCGATTCACGTTGTTCTTGTGCATTAACCTTTTTTTTGGTGATAGTTTTCTAAGTAAAAAATTACGTTTTCTGTGTGTGTAAGGTTGCATTACAAATTGAACATAATTAAAAAGATATGATGAAAATTAACTGGCATCATGTACTGTAGAAGATGACTGTTAGCATCAATATCTAGTATTCTTTGTAACAACTAACTCGGTCTAAGTAACTTACTATATTTGAAACTGAGTGGTAAAAATAATTTTTTTTTTGTAATAAATACGGCTCTGTTTCGAAGACTTTAAATCTATATTTCTTCATTCTCCTTTCCTACCCGTTCGTTTAGCCATTCTCTTTACTCTCTAGTTAAGAAAGTAAATTTTGATTGTTATTAAGGAAATTATGCTTTAAATTAGAATGTTTTAATCAATGTTATACTTGATCTTTATACAGACGTCCGTAAGATAAAATAAAATAATGAGAAATGTTCTTTAGGTAATGCGAAAATATATATTAATTTTGTATTTAAAATGAGGCAAGTATAAGTTTTCCATTTCGTACGTCATTTGCCCGTTAGTTTGTTGCATTGTAGTTGTTCATTTTAAAACTTGAGTGTAATAATGATAACTTTTCGTGGGTACGCTAGATTTTAAAAGAGAGTACCTAACATATCGTGTGTAATGTATTCTCCTAATAGGTTTGTTAATTGTTAATATTAGTTGATTTTAGACATTTAATTTCTTTTTAAGTGCATTGTTTTTTACTTTTAGCGTGACAACAGCGAACATTTTTTGCTATTTATAAATTCTTTTATACGCATGTAAGTAGGTTGCTAATAATGGGTAAGTTGTTAATAAAGCTGGCTACCAAAGAAACACAGATACATGAATATGAGAGAAGTGCAGAAATGGAAAAAAACTAAAAATCTAACGTTAACCTTTTGAACTAAAAGACAAATTTAAATTATTGTTTCACTCTGACGTAAGTTGGAAAATACCTGAATCGATCAAACAATTTTTAGATATTTGGACAAACATACATACATGCAAACATACAGGCATACATGCGCGAAATATAATATACCGGTTTGAAGTCTTCTATAAACTGACATATATGCTTGTTGTCGATAACTGTAACAGTATTACATACATATATATTAAATTCCGAAGATACTTTTTGTGGGGTAGATATAAGATGTGAGATAGACTCAATTAATTGAGTGAAAGATCCTGCCCGCTGATAGTTATATACATACCTACATATACAGACTCTTTGCATATTTATCCTACCAGGAGCGTTTAATAGGATCATCATCGTCATTCATCAGCTATTGGTGTCCGCTGCTGTACATAAGCCTCCTTTAACGCATTTTAGTAATTTCTGTTTTGAGTGTTATTTATCCAGTTATTGGCTATTCGTTTTATATTATCCCTTCATCTCCATTTACTTTATGTTATATGCTAATACCTGTAGCTTCTCTCCCCGCTCTAAGATATTCATTCCGATAACTTACGTCTGTTGGAGACCTGTGCGTGCAGCTATAGGTTAAGACCTGTTTTCACTGCAACAGATACAATTACTAAAGTGTATTTGTTTGGAGTTGGTAGCAGAATTCTCTCATTGTAGATGCAATTACATATTGAGGTGCGCCCAAAAAAAAAAGAGATTTCTTATGCATTTTACTGAATTTTGCTACCTTTTTGAATTATTTTTAAGGGTTTACCTTATTTTAGGCAGAAAACCTCTGCTATACAATAGAGTTATAAAATGTTCATCGGTAGCATAGCCGTCCGACCGTAACCTGCTTTTAGTGTTTAATAAATAAAATTACCTTAAAAATAAATTTATAGAAATATAAGATTTATTACTAAAACTTTTGTAATCTATAGATCTATGTATATATACAAATTCACAATTCACGATATGTAAGTACTTTAATTACAATGAAAAACAATCATCACCTTCAAAACCTGAAGACTCGACTTCTCTTAAATTGATAATTAAGGGTTCTGTTTCCACAGTTTCTTCGATATATTCCAAGCTCCCACATTTTATTTTCTTCTTCTGTCGAATATTTTTCGTCAAGTTATCCTCATTAATCCTCTCTTGAAGTTTGAACGTGGTGTTTTCCATTGCAACGAAACCTTTCATTTGCGCACAGATTAGCTCTATGGGATTCAATTCGCAATGATATAAAGGTAATCTAAGCACTGTGATATTCCGTTCCTTTGCCACCTCATCGACTGCGGATTTCTTAAACTGTGCCTTATTTTGCTTCGCAATTTTGAGAAGTTCCGCTTTTAACATACCATCTTTATGTTTTAGATTTTTATCTCTTATCAATTGAAGAGTATCCGCTTTCTTCTATGAATTTGTCGGGAGTCTGCTGGTATACATTCAATTATTTATTGGAAGTACTCCTTAAAAACATCGGAGGTTATCCCCTCATGGTAATCTCTAGTTGACATTGATTCGAATTCCAACAAGCCAACGTCGAGATATCCGTTTTCACTACCAATATGTGCTATAATTAGCCCACGCCCTTTTCCTGAAGGGGGTTGTAATCCAGTTGACCAACCTTCCATAAAAGCTTGTTTGGCACTCTTAATGTTTTTGTCAATCCAGAATTTTTTCACTGTGTGTCCCTCATTAACCCAAGTTTCATCTAAATAAAAAATATTTCTTTCTTCAGCTCGTAGATATTCTCTTCTCCAACAAATTATTTCTCTTTTATAGATAAGAACAGATTTTATATTGTGTTTTTTTTTTCCCAATGAATGAAACTTCTTCCCAATGAAAATTCAGGTTATGAAGGATTTTTCATAATTTCCATTTTTTAAAATCTGATAAGTCCTGGTCTTCTCTGATTTCTTGCAAAACTTTGTGTAGTGTAGGTATTTTTTTCTTAATAAAAAAATGGTGTACTTTTCTTCTTATTGCGTTTTTAAAGTCTTCATAAACCTCTAAGGGCTCCTTTTCTTTGTGATTCTGACATTGGTTGCAAGGACCGCGTTTTCTTTCTTTTAGAAATCTATAAATAGTTGTTGATCCAACTCCCGTCATGTTGGCACAGGTTTCCACAATTTCAAGGACTTGGCCTGTTGGCTGTTGATGCACTAGGGCTTCGTGGACGTTAAGTATCATTGTTTTTTCTTACAGGGAAAATGCAGATTTACAGACTCCGCGAAGTTCGACCGGGGTAAAAGTGAAAATTGAAGACATCGCTGTTCTGATTTGAACTAAGCATATTATAGGTTTTTGGTTTATTTTTATACTTACACAGAATATTTTTATTGCATACTTAGGTACTTATGCACCTACCTACAGGTAAGTACTTTGGTTAATTATATTCGAATAATTGCTAAAAACCCAAATAATTTTATTATACCTATTATCATTAAGCTTTATAACACCGTAGTTTTCTAGTTCTTAAGAATTGTTAATTGTACTCGTTTAGGCCTTTATCATACAAATAAAATTTTTAGTTTCATCATTTACTCATTAAAATAAACTTTAAAATGTATTGATTTATACAGCTTATTGTAAAGTATGTAATGAAATATATTTTTTAGAAAAAGGTCGCACTCTTGTATAGAGATAGAAAATCAAGTGATTAAAACTAAAAATGCAAATAATTGGTAGCGAAATTTCGGACGCTTATTGTTTATGACATTTTCATGTTTATAACCCATGTTGTGTGCTATCAACTCCAAACAAACGTACTTTAAGTAGTCTGCAGTAAGGACTCGAATTAAGCCAATGAGAACTGCAATATTTTACGAAGCAATAGTAAATGTAACAGATCTGAAGCATCGTTCCATCATAAAGCAACTCACAAAGGAAAAGAAGAAACTTAAAGAAGTTTATAATAAATTGAATGCTGTATATGGTTATTATGCAGCTTCATGCCGCTAAGTAAAATATTAGATCAATTGAAATAATGCAGTAAATCGATTCAAGGTGGCAAACGTTCAGAGCAGCTAGACAGGAAACATGCCAAACAAAGGAAAGTATGAATTCGTAAGTGAGTCAGTGGTATTTCGGGCATGAATACTGATGACTTGTTTAATTTCTTTATATCAACTGATACAAAATTCGTTAATCCGTACCATGTTGCAGTCAGTCTATTAAGATTTTTAGAATAGAATTCAAGAGATGTAATTTAAAAAATAAATGTTACATTTCTTCGAATCTCCTTGTAAGAATAAAAAATGAAGCCCATTTTGTACATTACACATAGCTTCAAATTTCAATTGAAATATTCACAATATTTTCTACTAAGGTTATGGTCCTTATACACAATTGGTGGGGAATATTTAAACTGGTACTATACGTAAAATGAAGATTCTTCTTCTTCTTCCTGTCCCATGTACGTAGGGGTCTCTGTACCATTTCTTCAGTTTATATTGAGGTTGTTGTCCTCTGCTAGTCGAAAAATGGACACAGCGTTCGGAACTCCACACCAGTCTCTGATATTCCGGAGCCACGAGTGCTGCTTTCTACCGGGTCCTCACCGACCCTTCATTTTTCCTGAAGAATAAGTATTGCAATCGAGTAGCGTCAGTCACCTCTTAGTATATGTCCCAACTAAGACACCTTGTTTTTTTTCTACGATATTAAGTAGTTACCTTTCCACCCCGGCCCTTTGAAACATTTCTTCTTAGGTTGGGTGTTCTGTCTATATTCTATATTTCAAAACCTTCGATATGATTCAATGATCTCACTTTTAACGACTATGTCTCTACACCATATAAGAGGACCGGCCAGACATAGCATTTTATTACTCGTAGACGCAGAGTGAGTTGTATTTGAAACAGCATATTTTCAACTTTAGAAAGGTATCCCTTGCCATGCCAATCTGCAGTTTAACCTCGCCATCACAATCCCATCGTTCATTGACGACAGAGGCAAGATATTTGAATATAGTAACTCTCTCATTCTCCCTTATAAAGAGAGATGCATCGAGGTGTCTACTAATCACCATCATTTTGGTGTTCTCAATATTTATACGTAGCCAATATCATTCAGTTTATTGATTAGAAATTGCAGATCTTCCATATTATTGGCAACTGTTGCGGTATCGTCTATATACTGAATATTATTTATAGGCTTTCCATTAACTTTTATCACCCTGCATTTATCTTCTAGAGTAAGCTGAAATATTTTCTCTACGTAGATATTAAATAATACTAGCAACAGTATGTACCTATGCCCAACACCCTTTAAGAAACTAAAAGATTTTGTTGATATGTCCTTTTTAATTTTGATCACGGCAGATTGATTCCAGTTTCCATAAATTAATATTAATTAAATTAATTAAATAACTCTTAGTATTATTAGAAAATCCCTACATGTTATCTTTTCCATGTTTACAATTCGTGTTAATAATTTGTCACTACTGTTATAGTATAATATTTAGAGAAATGCAAGGAGTATAACTTATTTATACCGCTCTATAGCAACTACCTGGCTATGAGTGACTACTTTCTCTTTTGGAATTTGAAGAAATATCTACATAGTGACGATTTCTCCACAATAATCCAGTAATGGAATCTATAACTCTATTTCTGGATAGCAAAGCCTTTTTCTTCTTTTTTTCAATGTATTGAATTACTGAAGGTGGATGACAATGAGAAAAACGATGTAAACTTTGTTTTTTTACTAATTTTTGTGTTTTTTGTGTCAGCAGAAAGTAGTATAAAACCCGTATTCAGTTTTTCAGGCAATTTATGGAAAATTGTTGGATATTTATTTTTTTAATGTAGAATGGTACAGTGCATGTCAAGAAGTATACTGACGTATTTGGCATTTGGTGGTGAAAACGATGCTGGGCGCCGCAATGCCAAATAACTTTTTTTTTCCATCGACATACCTTTTCTAAAACGGCATTGGAAAGCTTTAGTTTTTTCAACATTTTTTTCTTAAACTGTTTTTTTTTTCTAATTTGTTTTGCAAGAAAGTTATGCAGCAGTAAAATATTATTTTTTTTTGATCTTCGCCGTTGCCATGGTTCGTATGCCACGTTTAGCGGTTTTCAAACAATTTATCTAGTAGGCTCTCATACTTTAATCTGACAGAAATTATAATAATATTAGTTACTATGCTGTTGAGGTTTTTCCTTTAATAAAATATATTTGAACAATAAAAACAAGAATATAATATTAATAAAACCACAAAAAAAAACTAACATTACGTAACTTATTACATATTTATAAAATTAAATTATTTTAAAATTGAAAAAATAAAAAAAAAATATATCAAAAGAAATCTTTTACATGTCTTCCTTCTTCTGTCATGCATTTTTCCATTCTTTTCATTAACGCTTGATGAGTGGCTTTGCAAATAATTCCTCCAGATATACTATTGAACGCATCTGATATTTTTGCCTTTAAGTGCTCAATATCATTTGTCGCAGTTTTGTATACAATATCTTTAAGAATCCCCCACAAGAAAAAATCTAGTGGCGTGAGGTCTGGTGACTTCGGTGCCTATTGAATAACTGGGTTGCGAATCCCTATCCACCTTGATTGAAACCGTTCATTCAAATACTCTCAAACAACAGCAGTTGTATGAGGTGGTGCTCCGTCGTGTTGATACCACATATGCCTTCTTAAAATAAGGGAAACATTTTCTAATAAAACTGCTGTTTTACAAGAGCCACTCTGCAGTGCAACTAAGGGTAGCGAGCTGTGCTTGTTGTCGTTCCAATTTAAATTATTTTTTCTGAGTAGAAGCTCTTAGACGGGCCACACTGTCATCAGTCTGAAATATGCAATTCTTCTAAGTGGGTTGACGACTGCCAGTAACAACATAGTTGCTTGTATGAAACGGCACTTCGTTAACAACAATGTTGCCAAATGTTCAATTTTTTTAAGTAAGAGATGAATAAAAGGTACGAGGATATTTTTTTAGGGTATCTACTTAGCTATGAAGGAAAACTACAGTTTTAAAAAATATATTTTTCTTTACATTACTACGGTCTATACTAATATACTTCACTAAACATTTCAATACTTCAAAAAAAACGACACATCGGCGACTTTCAACTCGTCAGCTGGTGATAATTATCGGCCCTGAGCTCTTTCTTTAGATGTTTAAACTAAATGAGATCGCAGGTCGCTAAATCAGGGCTAAAGGGTGGATGTTGTAACTAGATAAATCTACAGCTCTTAGTAACGCTTTGCTCTATGTGGGCCTTGTGAATCCTGTAGTTGTCGTGTAGGAGCAAAATGTTTTTTGGTTCTGATTCATTTTTTGGTATACAAAAATCGTAAAAACTGCAAAACCTAACAAACTCCTAAAGTATACTTAGAATACATAAGTAAGCAATTTTTGTGACGTCATTGTCATAGCTAGTGAGATAAGTTAAAAAACACTCTGCTACCTTTTTGGACTACTCAATTTTCAGAATAAAAACATAAAAAATTCTGTTAGTCTAGTGTTACATTTAACAATAAATTATTACTGTTTGAACCAAACACTCATTTCAAACGTTTAAAATGCTAAACACTTATTTTTTTATTAAGTTTAATAACTAATATACAAAGACCTTTAGGTTTGGAGAGTGCAACTATATATGCTTCCAATTTCAAGGTCATTTAGTTAATGTGTATTGACGTGTTTCTAAATTTTAAGGCCAAACGTCAATTTCGCTTTATAAATTTAAGCGTCCTACGGCTCAATTAGTTACAAGTTTTTTTACCATTTTATAAGTTCAAAAATGGACAGCGAACTTTGTGACGCTTATATCGTGTGGAAAATGCTTTTACTTTTCGTTTATGTGTTCTACCAGGTTTTTCTAAAAATGTTGTATTCTTGGTTTTGGCAGTTAGCCGTAAAAAAATATATATCCTGGATCTTTTTTACCATATTATTAATTAATTATTCTCTCAGAAATCTGATGATTACAAGTGCTAAGCAAAATTTCAGTTATAGATAGAAAATTATTTGTCTACGTTATTGTCGTTAGTGAATAATTTATTCTAAAACATTAAATTTTTTCTGCAGCAGCAAGCATTTTTTTGTAACTTCCTAGGTCTGAGTCCGTTATTTTTGACTTCTTTTTGCCTGCAACTATTTGAGTAAATGGTAAAACACGCTAACTTTCCAGGATTGATTTTCTTATTAATTACAAAAGAACGCCATTAAGGGGCTATACCAGTGTAACTACTTAAAAATAAGGATATTTTTCTAGAATTTTTTTAAAGAACATTACTGTATCAAATATTTTAAAATGATGGGTACATTCTTTTTATTTGATTACGAATACGCACAAATTTTTTTTCCGATCAAAATATTGAAACTTAAAAAACTTATGCCCCAGTAACGAGACAAATGAAAAAAAAGTAGCTCCACTATTGCCGTGATTGGCGCCTACACATTACCTAGAATCAAAAAAAGAACAAAATGATTGTTAAAATAGATATATTATTCCAAACCATCAACCATGGATTTTAAAAAATATTGGAAATTATAACGTTTTTGGTTTTTGGTCCAATCAAAAATCCATGGTTCATGGTAGCACAAAACATGTCCTTAACATGCAAAAAAAAAATTAAGTAGAAACAATAAATTGTTTTCCAGTTACAGCGGCTGCAAATTTAAAAATGCAGTTTTAACAAAAACGCATTTAAAGAATGACGAACGTGTAACACATGAATAATGATCTCTTGCCGTGTTCTTACCTTTGTGACTATTTTGAGTTCACTGAAGTATTAGATATTTAACTTTCACTTATGTGATAGCGTCACTACATTGCAATTTTAATACCTGCTCTGGTTCGCGTTACGCTTCCAAAAACGAGTTTATGGTCCCCCGAGTAGCTGTCTCTAGCGACAGCTGTATTTTCAAAAATAAACATAGGCCGAGATATTTCGACCTCTTATTCTATACATACAGAAGCATTGAAATATGCAAAAAATCGATTTTTTGAAATTATCACACTAGTATGGCCCCTCAAGAATTACTTTTTACAGATCATCTTGATAGAAGAATTGAAAGGTTTAAATATACCAGGCGGTTATCTTAACAAGTTGCATATATTTACCGACTATTACAAAATCCTTATATTATCTTGTGCTTATAATTAATACTTTGTAACTATCTAGACTAATCAAATATGTTATATCTTACATTTTCCAGAGTTTTTTTACTACTATATCCAAACAGCTGGCTATTCAAACATCAACAATAACAAAAAACGATCGCGCGACAGAGAAATCACAGAAACAGACGAAACTAGGCTATTAAAATTTGTTGTCCCCGCCCCTCCGCTGCCCGAGCCAATCATCTAGTAGGCTTTATCGATCGTGCACGTCATTTCCTTCGGCGTTCGGACGCCATTTTATCCCCACTACTCGGAAAAGCGCGGCAGCTCCGCGAGTTTTCAGACTTTTCCCGCTATGGATTCGAGACGTTCAATGGGGATGTTTGTACAGATTTGATTGAAAAGGTATTTTATGCGGCAGGCTGTTAGGCAGGTGAAGTTCGACAGTTTGGAGACAGATGTTGCGATGTTGTAACTTGTTTTTATTTATTTGTTACTATTTTCTTCACTTCTTATTACTTATATGTCAGATTGCTTTATATTGAACCAGCATTTATTTAGTATCTCCACTAACATAAATCTATAATTAAAATATCTTTTATATGTACACTCTCTGTCCAAAACAATAGAAAAATTATACACAGGCCAAATATAATTATATATATATATATATATATATATATATATATATATATATATATATATATATATATATATATATATATATATATATAAATATTTTATTTCAATTGGTACTGCGTCTAATAGGGTCAACTAATTAACTAAATAAGTTTTTCTGTACCTGTTTTTTGGTTACTGTAATTACTGCTGTTTAAACCTTTTCGATAGAGTCGTATCGCTTTCCTTTTATTGGCAGAAGTCGGAGGGATGAGGAAGAAGTCAAGAAGTCACAGGGTGCTATATTCGATGAGGGTTGCAACATACTAACTTGATTTTTAATCAAAAATTGTCAGACTGAACGAATCACGTTTTATCACCTCATCAGCAGTAACAATTGGTCCAAGGAGGTTTAAGTCTTCATTTTCAAATAATTTCACCAACGATTTTAAGTCTTCTTTGTTAAAAACACTTTTTAGTGTTAAATTTGCTCCGCTCAATTGGTGCGTAAACAACTCGTGCCCTTGTATAAGGAACAAACATTCATAACTGGGTGATTTTTGAGACAATTAATTCGTCTATCGTAATTCTTTGTTCGAAACGCGTTATCGTAAAAACACACTGTTACTCTTGTCGCCATAACGAGGCAGCTAGTGTACCAAAGATCTTAAAATTGCTACATCATCGTCAACCAATCGATGGAGAAAGATCAAAAACCGGCCTGTAAAATACAAACTTTCCACCTGTGTGTACTGACTAGAACAATGTACAGTTTGTCAAGTAATAACGTGTCCCCTATAATTCATTTTTGGTAGATGCGATTCTAGCCATTCAACAAAAAATTGGTAGATGGTACATTTAGCTACGACGCATTTTCGTAAAAGTATCGGTCGATGAGTCACTTATTTGTGCGTCGGTTCGAGGCAGTCTTTCTTTATTCCCATCCAAAGAGGCCTCAAATAACGCATTCCGCGGCCGATAAATATATTAAAAAGTCGGTATCGTTTGTGAAGAAGTGGTTAATCATGTTTACGAGACGAAAAATGTCGACGACTTGCCAAAACGTAGCGCAAGAGGTAAAGTCCCTCCGAAAGTCGAAACACGAATCTTGTTTTTATTTTCACGTGACCTGAAATTAACGCGGAGCAGCAAAATTAAGAAAATCGGGTTTGAATATGTCCCATGAGACCATTCGACAACATCTTCGTGCACATGATGTCAAATTCCGAAGCAAGTTGAAGAAACCTTTGTTTTTTTTTATGGGTCTAGCACACGTGCTGCAGGGAAGTCCCTAAAGCGCTCCAGGAGCGGCACGGGGGCGGAAAAAGCGATTCACGTTGTTCTTGAATCGCTGTAAATTGTACTCGGTGGGAAACACAGCGCTGGGCAAATTATTCCAAAGGGATGACGTTCTCCATATAAAAGATTGCTTGAAAAGCGTTGTACGCGGAGTAACAAGCTGAACCTCATACGGATGCGAAGTACCAGCGCGACGTGTATTTCTAACATGCACCGCTTTGGGAGGACTTAAGCGGGCTACATCCTTCGAACACTTTTCATGAAAATACTTGTAGAACAGACTCAAGTCGCCAGCCGTTCTTCGATATTCCAGCGAATCAAGGCCGCCGGTCAATTCCGGGTCCCCAATCAGACGGACCGCTCTTCTCTGAACAGAATCCAACAAATGCAGTGTATGTTTGGGAGCGGAGCCCCAAACGTGGGAGCAGTATTCCATAGTTGGTTGAATTTGGGCTTTGTAAAGAATTATCAGTTGCTGTGGGGTGTAAAGCTCTCTGGTTCTAAATAATATTCCCAACTTTTGAGAAGCTCTCCTTGCTATGCCTGCAACATGTTCATGCCAAGACATATTTGCTCCCAAACTAACGCCCAACAAACTGAGCGACGATGCTAGGGGAATGGAGTGCCCCGACATAACTATGTCGGGTTCAGCAACGTTAACTTTTTTAGAAAAAACTGCCGCTTGGGTTTTTGTAGCGTTAAATTCCACTTGGTTACTGTCACCCCAAGATAGAATTTCTTCCAGGTCTTTGTTAAGTTGAACGACCTCCTGCTGTCTGCGGATATTCGCCTGAGCAGCCGATGTCCGAGCGTTCAAGGTGAATGAAGAGACAAGCGTACTGTCATCTGCAAAGCTATAGATTGGATTCCCGGTCTTTTCCAGCAGATCGTTAATGTAAATGAGAAAGAGAGTAGGAGACAGTATGGAGCCCTGGGGCACACCGGCGTTGATAGTGAGGGTGTTAGAAAGAAATCCGTCGACCGCCACTCGTAAAGAACGCTCTCTGAGAAAACATGAGAGCCACAAACAGAACCCTTGGGCCCTTGATAAGATACTAGACTGGCCCTCACAATCACCGGATGCCAACCTTATTAAAAACGTTAGATCCCTTGTAACGAGAAAGCTTAAAGGAAAGATTCAGAAGACTTTGACTCAGTTATCTCGCAAGATTCGAAACATTTGCAGAGTATGCAGAAAATTTCGTCGACAGGATGCCTCGAATATGCCAGGCAGTTATTGACGTAGGATGCAATTGGACAACTTACTTAGGTAATTGCGCTTTTGTTAGCACACCAAAGAATACATTGATGGCAAAAATTGTTCTCGTTTTTTCAAGAATACGTTCTTACTGTAGGTATATGTTGGTTGAAAATAAGCCCAGATTATTAAGGGCTTCCAACGATCATTGACCAAGTTAAACACTAATTAAAAAGTGAACAAGATATCCATATGAAGACCACGTTGTTTTTAAAACTGTAAGTTAGAACACCAAGGAATAAGTAAATGTTTGCATTTTCTCTTTGCAAACCCTATGCTATTAAATATCAAGGTTTACGGGAGTCTTGTGCTTAGTATGTAACTTATAGTGCATAGCGCTGACATTTTTTGTATTTGATTGAGAAAAATTGGATAAATCTAAACCACTTTACACATTTTAATATTAATTTGTCTTTCTACACCATATTTCTTCTTTCGTAGACTTACGTCTTCACATAAGCCTTAAAAGCTTCGAATCGACCTAATTTGTGTAATCAAATACGACACTGATCACAAACTAAGGAAGTTGGTCGTTGTCCTTGTCGTTATGTTCTTCTGAAAATATTAACTTCAATTGGTGTGGTAAGTTTATTGCAGAAACGGTTATTACTTTAATTTTTATAACATAAAAAAATAATCGTAAAAACTTCAAATTTACTAAAATTTGTAATACGAAGCGGCTCCCTTGATAAGATACTAGAGTAGCCCTCATAATCACCGTTCGCCCACCTTATTGAAAAGTTTTGGTTCCTTGTAAAGAGAAAGCACAAAGGAAAGATTCTGAGGACTTTAACTCAGTTACCTCGCGCGATTCGAAAAATTTGCAGAGTATGAAGAAAATTTCGTCGACAGGATGCCTCGAAGATGCCAGGCGATTATTGACGTAGGAGGCGATTGAACAACTTACTCAGGTAATTGCGCCTTGTTACCACACCAAAGAATACATTGATAGCAAAACATGTTCTCGTTTTTTCAAGAATATGGGCGGTCACGTTCTTACTTGACAGACTGAAGGTATATGTTAGTTGAAAATAAGCCCAGATAATTAAGGGCTTCCAGCGATCATTGATTAAGTTAAATACTAATTAAAAAGTGAACAAGATATCCATATGAATTTGATTGAGAAAAATTGGATCAATACACATCTTAATATTTTGTCTTTCTCCACCAAATTTCTTCTTTCATAGACTTACGTCTGCAGATAAGCCTTAAAAGTGCTTTAAATCGACCTAATTTGTGTAATCAAATACGACACTGATCACAAACTAAGAAAGTTGGTCGTTGTCCTTGTAAGTTATGTTCTTCTCAATATGTTAAGTTCAACTCGTGTGGTAAGTTTATTGCAGAAACCGTTATTACTTTAATTGTTATAACTTAAGAAAAGAATCGTTAGAAACTTCAAACTTACTAAAATTTGTAATACTGCACTGACTTAGTCGTTTTATTTTCTTTTTTATTTTACTTTTATTATTTTTAATATGTCGAGCTAACGTGTTATTGTTATGGAACGCAATGTTTACATGATTTTTGTGAAAAAAAAATATTGAATTTCATCGGTCAATTTACCAGTATAAATGAGCGTATTAAACCTTATTTAGTTGTTTATGTAGGTACACAAGCCCTATTGCTTTTTCAAATTATTTTTTCATTAAAATATTATCTACAAAGTCACTCCTGTATCCATTGTTTATATTAACTTATTTTATAATATTTAGTTCTTTTCTAAAATTTTCTTCAGCTGATGGTGTATTTGTTAGTCTATGGATGAAACTTTTATAAGCCGAAATTTTATGTTTGAACGGATGGTTAGATTAGCGTGTACAGTTATATCTGAGAATGTTGGTCTATGGAAGATTTTAAAATCATGCTGATTCATTTTGTTTGATATTTTTAAATCTAGAAATTTCATCGATTTATTTGTCTCTGTTTTTGTAGTAAAAGTAATGTTATTAGGTAGTTGTACTTTGTAGTTAACTTACATCTTGCACCAAAAAAAGACACAGTGTGTCGAAACAATTGTCAGCTCTAATACAATAAACATAAATGGTGATCTTATATGATTGTTCAAATTTTCATTCCTAGTTATTATGGATCTCCATCAAGTAACATCAAGTCAGTGCACTATTACAAATAAGTTTGAAATTTGAATTTTTATGAAATGACTCATAAACCCAACACACATGGCAATCACCAGCGGTGACACCATTAGAAAGACTTTAAATACCTCTATATTTGCTGTATATTTTCGATATTATTATCATTTGTTTGAATGTATTATTTGCCATGTATTCAAAATGTTTGAGTTTTTATTAACTTTCTGAAGTGTATTCTCTATACTTGTATTAATTTGTGTTTAAGTAATACTTTAAGGATGAGAATAACATTTATCTTTATGAATGAATATTACACAAAACTATATTATTTTGCAACTTAAGAATAGTCTTTTTCTAAGACCTTGTCGTTTTATCGCCTGCAACCATAAGAACATAATTAACATAATTATTCTGTACCTAAATGTGACAGCGGTGACACCATTAGAAAGACTTTAAATACCTCTATATTTGCTGTATATTTTCGATATTATTATCATTTGTTTGAATGTATTATTTGCCATGTATTCAAAATGTTTGAGTTTTTATTAACTTTCTGAAGTGTATTCTCTATACTTGTATTAATTTGTGTTTAAGTAATACTTTAAGGATGAGAATAACATTTATCTTTATGAATGAATATTACACAAAACTATATTATTTTGCAACTTAAGAATAGTCTTTTTCTAAGACCTTGTGGTTTTATCGCCCGCAACCATAAGAACATAATTAACATAATTATTCTGTACCTAAATGTAAGACACCAAGCTGTTTTTTAGTGTTCCATACGGAACATTTATAAGATCACTTGTGTGTCTGTCATACCCGATTTTCTCCGAAACTATTTGACATAGAAAGTTGAAATTTGGTATTAATATAGGAATTGATGGTCCTATCAGAGCCCTGTAGTTCTGAAAGTTAAATTTGGACCTAAGGGGTTAGTTTTGGGGGGTGAAATCGAAAGTGAAATTTTTTTTTACCAGGTCATCGACTGGGGTGTCAAACGAGTTCAAAAATATATGTAATACCTGTGAACACTTCTCTTTGTATTTGTAAAGCGCTGATCAAAAAATTTTGAAAAAATTCTGGAACATTGACCACAGGGTGTAGATTGAATGAAAATTATCACTCGTGCATTACCTAATTATCTGGTATATAAAAAAAAAACAAAAATTTCTAAGGTCATCAGTTTTCAGTAAAGATCAGAAAAAATTTTGTTGAAAACTCACTTGGGGTGTGTTTTGTGAAGTCATTGAACATTTTATACCTCCGTAACAAAAATTATTATTTTAAAAGCTATCAACGTATGGAACACTAATTGCGTAAATCCGACTTGCACTTGGTCAGTTTTTTATTTTCTTAGGTTATCTACCCAACTATGAAGCAATTTTGTTTCTACCTAAAGATTGTCTACACCAATATACTACATCCACTGGTTCTCGAGTTCTTTGATTCTCCCAAAAAAAAATGTTTGTTCCTCAAAAATCGACGCTACTATGGTTTTTTCAAATGTTTGAGCAAAAATAAGTCGTATGGCTCTATGTCAAGGCTACATGGTGGATGTTGAAACTACGCAAATGTACAGCTTTTGACAATGGTTTGAATTTTGTGGACCTGGTAGTTGTGTAAGGGCACACCTTTGATTCTTTATGAATTTCAATGTTTTTTTCTAATGGTCTGCTTTAGGTTTTAAATCGTTCTTTAAACTTATTTATTAATTGTGGGCCCTTCTTGCACATATTCAACAAAAAAAAAACTCCATCAGATTTTTAGAGGATCATTATATTTGTGCCTTCTTTGGCGGTGGAGATTCCTTATCCTTCGTAAGAGGATTTCAGTAGAATACTTAAGTTTCACCGTCTGTGTCCTTAAAAATTTTCTTCTTTGCCAGTTGCTGCTCTGGTGTAAGGAGTACAGAAACTTTTTTCGTCCCTAAATCTTTGTACATAATTGTAAAAATTATAGTTACGCATACCCCAGCTTCTTTAGCAAGCGAATCGATTTTCATTTGTGGATGTGAAAATAGTATATCCTCAACAAACTGGATAGTTTTCCCAGCTTGCCTCGACAGGTCTTCCTGATCTGAAATCATTCTAAAGTGAACCGGCGGCGCAGTGTGTCAAATTTCGAAATACACACAAGCATAAATGTAAACAGCCATAATAGAAGACCACAGTAAACTCAATACATTAGAGAAACTCAGAGACGTAGCAGTCCGCCATGGTAAAAAGGGGACCAGCGCGAAATTTTATTTATATATATATATATATATATATATATATATATATATATATATATATATATATATATATATATTTGAAAAAAAAAAATTTTGACCACCCCAATAAATATGTTCTGAAATGTCACTTTACCAGTGCGAGTTAAATACCCTTTCTAATATAGGAGCCTATGGAAAGTACACATTATAGAAGAAAATATGTTTACAATTTACACAAATATAAATAGTTTTAAATAAAATGTAATAGAACACTCCTAGTTTACACAAAAATAAATCTTTCTAATTTGGATTATTGTTACTTCTGGGAATTTTTTTTATGATTTGCCTGCTATCGGTAAACAATTGATATTGCCGCTCCGTCCAAAGCCTACTACACAAAATGTGCAATTAAAACTCGCGTAAAAATTGAAAACCTTTATATTTTTGAAGTAGATTTAAGCAAAATATAAAGTGTGCTATATTTTAGAATGGTAATTTAAAGCTCTACTCGGAAAAGGAAAAATATACAGTATACCCCATTTAAAAAATATATTTTTGGGTTAATAACTATTAAAATATTAGTTGTAAAAAAATGTAACTTACACTGTTGAAATTCACGTGAAAAAGTGCTTTAAGAATGTTTTTACAGAAATCAAAAAATGTCAATAGGAAGAGAATTACAAACATTTTTCCAAAATGCAGATTTTTGAAGAACTATCTAGTCTATCTGAAAAGGTACTAGATATCGACATGCGGCTTTCATCATTGAGTTCATCATAAAAATTCAGCCTCAAACAGCGACATCAGTTTTCGTCTATCTCTTGTAGATAAAGGGGTTTACTTTTAAAAGTCTCCAATTTGGACCACCCTGTACAACCAGTAATGTACATAATAGATTGAAAGTAGTAAACATTAACTGTTACTCGTATTGCCGGTGGAACGGGAGCGCGGTGGGAGTGGAGTCGACACGTTATGACACTGACTAACCTGAACTACCCTGAATGAACTTGAATTAATCGGAACCAATCTTTTTTAAAATTAAAAAAACAATACAAATAAAACCAATGTTTGGTTTTTCAAAGGTCGTCGAAGTTTCTATTTTCATTTCCCTACAGTGCCTAGGGCACTCTTCTTATAGACAGTTGAGAAACTTAATATTGTTAATCTTGAATAAACAAAAGATATAATTACGGTAATTTGTTGTTATACTTATTTATTGCATGATGAACTGTTGTGACACTTGGAAGTACACAAAACCTTCTTCTTAAGACATAAGCTCCCCCGCTACCCACAACACTAGTAACGGTTATTGCTTATTGTCTTCAATATCTATTATACACATTACCGGCTGTTCGTTTAGTATTATGGTAATTTGTCTTTCATTTTATACTTTACCTAATTTCTTATCGGCATTCTATAGAATTCCTACGCATACTATAGCTTACCTAGGCAGAGTACATAATAGTTAAAGAAAGAGAAAATATTTCCTACAATGCATGAACCTGAATTATACACTTGGCTGGTGACATATATACCAAATTTTAATTCGAAAATAGCGAATATACATATTCGTAATCCGAGAAAGGACCTCTAAGTAGTGTAATTCCTATTAGAAAGACCACTAATTTTAAACTAAGTTAATGTCTAGTATATTGACTGACAAAAGCTACAAGATCGCACTCTGTTATGTACTGGTTTTTCCAGTACTTAACAGTTTGTATATCAAGGATCCCAAAAACATTTTCCTCAAATTATGTACAGTGGCTTAGCTGAAATTAGTGACTTCAGTATGATAAGGTGTTATTCATTCTGTTATGCAGCGGACTATTTTATTTTAAAAAATTTGTATTGCAGACAATATTAAAAAATAAAGTAAATATTCAATATTAGAGAAAATTTTCCCGTAGTTCAAATAAATGAATGATAATAAAAGCATGAAAATAGCGTTAAAATCCACAGAATCCTTTAAAAGATAATTCCATTCATTTAATAAAAACTGTAAATATTGCATGCAAAATTTACAATTTAAAAATAAAATAATATACTGGGCTTTTCATTTGTTTTGTTTTTTAAAAAACATCTAAGTTGGTAGAGGGTAATTTAAGTACTGTTTTATGGCCGTGAAGAATGCGAGCGTGACCTGTACCAAGCATCAAATTAGTACATAACATGTAACAATTAACACTATCACCGACAGTACATAAATTTCAGAATCATATCTCTAAGAACGTTAGTACTTAACATACCTCAGCGCCACTGGACGTGAAGGGGTTACATACCTCCAACTCCAATATTCTTTGGCCAGGTTATATAATAATAATAATAATAATAATAATAATCTATATCTATAATATATATAAAAATGCAACGATTATCTGTCTGTCCGTTAATGCGCTTATCCTTCGAGAACCACTTATCCGATTTACGTGATTTTTTAAATTCGTACATATGTTCTCTGGCCAGGTTATAGGTATACATTTTATTACATCTATAATATATGTAAAATGCAAAGTATCTCTGTCTGTCTGTCTGTCCGTTAGTGCGCTTATCACTGGAGAACCACTTATCCGATTTTCGTACTTTTTTTTTTAAAAAACATACATATGTTCTCCGGCCAGGTTATAGGCTATATTTTATTACGATAGGTAGCATAAGGAATGAGCAGTGACAATAATAGTAAATGAAGTCGGACAAAGTTTGCGCTAGCGCGTTCTCTTGCAATACACAGTCCAAACCATTAAATATGGAACAATATTATGTAGCAGAGAATTTCTACAATATATATAAAATGCAATGTCTCTCTGTCCGTCTGTCTGTCTGTCTGTCTATCTGTCCGTCCGTCCGTTAGTGCGCTTATCACTGGAGAACCACTTATCCGATTTACGTGCTTTTTTTTTTAAACATACGTATGTTCTCTGGCCAGGTTATAGGATATATTTTATTACGTTAGGTGACATAAGGAATAAGCAGTGACGCTAATAGTGAATCAAGTCGGAGAAAAGCTTGCCGCTAGCGCGTTCTCTTGCAATACACTCCTTAAAGCATTAAATATGGAACAATATCATGTAGCAAAGAATACAATATATATAAAATGCAACGTCTCTCTGTCTGTCTGTCTGTCCGTTAGTGCGTTTATCACTCGAGAACCACTTATCCAATTTACGTGTTTTTATAAATTTATACGTATGTTTTATATAATTCGATATAAGCCTAGATAATGAGAGATAAGATGAGATAATGGGAGATAAGGAGAAATAATGGAAGATAAGTCGAGATAAGCCTCGATAATGGGAGATAAGGTGAGATAATGGGAGATAAGTATAAATAATGGGAGATAAGGAGAAATAATGGGAGGTAAGCAGAGATAAGTCTAGATAATGGAAGTTATGGTGAGATAATGGGAGATAAGGAGAAATAATGGGAGATAAGGAGAAATAATGGAAGATAAGGAGAAATAATGGGAGATAAGTCGAGATAAGCCTAGATAATGGGAAATAAGGTGAGATAATGGAAGATAAGGAGAAATAATGGGAGATAAGGAGAAATAACGGGAGATGAGCAGAGATAAGCCTAGATAATGGAAATTATGTAGAGGTAATGAGAGATAAGGAGAAATATTGGGAGATAAGGGGAAATAATGGGAGATATTTTATTACGTTGGGTAACATAAGGAATAAGCAGTGACGATAGTAGTGAATCAAGTCCACGCGAGCGGAGCCGCGGGCCCGGCTAGTATATATATATATATTGGAGGAAATGGCGGGAAATTTTGTTAAGTGGCACGACTGTTGGTAAGCGTGATTTTTATAACGGTTGTGTTCAAAGTTTCAAATAGACTCCACTCGTAGTTGTTTGTTGGCAGCTGTTATACGTAATCGATGTTACACGTTTCATAGAAATGGATAAAACTGAATATCGTCCAATTTTTATTTAAAAAAGTAGACCGCCGTGACGGCGCCACTCAGTTGGAAACTGAACTGAAAGAAATTCTAGGGGACACTATAATAGGCCTCAAGATTATTTATGACTGTATAAATGAATTTAAACGTAGTCGAACGAGTAGAGTAGCTCCTGCAGGTGCAGAACTCCCTATTGAGCTTTCTTCTAAAGAAATGGTCGACAAAATCCATTCATTAAGTTTCGTAAAAATGCTGATATGATGGGGATCAAGTTCTAAAAATGAAAAAGCTGAGTGAGCGATGGATGCCGTGTTTGGTGACTTCAGGTCAAAAACGCGCGAGGAAGGACATTTTATAATCGTATTTGGAAAAGTTGCAGAGTAATCGAATGATTTATGGCGTCGTTTTGTGACAGTAAACGGAACGTGGATCCACCATTATACCCTGAAGTAAAAAAGTCAGTCGAAACAGTTGGTTGGCGAAGGTTAAGTGTACCTAAAACAGTTTAATCGGAGGGAAAAGCGATGGTAACTGTTTTTTGGGACTCACAGCTTGGATTCCAAACAGTTCCCAGCCTATCCTATTTCCCAGATTTGGCCCTCAAATGACTTATTTTTTTTGTTTCCTATCCGCCAAAATTGGCTTGGGGAAAAAATTTCCGTTTCGAATGAAGACGTTATCTCTGCTGTAAATGATTACTATGCACAATTCTAAACAATTTTTTTTCGGAGGGAATGAAAAATTGGAGTTCCGTTGGACAAAATGTAATTGAGCTGGAGATTTTGTTGAGAAATAAATTTTTTGTTTTTGTAAAAAATACAGTAAACTGGATTTATGGTTGACCAGCGACAAGGATGGCATATGAGATTTTGGCGAAACGTATGCGATTTACCAGTCAAAGCTACACTGACCAACGACTGCACATCTGGAGACATTAGGAAACATTTATATATATATATATATATATATATATATATATATATATATATATATATATATATATATATATATATATATATATATATATATTAGCCGTGCGACTTGATTCACTATTATCGTCACTGCTTATTCCTTATATTACCTAACGCAATAAAATATATCTTATAACCTGGCCAGAGAACATATGTATTTTATAAAAAAATACGTAAATCGGATAAGTGGTTCTTGAGTGCTAAGCGCACTAACGGACAAACAGATAGAGAGACGTTGCGTTTTATATAAATTATAGATTTTTTTTGATAAATATTAAGTTAAGAATTAAAAAAAAACACGTAAATCGGATAAGTGGCTCTCGAATGATAAGGACACTAACGGACAGACAGACAGAGAGACGTTGCGTTGTATATATAGTACCTTCGTCTTCTTCTTCTTCATATATTATTGTTTAACCCTGTTTTCTCCATTGCCTCGTTTTTCGTTTTCTTGCGATGTTGTGTGGTCTTCCAGGGAGCCGTCTTTTGTTTCTGCGTCCAAACTTTCTTCGCTAACGTTTCTTCTCTCACTCTGTCAACATGGTCTCTCCAGTGTCTTCTTCTAGATCTAGTCCGTCTGTACTACGCATATTTCACAGATCCTGTCGTTATGTACCCTGTCACGCAAGCTTAAACCAGTAATGGCTCGTGGGGTTTTCATCTCTGTAGCTCTCATTATTTGTTTGGTTTTTGTCGGGTCAGTTCTCGTTTAGGTTGCGTATGTTAATAATGGTCTGACACAAATCTTATAAATTCGGACTTTTCTTTAAACTGTTATTTTTTTATTCCTCCATATGATGTCGTGGATACAGCCAGATATTACTGCCGCTTTGGTTACGTTACTCTTCACTTCACTACTGGTATTGTTGTCGCTTGAGACATTGACACATATTATATAGATTATTATTATATAACCTCGCCAGAGAACATATGTATGAATTTAAAAAAAAAAACAAGTAAAACGGATAAAGTGGTTCTCGAGTGATAAGCGCATTAACGGACAGACCGACAGACAGACAGGCAGACGTTGCATTTTGTATAAACACTGTATTCTTTGTTACAGGATATTGTTCCATATTTAACGGTTTAGGCAGTATATTGCAAGAGAGTGTGCTAGCGACAAACTTTTTTCCAACTTGATTCACTATTATCATCACTACTTATTCCTTATGTTACTTAACGTAATAAAATATATCCTATAACCTGATCAAGGAACATATGTATGTTTTAAAAAAAAAGCATGTAAATCGGATAAGTTGTTCTCGAGTGATAAGCGCACTAACGGACAAACACACAGACAGATACAGAGACAGAGAGACGTTGAATTTTATATATATTTTAGAAGATTATATATAACCTCGCCAGAGAACAAATGTATGAATTAAAAAAAGAACTAACGGACTCGTAAATCGGATAATAATCTGGCCAGAGAACAAATGTGAATTAAAAAAAGAACTCCGCGAGTGATAAGTGCACTAACGGACAGACAGACAGACAGACAGGGAAACGTTGCATTATATATATATATATATATATATATATATATATATATATATATATATATATATATATATATATATATAGAAGATTATAGATAACCTGGCCAGAGAACAAATGTATGAATTAAAAAAAAACATGTAAATCCGATAAGTGGTTCTCAAGTCATAAGCGCACTAACGGACAGACAGACAGACAGAGAAATGTTGCATTTTATATATATATTATAAATAAGATATTTGGTTCTGGGAAAAATTATCACTTTGTCACCCCATAAAACTAAAAACTGTGGTAGTAAGAAATACAATTCGTTAGCAAGTCATTTTACTTCTTTATTTTGTTTAAAACTGTAAATTATAGAATATCATTTAAAATGGTTTAATGACTTATCCGTTGGTAGGTTTTTTCATATCTACAATAAATAGTTGATACCAGTTACCGGCTCATAATTAGGCTCTATTACAACACTAATGAAAGGTAACATTTTTAAATAATTGATAAAAATAGATTTAAATTTAATTAGACGTTCCTAACTCTAATAAGCTGAGCAACATTCAAACTTTCTGGTTCTTCTAAAATCGTCTGGTTTCTCCCTTATATACGTAAAATATTATTAAAGTATACTTTTCCGTAGGTAATTTCATTGGCTATTAATCTGTGTAATACAGGTCTTAGAAAAAGTTAAGCTTTATATTATAGAGGCCAATAAACAAAAGTGAAAGAGATAAGAAAAAATTAGAGCACTACCATTTTTCTGAAGAAGATGCTATAGAGCCGATGTAATTTGACGTGTAATTTTTATCTCCTTTGATAGCTTATCGTGCGGGAGAAAACTTTATTTAACTTTTATTCTCCTTTCGAGTACTTCTTGAGTTTGCTAATTGGGTTTTAATTGTAAAAACTGAAAAGCGACCCTCACTTTTTTCAAAAAATTGTATTCAATAAGATAAATTTTGGTAGACTGACTTTCTCAACAATCAAAATTGTAGGACTTGATGCGACAGCAGTCGATAAGGCCTTTACAGTCAAAAAAAAACTTCTGGTATTATGCTGGTTTTGTTGTCCATCATATGGATGGGTGGGAGTCAATAAAATGTATTACATGGCCATGATTAATAACACTGGTCAACACAAGTCCTGTTTCCTTTATTTTTTTTTCTGTTATTGGGTATTTCTATGGCCCTGACTATGAAAAAAATACTGGGAGATTGCTAACAGCTTTACCTTTTGAAATATACAGTTTTATTATTTTGCCAAAAAAATACAAAAAAATAATACATTATGTTAACAAAATTTCTATGAACACTAGCAAATGATCTTTTATAAGATTTCCTTGAATGAACGACTTTAGGTAGATCTCGTTGCAAACTCCAGCAGTAGTCTGCCATCATATGTGAGTCCCACTGCCCCTGATAACGCTCTTCCATTGTTCGAAGATCCTGATGAAATCTTTCACCCTGCTCCTCACTAAAATCACCCAGATATTGTGGAAATCGGTCTAAATGCGAGTGCAGGAAGTGGATTTTTATGCTCATGTTGCACCCTAGCTCTTGCAAGTTCGATAGCATGCACTCAACAAGCTCGACATGGTCGTCAGATTTCTTTTTGCCTAGGAAGCTACTCATAACCAAAACAAATGAATTCCAAGCTTTGGATTCGACTTCAGTCATTGATTTGACAAAATAAGGATCTTTCACGAGTTGCCTAATCTGTGGCCCATCAAAAATACCAGCTTTCAATTTTTCTGAACTTAATCCTGGAAACTTGCGTGAAAGAAAATTAAAACATTCGCCATTTTTGTCAAGCGCCTTCACAAACTGTTTCATTATGCCGAGTTTAATATGAAGTGGTGGAAGTATGATGCGGTCTCGGCTAACTAAAGGCACATTTATAACATTTTTTGTACCAACTTTTAGCTCTTCCCGCACTGGCCAAACTTTTTGTGACAATGGTGTTGTTTGTCACGACTATCCCAGAGACACATGAAACAAGGGAACTTTGTGTACCCCCCTTGTTGACCTAAAAGAAAGTTAACCATTTTCAGATCAACACAAATGACCCACTTGTGGTCTTGATACTTAATTTTTTCCATAACCTTAGAAACATTTACGTATTCTTCTTTTAAAATTCGTCGAATGTGCAATAGGTATAGATCCGTACTTGTTACCGTTATGAAGCAAAACACACTTTAAACTTCTTTTGCTGCTGTCTATGAAAAGACGCCAATCACTAGGTTGGTACTGTTTTAATCCCATCTGCTGCAAAATACCACCAACATCGTTACAAAAAACTAAATCCTTCTCTTGAGAAAAATACGGTAACAGATTACGATAAAATGTAATGTTGGTTTCCGGAGTAAGCAAATTTTTTTCTTTTAAACGAAATGCTAAAATTTCAGAAGCTTCTTTTGGTAAGTTCAGATCTCTTACTAAGTCATTTAGTTCTTTCTGATTAAATGGTTGAGATTCTGAAAGGCTACATTTGTAGTCTGAATCAGAGTCTTGATGTATTTCGTTCGGGTTCACAGAGATTTGGATCATCAGAAGATTTAGATGTGCTGGGTTGTACCTCATGTGATTTTTAATTGAGGTCGTTGAGCAGAAGATAAGTTAGGATATGACCATTTACTTCGATTTCCAGGGTTAATTCCGTTTATTTTCACAACGCAGAAGTAGCAATCGTCATGATGGTTTCGAGGTTCTCGCCAAATCATGAGTGTTACGAACATTATTGCATCTCTTTTTCCACTGGACCATAACCGTAGACATACCACACAATTCTGGCATACAATATGAGGAACCCATGGCTTGTCCTGATTACACAATTTTATTTTAAAGTATTGATGATACGCAGTTTTCACAAAGTCCGATATAGATTTTCGATATTTTGCAAATATAAATTCACCACAAATATAGCAAAAACAATCGGGATTAAGCACACAATATCTTCTTGACGAAGCCATATCTAAAACAACAACAAAATATATTTTAGTGTCCAATAAAAAATGAAAATCTAAGTAAAAATAGTAAATGAGGGTAGTTAGCTATAACTCAAAAACAAAAGCTGTTAGAGAAAAATTGTTGCCATATTTAAAAAATACGCGTCAATTTGAGATAGAAACAAAAAAAAATCACAGGAAACAAGCAATTTTCTTTTTTTTGTTGACCAGTGTAATTATTTGTTTACAAATTTTCAAAATGTCGATCAACAGAGTGAGATTTGGTTCGAGCAATTCAGCATGTAATGTGCCACATTATGTGAAGTAATAGATTTACTTCAAACGAAATTCACTGATACCATTATTTTGAAAAATGAACATGTGTACTGGCGGTGATCATATCAATAAATTATTTTGAATAAAGATGTGTAAACTCTACCATCTTTAGTAGCTGTTGGAACACTAAATAAATTAGGTTTGAATACATATAGAATTTATACCAATAGAGTTAACTAAAAAAATTCCAGTAGATGAAATAAATTGCCCAGTATAGATTTTTAAAATTGGTTTGATAAGATTAGTTAATTGATACCCAGCTTTAGAATAAACAATTGCATCGCTTTATTTTTAATTTAAGAGTTCGGTCTACCTTTATGTGACAAAGTGTAAGATTTATGTTTCTGTCTAACTTTCGCAAAATCTGGCAACACGAATTCAAAGCAGCCTTTATGATTCTTTTAAAGCAGTTGCTGGCAATTTAAATCTCAGTAACTTCTTGTCTGTGCTCAGGAACCCAAGGTTTGGGATGTTTTCTGCTTCTCTACTGTATATAGGTATTATGGCGATTTACTAAATTTATGTTGGGGTACAGTAAGGATTGTATTCATTTGAAAATTTCTCCACAGAATGGTGCTCCTCTATTTGTATCCAGTTTTTCTGCACTATTTTGGAGAAAATTAAAAGATGAAACACAAAGTTGTTACTTTTTCCATTTTACTGCCTGCATGTGGTGAAATACTAAAAGTTATATTCTTTTAGAATGTTTCCTGAGCAAAAGAAGAATTCAAAATTTGGCTCAAATCAATTTATGGTGTTTATAATCCGTTAAGGTTAAAACTATAATACCACAATTTTGTTGTTGAAAACTGAAAGAACTTTATAAGAATTTTTAAAAAAAATTTTTGGTTCTATCTTTCATGCATAGTTTTTTTAGCGAAACAATGGTTTTATGGTTTTAACTTTAGTAGCTCCACAAATTGATGGGAGGAAAATTTCGAGTTTTTTTATGCTTAGGGAATAAAAATATGTAAGAGAGCTACCCAGTTGTAAAGTCCCCTTAATATGAAATTTTTTAACTTAATTTACATGTATTTAAATATTTTGTAAGCAAGTAATGACACTTGTTTCCGCAATTCTCTTTTGATCTTCCCTTTGACAGATAACCCAATTTTTTTATGAAGGTTCAAATTTAAACGAAAAGCACATCTCCAGAGCACATTACTTGTAACGTTACCAAACTACCTAGACGTTCTTTATGTAAAGATTTTTTTCTTATTTTTAGTTTAATGGTAACTGTATACTAAAATTATATGTCTCCAAGGGTTTAAATTCATGTGTGGCCTGGGTGTTATTTGCTTAATTTCTTTTTAAGTTTTGTATTAATAGAAATATTTTCCGTGATTTTTTGCATTGCTGGATTCGAAGCAATAATCTGCAAATAGCCCGCTGCATGACAAGATTGCAGTTGGAAGATAGTGAATCAGCTGAATACACTGATTTAGTTCTTCACACGGACGTCAGGTGGTTGAGTCGCGGAAAATTCCTAGAAAGGTTTCAAGAATTATTGCTCGAAATAACAGCTTTTTTGGACGAAAGAGGTGATAAACACCATTGATTTGGAGCTTCAAGGTAAAGGAAAAACTATTATTGAGATGATTAGCGCAATAAACGCATTCAAAAGTAAATTGCAACTTATGATAAATCAACTGAAAAGAAAGGATCTGAAAAATTTTCCGTCTTTGAAAGCAAGGATTCCTCAGTTGAATTATGATATTTATGAGGCAGAACTATCAAATATTTTGGGAAAATTCGAAATACGTTTTTATGATTTCAGTAAATTGGCAAATATCGCATCATTTATGAGTTATCCTTTTTCGTGTAAAAACATTGAGGAATTAGCTACTGAAATAGCAAGTCAGTTTAACATGGACTCATGTTCTGTTGAAAATGAGTTAGTGCAGATTATATCAGATATACATCTCAAAGCCACAGCATCTGATACAAAATTCTGGTGTTTTATATCTGAAGATAAATATCCGAATCTAAGGCAAATCGCCCTTCAACTGACGGCAATGTTTAGGTCAACTTACTTGTGCGAGTCTGCATTTTCTGAAATGAAGATAATTAAGTCAAAATATCGCAATAGACTAACTGACGAACATATGTCATCATGCTTGCGATTAGCACTCGGTAATTACGTACCATCTTATGAAAAGTATGCTGAGGACATGCAGTGCCACGCTTCAACATCCAAAGTCACTCTTTAGTTAAGTTTAGACACTAGAACTCGTTTGTTTTGTAAGAACCAATAAACTCGCAATTTTGAATAATTATGAGTTTTTTCATTGACATTTTAGAGCAGACCTACCCCTACCTTGACTAAAAAAATGCATATTGTGCGGAAAACTAATATCTATGCCACGATACACCCTACCTAGACGACAATCCTGCATCACACTTACTTGCAGCCTCTCAGAGTCGATCGATCGTAGTCTAACAATATTGAGGTAGATCGCCAGCAGTTCAAGTTTGAGCACCCCTGTCGTAGGGTATTAAATCTCATTTAAACTAATGGTTATATGTAAGGTGGGCTGCACATCGCATAGAGGCATTAAAGACACAAAAAAAGTAGAATAATAATAAAATTTGTGACAAGTTATGTCATATCTTTGAAATCGTATAACGATTTTTAAAATTTTTGAGGCCCGTTGTATGTACAGGGACATTTTTTTAAGTGCCTCACCAAATTCGCTATTTTTTTATTCCACATACCAAGAAAATTATTTTAGTACTATGATAATAAAAAATTTGTCAGTTGTCAAATTGACGGATTATAAAGCTAACTAGATTTTTTTTTAAATAGCGCCCTCGACGTATAAGAATACCACTAAATTGTATTTTTTTCAGTCCGTTTACAAAAATATATAATACTTGATATTTGTTTTCAGCCGTTATCGTTATACGAGGTATTTAAATTATTGAACTGAATTTTAACTTTTAAGTGGCTCACACGATTTACTATTTCCCTATTTGGGTTAATGAAAAATAAATTGCTTGCAAGGAAGCCAAATATGATAACACAAGATTTGCCACTTGTCAAATTTGTTAGTTTACAAAGCCAACTAGGATTTTTTAAATGGCATCCTCTGCGTATGGACCCAGAATTAAATAGCATTTGTTTGTCCGTTTACAGAAATATATGTCTTGATATTGATTATAGGTCGTTACCAATATACAGGGCATTTATTGAACGGAATTTTAACCATTAAAAGGCTCGATTTACCAATTTGTTTAGAAGCAAACTTAGTCTTTTATAAGGAAGCAAAATATTTTTTTGTTACTTTTATACAATTATATGTGGAGGATGCCGTTTTAAAACAAATCTAGTTGACATTGTAATTTGACAAGTGCTTATTTTTTTGTTGTCATATTTGGCTTCCTCAGATAAAAAAGTTTCGCATTGAAATAAATTTTGTAATATGCTAAATATGAAAATAGTAAATGAGGGAGCCACCTAGAAGTTAAAATTCGGTTCAATAAATTTGAAGGCTCTGTATATTACGTGTACGTAAAACTTCGTTACGAGGACTTTTCAAAAAAGGTTTTTTTTGGAATAGGCATAAAATAATCTAATTTTGAAAGACACGAGAAAATATCGGGGGAGGCCGTTTTTACACTTTTTTTTTCATATAAACATTGATACGTAAGCGTACGAAAGTCTACTATGCTATTGACAACCACTGATCGAAATTGCTCGGGAGAACTCAGTTCGTTTACGCGCATGAGCCGAGATGATTATGCTACATTTACAGATTTTTTTTAAAAAAAACAACACGAAAAGAACAAATCACAAGGTTTTTTTTGGAATAGGCCTAAAATGGTCTAATTCTGAAAGATTGGCGAGAACAAATTGAACTAACCTTGGTCTCCAGTCACTAATATAGCACGTATATCATTTTTTCACATTAAGGTAGGACATTCTTTTTTCATTATTTAATGTATTTTGTAATTGCTGATTATTTGATTCAGGTTAGTTTTGGTCAGTTCAGGTTAACAAAAACGGTTACCTCCCGGTTTTTTCTCAAAAATTTTTCAAATTTAGGCCATTTTAAGCCTATTTTAAAAAAAAATCTTCCTTTTTCCTGAAAAGCCCGCATACCGAAATTTTACCACAAATAACGACAATAAACAATTTTGTGATAAGATTAGATTATAACTGAATAAGATTAGGCTGACCTCTACATTTCTCCCATTAGTGTGAACGGAGCCTATTCTTCCGAAAACAACTGACAGTATCGGTCAGTGGTTATCAACAGTTGTCAGTGATATAGGTTAATTTTTATTTACCAAAAAAAAAGTGCAAAAAAACGGCTTCTCTCCCATATTTTCTTGTAAGTCTTTCAAAATTAGACCATTTTAAACCTATTCCAAGAAAAAAAAAACTTTTTTTCTGTCCGTGTAACGAAGTTTTACCAAAAATAAATATCAAATATTTAATACGGTCTGAAAAATACGGTAAACGGTCTGAAAAATACTATTCAACATTAGAAACAAATTCTAGTTGGTTTTGTAAACTGTCAAATTTGATAAGAGACAAATTTTGTGATATCAGATTTGACTTCCTCGCAAAAAAAATTTGAAAAGTGATAAATTTTGTATTATCATGTCTAGCTTCTTATTGGTGAACTAAGTTTATTACTGAAAGAATAGGAAAATAGTGAATTATGTACACTTAAGAAAATCTCCCCGCATACAGCGAGATGAGGACACCATATGTAAAAAAGATAACAAAGACAAAGGTAATCAATATAAAGAAGGCACTTTATACCTGATTTTCGTGTTTTGTCACCGTAACTTAAACTAATAAAATTTTGCGCCTTTTAATTTGGTGATTGTTTCATTATGAATAGAATCCCCAAAAATCAGTTTTTTCGGCGGTGATGTTCAACATTTACAAAGATTTCTCACCATATAAGGTGTTTTATTTATGTCTATAGAGGGTAATTTAAAAAACGTGGCAACCAACGAGGGATTTTTGAATGCTATACCCTAAATTACAGGCGTTATTCTCAACACAGCGAAGTAAAATAATTTGGAACCAAATTGAATAAGATCTAATAAAAATAAAAATTTTGATAGTTTTTGCCAAATGTGCAAAATATTCTAAAATATATGTGAATTTATATAAAAAAAAACTAAATATATCAATATTTTCACGTATTGAACAGCATACCATAAGCGTACAAAGCTATTGCCCGCTAATAATAAGAAATGAAATCAATGTACAAAATAATATAAAAAAACATATTTTTTAAGTGACAAAATCAGTTCGGGCGCAAACCGGCTCATGGGCTATATAGAAACCATAGCTTTAATACTACATAAGTTTGTTTCTTCGGTTGCAATCTGTAAACTTCTATAAGGTAAATAAAACTTGGTAAGTTTTTTTAGGTAGATAAAAATCTTCATTATGCATTACTGCAAATTTTAAAATTTTATTTAATTCGCAAGATGGGAACAACACAGATGCCTTAATGACGTTAATTTTCTATTTTCTTCTCTGTACAGAATTTTCTTTGTATTTTTTTTTACAACATATTAAACTATATCGCCAATCAGGTAATCTCGTTTTATTTGTGTTCCGTACGGAACACTTATGGGATCAGTTCGATGTCCGTCTTTTTGTCTGTCACACCTGATTTTCTCCGAAATTATTTGTCATAGAAAGTTGAAACTCGGCACAAGTATAAGAATTGATAGCCCAGTTAGAGCTATGTAGTTTTAAAAGTTAAATTTGACTTAAGGGGTTAGTTTTGGGGGGTGAAAAAAGAAAAATATACCGAATGGGGTCAAATGAAAGCTTGCGGAGTTCAAAAATATGTATCATTTTTAAAAAGAGGAACAAATTTAAATTGGAGAATTACAGACCCATCAGCACGTTATCGGTACTATACAAAATCCCAAAATCATAACATGTAGATTAACGAACAATCAACCACGTGAACAAGCGGGATTTAGACAGGGATACAGCACTTTGGACCATCTTCAAACAATTAGATTACTAGTGGAAAAAGCAATTGTTGACTAGGAAAAAGCTTTTGATTCCGTAGAGATATGGGCAGTCCTTAACGCCTAGAGTCGATGAAAAATACACAACTCTTCTTGAATACATATATAAAAATGCAACATTACAAATAATGCCTAAAGAAAAAAACAAATAAAGTTAAAATTAAAAAAACCGGTCAAGTGCAAGTTGAACTTGCACAATTAGTGTTCCGTACGTTGATTGTTTTTTAAAATAAAAATTTTTGTTAGGGTGGTATAAAATGATCAGTGACTTCACAAAACACACCTCAAATGAGTTTTCAACAAAGTTTGTTTCCAATCTTTACTGAAAACTGGTGACCTTGAAATTTTGTTTTTTTTTTTTATATACCAAATAAATTATTAAAGGTAATGCACTCGTGATAATTTTCGTTCAATCTCTACCCCGTGGAGATTATTCCAGAATTTTTTCAAAATTTTTTGGTCAGTACTTTTCGAGATAAGGTAGGGGACAGCGATTTTTTAAAAGTAATACGAAGAAAAGTGTACGCAAGTATTACATTATATATATATATATATATATATATATATATATATTTTACTCGTGTTTTACAAGCTTTCATTTGACACCACACTCGATGACCTAGTAAAAAAATTTTTTTTTCACTTCCGATTTCACCCCTCAAAACGAACCCCTTAAGTCAAAACTTATGTTACGGTGGTATAAAATGATCAGTGACTTCACAAAACACACCCCAAATGAGTTTTCAACAAAGTTTGTTTCCAATCTTTACTGAAATCTGATGAAAAAAATTGAAATTTTGGTTTTTTTTTATATACCATATAAAAACTATTAAAGGTAATGCACTCGTGATAATTTTCGTTCAATCTACACCCCGTAGAGAATATTCCAGAATTTTTTCGAAATTTTTTGATAAGTATTTTTTGAGATAAGGCCCGGGACAGCGATTTTTCGCGAATTTTTAAAAATAATACAAAGAAAAGTGCGCGCAAGTATAATATTATATATATATGTTTTACTCGTGTTTTCACAAGCTTTTATTTGACACCACACTCGATGACCTAGTAAAAAATTTTTTTTTTTCATTTCCGACTTCATCCCCCAAAACTAACCCCTTAAGTCAAAATTTAATTCTCAAAACTACATGGCTCTGATGAGGCCATCAATTCCTATATTACTACCAAATTTCACCTTTCTATGTCAAATAGTTTCGGAGAAAATCGGGTGTGACAGACAGACAGACAGACACCAAAGTGATCTTATAAGTGTGCCGTACGGAACACTAAAAAGGAATTAGACAAGTCGACTCGATATCCCCAAAGCTGTTCACCTTGACTCTAGAGGACATGTTCAAATCGATAAAGTGAGAAAATAAAGGAATACTAATGGATGGTGAACGACTAAATCACTTACGGTTCGCAGATGATGTCACTCTGATCGCCAACACAAACGAAGAATTGCAAGAAATGCTGATGGAGTTGAATAACAAGTCGCGAGAAATAGGTCTAAAAATAAACTTCACCAAAACCAAATATTTGAATAACGAAAGTGAAGATAACAGCCACGAACTGTTAATAAAAGGTGAAAGAATAGGAAAGGTACAAACATTCATATATTTAGGATAAAAAATGGAAATATCAAAAAATAGTTTAAAAGGCTGTCTTGGATAGAAGAGTCTCGTTAGCTTAGTCTGCGTTCGGAAGGTTACAATCTACATTTAAATTAGACATCCCAAATACATTAAAAGCCAGAGTATTATATACTGCCGGTATTAACATATGGCACTGAAACGTGGGCTTTAAATAGAAGTATAATAAATAAACTCCAGGTAACCCAAAGAGCAGTGGAGAGAAAAATGCTAAATATTAGACTCCAAGATCCTATTCCTAACATCGATATACGAAGAAGATCAAAAGTGACAGATGTAATACAACGAATATATATATATATATATATATATATATATATATATATATATATATATATATATATATATATATATATATTAAGGTGGAATTGGGGGGGGGGGGGGGGCATGTCGCAAGAATGAATGATAACAGATGGACACGCCGTATAGTTGAATGGAGACTTAGAGAACACAAAAAATGCAGAGGTAGACCACAGACAAGATGGAAGGATGACATAAAAAAATTAGTAGGACATGATTGGATGCAAAAAGCAAACAAAAAAGTTCAATGGAGACAACTTGGGGAGGCTTGGATCCGACTATGGATGTAATAAGCTAATGATGATGATGATGATGGGGCCCACTTTTCTTTGTATTATTTTTAAAAAATGGCCAAAAGTCCCTGTCCCTCGAAAAGTACTAACCAAACAATTTTGAAACAATCCTGGAATATTCTTCATGAAGTGTATATTAGGCGAAAATTATCACGTGCGCATTACATTTGACAATTTATCTGGAATTAAAAAAATCTAACATAAGTGCCTGGACAATATGGTGGTCGTTTCATTTTGTTTGGTTATACTTAAACAAATATTTAGGTAGTAAACATTTATTTTACACTTTTATTACTAGATTCTAGATTGAGCTAGATATATTTATTGGCTATTAAGTAGCTATCATGCTATCACTATTATACATTGCTGACTAAGAAAAAATGTGAAAATACATATTGGACCTTAAAATATATACATGTCAGGGTTGGTTGTTCTAAAAACTTTTAAAGCAAAGCTAAAACCTAATAATTTTTAAAGTAGTGAAACAATTATTATTAGTGTCTTCGGTGTCGTACGGAACACTTATAAGAAATGACTTCGGTGTCTGTCACACCCGATTTTCTCCGGAACTATTTGTCATAGAAAGCTTGTGAAAACACGTTGAAATTTGTAGTAATATAGAAATTGATGGCCTCATCAGAGCCGTGTAACGTTTTGAAAGTTAAATTTTGACTTAAGGGGTTGTTAGTTTTGGGGGGTGGTGAATCAGAAGTTTTTCACTGATTATTTCAGAAAATTATAATTTTAGTGCATTTTTATATTACTGCTTATAAAACGTTTGAAATATTAAAAACATCCAAAACCTAATATACACCCCTTTGTAAAGACATATTTAGTAACTATCCATCGTTAGTAAAATACACAGAGTAAAGCATAATTTCAGCCTACCCGATTCAATGCTCTTTTTAAATCATCCCCTTCGGTATATTACGAATATTTGTTTGTTCCGCTCGTTTGGTTCTATTAATAATTATCCAGCCATTTGTGGTTAGTTTTGATATACTGTCATGTGTTAGCAAATTAAAAGTTTCGGTAATATAAGGGTGGAAATAATAGTTTACATTATTACTAATCCAGATATATTGTTATCGAGCAATATGTGAAATAATTTTACCCCATTTGGTTTTAATGTGAATTTATGTAATGATCGCCCAAAGCATGACACACGTACAATTCAACTATATAATATAGATTATTTAAGATTTTTCAATATTTTCTTTGGCTTGGTATGGTTTATTATTTTATCGTCCCCCAAAGGACACGAGAAAACATACTAACATTAAAAGTCGGGTATACATAAGAACGAGGCAGTGTAGATTCGGAGGTGAGGCGAGGCTAGCATATTAATGTGTAGCTGAGGCACGGCAAACTGCTGCGGGCCATTAGCCGAACGGCCTGAGGAGAGGCAAACAACATCGGCCCCATGTAGGTACTTCAAAGAGAATTCGGGGTTGAGCCGAATTTACTAGTTGTATTGTATAGTTCGGAACTAAATTCATTTATTAGTTGTTGTGTGTGTACTGTTCACAGTCTGACTTGACAACAATGACTGAAAGACGACTCAAATAATGGAAGAAAGAGAGAAATAAAAGAAAAGAAAAATTGAAAGAAACAAACGAATGGACAGATAGCTGCCTCGTTCGGGGCAGCGCACAGCGTTTGATACCAACAAGTGTGAACACACGAGGCGTGCGCTCTGCCGCCTATATATATCTTATCTATTTCTGTTTCATAGGGTGATAAGAATGGAATATATATCTACCAGAACTATTTTTTCCTATACCAGTCCAGTTTGACTATATATATATATATATATATATATATATATATATATATATATATATATATATATATATATATATATATGTATATATATATATATATATATATATATATATATATATATATATATATATATATATATATATATATATATATATATATATATATATATATATATATATATATATATATATTATATGTATTCTTTCTTGACTTGCGTGTTGAATTTTAACACAAAATATTACTAGATGACTCAGATATGATATTTAAATTAACAGTCAATAGCGACATCGTATGTTATACTTAACATCCAGAAAATTTCATTGTAAAAAATTATAAAAACAAATTAAATTAAAAGTTTTGAATGGCATACACGTTTTTTTAAATAGAACACGGCTTGAAAACGTCAAAGGAAGGACCAATATTAATTTTAAAACCAGAAATGATTCAAATAGTCTGTGAACGTGTAGCTGAAAAATCGTTCAAGCCTCTAGAAACTAACCAGAGTTCTTGAAATCAATCAGTAGTGAAATCAATCATATTTTTAATATGATCCACAAAAAGTATGTCAAGACGTGATATTTTTAATATGATCCACAAAAAGGTAGATTGAAAATTAAAATTTTCACTACAAACTAAAAAAAACAAGTTCCGTCCAAAATCAAAACCCTACTGATTGTTTTTCAAGAATAGAAGAAGTATGAATTTGTGAACTGATCAGAACTTGTCAATGGTAAGGATTATTTGGAAGTATTAAAGCATTTAATGAATCGATTTTGTCGTGTTTGACCTGAATATTGTGATCCAGCCTTCTGATGCTTTTCACACGTTACTATACCAAACGTTGCTTCATATTTTTTTCTCAAAATGAAGTCTATATATTAACCTGATTTAGTGTCTTGTGAAATGAATTTATAAAGATTCTTTTTCGAGGACACTTCTTCTTTTTAATGTCTCATGACCGTTCACGATCGTTGACTTACGACTCCACGTATCATATTTGCAACCATGATTTTATCCACCACTTCTCGAAATAATTGGGTGGTAGATTTGCCGAACCATTGGCGTAGATTTTTGAGCCACGATGTTGTTCTTCTTCCTATGCTTCTTTTTCCCATAATCTTCCTCTGCATGATGAGATGTAGAACATCGTATTTTTCCGGATTCCTCATAACGTGACCAAAATATTCTAGTTTTTGCTGTTTTATGATATTAATTACTTCAGTTGTTTTGTTCAGTCGTCGAAGTACTTCCGTGTTTGTGACTCGATCAACCCAGCTAATTCTTAAAATTCTCCTATATGCCCAGATCTCCAAAGCTTCGATTCTCTTCAGGAGGGTGTCTGCATGCATCCAAGCCTCCACGCCATACAGCAAAACTGGTAACACGTAGCATCTCAGCATTCTTATACCACGTCTCTAAGTTTTAATCATGAGAACATAGAACTCGTTTCATTTTTGGTAGTGTTGTTCGTGCTCTTGCTATTCGTATTTTGATATCGACACTTCGAGGACACGGAGACCATTTAACAGGCAATATTACAAAATGAACTAGAAAATTTATTTGATTCACTAATAAATTATTGAACTCGAAAAAAAGGGAAATTGAAAAAAATTGCTTAGTTTAATTTTTACGCCATATACGCCATATACAAGTATACATTATATATACATATATATATATATATATATATATATATATATATATATATATATATATTTATATATATATATATATATATATATATATATATATATATATATATATATATATATATATATATATATATATATATATATATATATATATATATATTATATATATATATATATATATATATAGGATGGTAATTCCAATCAATTTTTAAATGAAGTGAAAATGATGCATATTCTTCGACAGATGAAATTTGTATATTCCTTTATCTTTCATTTGAAACGCAATTATTTTTGATATTTTTAATGTAACAACTTGATATTATATCTTTTTAAAATCAAAAGAGTTGCCTTTCTACCAAGATGCCGGCCATGCACTAGATCATATTACAACGCACCACAGGTGGGCAAACTCGAAATACTGTAATAGCATTAATCAGTATATATCACTACTACACCAAACACTTTATTTTTGCACTCGACGCTCGTTTCGCTAACCATGTTAGCTTCATCAGGAGCGATGATGAAGCTAAGATGGTTAGCGAAACGCGCGTTGAGTGCAAAAATAAAGTGTTTGGTGTAGTGGTGATATATACTGAGTAGTGTGATTGTGCCAAAGATTCCACATTCCCAACTTAACTGTAATAGCATGTTGAGGTGAGAGACTGCAAGGATCAGGAAATATATAAAAACGAAGATAGTTTTCTTCTACTCTGCTCTCAAGTCATATCTCAAGACGGGCTTAAAGGGATGGAAGGTTGTCGAAGTTGAACTTTTTAGCTGGAGAGCCATTACCAACAATTGCTACGAAGCCGTTGATAGGTATTATGTTGGAAGCTGTCGAGCTTCGCGTTAATTAGAGAATGAAGACTGCAATGCAGCAGCTTGAGGATAACATCTGGCTATCATGTAATTCGAAATCAACGGTAAATATTAAACGTGATTGGCAAAAAAAAATTTTCGGGTATCTTTACTTGGTTCCAAGCATACTATACCTTTCTACAATAGTACCAGTAGCAAGTTTTAAATTATTGTAAATTTGGGTAGATAGTAAAATATTCTTGTGAAATATTGGTCGGCTGAATCAAAAAAATTCAGATAATACTTCAATGCTTAAATTCGACCATTGATGGAATACTGCTCTTACGCTTAAAGAAAAGAATGAAATGAATCTTTGGAAAACGCGCTGCTCATGTAGTGATTTAGGCATTTCCCGGCAACGCCTGTGTTCAAAAAAATAGCAAATACACTTTAATTTGCTGATAAAATTGGTCATTAATCAACGTGCAATAGGTACGATTGATTATTGTATTCTTACAAAATTTCATAATGATTTCTGAATACGTAATACAATGATCAGGAAATATATAAAAATCTTTTGAACTTGGTGGTCACCGGATAAAAATACACACGTATGGAGTTAGTTGAGGAAGTTAGTTGGAAACGCTCAAACTCAAGCCACTTGGGCGACATATGCTGATTAACCTGAATTGACCCCTTTTAAGTTCCACTTGCTATACACGATCTATTGTTCCTTACAAAGCAATCCTAGGTGAGTTACGCAATATTCAAACATAAGGACAAGCTCATCATGCATATAAGAGAAAATGTTTATCGAAACTCTAAAATTGATGGTAAAGTTCACAGTGTTCGTATACTAGCCTCTTTGATTTTCAATTAAGTCGCGTGAATTCTGCCTTGATGGACCAAGGCAACAGCTGGACAAGCTTCAAAAGGTGAATAAGATGCCAGGAACGCCTAGATTAGACTAGAAAATGTTTTCCTGGCAGTGCAGGGGAATAACATGAGAAATAAAGCAATCAAACTGGTAAACAAATATGGAAAAGCACAGATATACGGATGTTTAAACTCAGCCTCAACCACAAAACTCGCGAAAACGACCATATAGTGAAAAAGTGTATTATTATCACGAGAGAGGGTCGAGAGAACGGTGAAGCTGCTCTCAGAAGTATTATAGAATAACTCACACAACACTAGTGAAAATTGACGCTTTGGCAGCTAAAATACTATTTACATCTATTTTCGAAAGATTTTTTTTCTTTTTGAACAGAGTAGATTTCCAGTAGTGTATATCTGAAAAAAGCTAAAAGATCACTAAATTGGAGCCGACTATAAGCATCCGATAGGATTTTTTCTTAAAATACCCTTTGTAATTACCATCTGAATTAATTTACAGGAAATATCTTACAAAAAGGTTTCAGCCATATGCCTATTATTGTATGCAACTAAATCAAAACATACCTGCCACAGTCAAGTGGATTTACAGGTGCGTAACAAGAGGGCTTAAAATAAAATACAGAAGGGCCCATGCAAAAAGGGGATAGAAACAAATCTGGCCGCTGTAGGTGATGCTACCATATGTCCGCTCGAGTTCCACTTCAGTAAGCGCATTTTTCATCCCCTATATTTTATTCATTAGGGTGGTTCGAGATATTTTAAACGTATTAACAGGGGCGCGTGTCTGTTGTATAATGTTTAGGGTGCTTTGCATGTGATGGTTATGTGTAAACATGCATATAATTATTGTTGAAACGAGTGAATGTAAAATATGCATTTGGAAATTGACAATTTCATAATTTTTGATCAATATGAGTAGTAGGAAAGAATTAGTAAAAAATAGAGTGGATGATTTCAAAATAGTACATTATGGCAAGAGATTAATATATAATAGACTTATACAGGGAGTGGCAGCCTGAAATTAAAATTTGAGGAGGAAAACGGTTGGAATAGGATAATCTTTGTGATTAGAAATTTTATTTATACGAAGAATTTCACCAGGGGAGTTCGTGCTTTTTTGTGTAACAGTTTTACAAAAACAATAATTCTACAACCAGCTTGCGCCGAGAATTTTGCATTAAATATCATTAACATTGCGTACAGGATGTACCGGATGTTTAATTGAATCAAAAATGGATGTAGAAGTTTAAAGAAAATAACTATTTCTTTAAATAAACTTCAAACAAGTGACCAAGAATGACAAGTGTTCGAGGGCCCGTTTGCGAGAATTCTAATCTCACAATAAGCAAACGATCAACTACCATTACTGTGTCCGTAAGTTCAATGAAACGCATTCTTCATAAAGACTTATATCTGAATCTTTACAAGAAACAGCTGGTGGAAGACTGAAAAGTAGCTGACCCTGTTCAGAGTTACAACTTCGTTCATCTAATTTGCAAATAAAGCACATTTTCACCTTAATGACAACGTTATTAAATAAGACTGGAGGTAATGGAGTCCAACAAATATGCAATTAAAATATCAAAAGGAACGACTTGGACTGGAGTATGCGCTAACGAAATAATTAACCCGTACTTCCATGAGGATGACACGAGCCTTAGTTCAAATGATAATTCGGAGCAATATCTGAAGGAGATTGGGAACTTCTGTATACCCATTTAACAACATTTGTACAGTTGTAATTAAAGAACCTGTTTTCAGCCAGATGGTGCGACATCACATACTTTAAACATCTTTATATGTCACTCAATAAATATTCCCAAATAAATTTACATTTAGATGACATTATTTTTAAGTTCAAGTCAATCATCGCTACTGATGAAGCTAACATGATTAGCGAAACGCGCGTCGAGCGCAAAAATAAAGTTATAGCATTAAATGTGACCTAGCGCCAGATTGGGCCCGCTACTTGTTTTCAGACACTGTCTGCAATACTACTCAGTCTATTTTCAATATTTTCTAACTTTTTTTTAAATCTTAATAATTCTACAAAATGTCGAGAGAGATTATTTCTTAAAAATGATTCATCATAAAATTTTTGGCCGAAAATTGGATACTAAAGTTTGAAAGACCGTAAATTTTTTATTTTTGAAAAAAAAACCTTCGACAATTTTTAACTACTATATTATTTGAGATTAATTTTTATTTTTGCAGACTGGATTATTTTTTGTGAAGTTATCCTGCAGACAAGGAGGCGCCATAGTTTTCTTCAGTGGTCCATTTAATCCGATAAAAAATAATGTAAACATTAAAAACAAATTAAAAAAAAAAAAATTGTCTTATAATTTTAAGTATAATGAAAATATATAATCTCCTTTCTTTTGTATTATTCACTTAATAACCTTTAAAATATATATTTTTAGTGTTCCGTACGGAACATTTATAAGATCACTTCGGTGTCTGTCTGTCCGTCTGCCTGTCCGTCTGTCTGTCCCTCCGTCTGTCACACCCGATTCTCGTTGACGTAGAAAGTTGAAACATGGTACTAATATAGAAAATTGATGGCCGAATCAAAGCAGTGTAGTTTTAAAAGCTAAATTTTGACTTAAGGGGTTAGTTTTGGGGGGTGAAACTGGAAGTGAAAAAAAAAATTTTTTACTAGGTCGTCAAGTGGGGTGTCAAATGAGAGCTTGTAAAAACACAAGGTCAAAAATATATATAATGTCTTACATGTGTGCACTTTTCGTTGTATTATTTTGAAAAAAATCGCGAAAAATCGCTGTCACCCCTTCGAAAAGAACTGATTCAAAAATTTTGAAAAAATTCTGGAATATTCTCCACGGGGTGTAGATTGTACGAAAATTATCACAAGCATTATCTTAAATAATTTATCTGATATATATAAAAAAAAAATCAAGATCATCAGTTTTCAGTAAAGATCGGAAACAAACTTTGTTGAAATCTCATTTGGGGTGTGATTTGAGAAGTCACTGATCATTTTATGCCTCCGTAACAAAAATTTTTATTTCAGAAGCAATCAACGTACGGAACACTAATTGCGCAAGTTCAACTTGCACTTGACCGGTTATATACGTTTTGCAGCGCCCAGATTTATATAACCCCTTAAGATAAAAATTTTTGTTCCGGAGGTATAAAAAAATCAATGACTTCACAAAACACACCCAAACGAGTTTTCAACAAAATTTTTTCTGATCTTTACTGAAAACTGATGACCTTAAAATTTTTGTTTTTTTTTATGTATACCAGGTAAATTAATAAAGGTAATGTATCCGTGATAATTTTCGTTCAGTTTACACCCTGTGGAGAATATCCCAGAATTTTTTTAAAATTTCTTGATCAGTATTTTTCCAGATAAGGGGGAGACAGCTATTTTTCGCAATTTTTTAAAAATAATACAAAGCAAAGTGTGCACATGTGTACATCATATATATTTTTGAACTCGTGTTTTTACAAGCTTTCCTTGGACACTCTACTCGAAGGATGAGGACATCAATTCCTGTATTAGAGCCAAATTTCAACTTTCTATGTCAAATAGTTTCGGAGAAAATCGGGTGTGACAGACGGCCAGACAGACAGCGAAGTGATCTTATAAGTGTACGTAAGTATGGAACACTAAAAAGAATGAGTTAATAGACTTCATAATTTAAAAAAGGTTACCAGTGCGTGTAAATTGGATCTTATTAAAGTGAACATCTAGTGAAAATGTTACGGATGAAAAAAGTAATAATATACTTCATCAGACCCTATTAGAGTTGGAAATATGACAGAAAATGAAGTGCATGCTACTTTATTTTAAATATCAGAACAAAATGAGTGAGGTTTTATACGTAAACGAAATAATAACTTAGCTGAAAAAATGGCTGGAAGAAAGGGAATTGCTTTCTATGTTGAGATTAGTAAACAATAAAAGAAATTTATTAAACGTTGAAAAATAAGCAGCGACATCTACAATTAAAAATTACATATGTGAGAAAGATAAACAAACAAATCGATAGTAGTTAAGTGCTGAGCATAAGGCTGCTGATAGCAACAGGTAAAAAACTGTCTAGACCGAACAAAAAAACTTCAGAATCGTGCAAAACAAACAACTAATCTATAATATATATAAAATGCAACGTCTCTCTGTCTGTCTGTCTGTCTGTCCGTTAGTGCGCTTATCACTGGAGAACCACTTATCCGATTTACGTACTTTTTTTTTTTAAACATACATATGTTCTCTGGCCAGGTTATAGGCTATATTTTATTACGATAGGTAGCATAAGGAATGAGCAGTGACGTAAAATAGTGAATGAAGTCGGAAAAAAGTATGCCGCTAGCGCGTTCGTTTGCAATACACAGCCTAAACCATTAAATATGGAACAATATTATGTAGCAGAGAATATCTATAATCTATAATATACATAAAATGCAATGTCTCTCTGTCTGTCTGTCCATTAGTGTGTTTATCACGCGAGAGCCATTTATCCGATTTACCTGTCTTTTTTTAAATTCATACATATATTCTTTGGCCAGGTTATATAATAATAATAATAATAATAATAATCTATATCTATAATATATATAAAATGCAACGTGTCTCTGTCTGTCTGTCCGTCCGTTAGTGCGCTTATCCCTCGAGAACCACTTATCCGATTTACGTGATTTTTTAAATTCATACATATGTTCTCTAACCAGGTTATAGATATATATTTTATTACATCTATAATATATATATAAAATGCAACGTATCTCTGTCTGTCTGTCTGTTCGCTTATCACTGGAGAACCACTTATCCGATTTTCGTACTTTTTTTTTAAAAAACATGCATATGTTCTCCGGCCAGATTATAGGCTATATTTTATTACGATATGTAGCATAAAGAATAAGCAGTGACGATAATAGTAAATGAAATCGGAAAAAAGTTTGCCGCTAGCGCGTTCTCTTGCAATACACTGCCTAAAGCATTAAATATGGAACAATATCATGTAGCAAAGAATATAATATATAGAAAATGTAAGGTCTCTCTATCTGTCTGTCTGTCCATTAGTGCGCTTATCATATATAATTCGATATAAGCCTAGATAAGGGAGATAAGGTAAGATAATGGGAGATAAGGAGAAATAATGGGAGATAAGTCGAGATAAGCCTCGATAATGGAATATAGGGTGAGACAATGGGAAATAAGTATAATGGGAGATACGGAGAAATAAGCAGAGATAAGTCTAGATAATGGGAGTTAAGGTAAGATAATGGGAGATAAGGAGAAATAGTGGGAGATAAGGAGAAATATTGCGAGATAAGTCGAGATAAGCCTAGATAATGGGAAATAACGTGAAATAATGGGAGATAAGGAGAAATAATGGGAGATAAGGAGAAATAATGGGAGATGAGCAGAGATAAGCCTGGATAATGGAAATTATGTAGAGATAATGGAAGATAAGGAAAAATATTGGGAGATAAGGAGAAAATAATGGGAGATATTTTATTACGTTAGGTAACATAAGGAATAAGCAGTGACGATAGTAGTGAACCAAGTCCACGCGAGCGGAGCTGCGGGCCCGGCTAGTCTAAGATATAATTTGAGCCACTTACAAATATGTGAAGCTGTTAATAACTCACGATGAAAATATTCAAAAAACATCACGCCAAATATACACCTGTTATAAAGAGGAATTCAACTTCTGCCATAAAATTACTCCAAAAATGGGCTACTTACAAGTGTGTCGACTAAACCCACGACTCGGATATCTAAAAACCGAGGTACTCAATATCGAGTTCTAATGACTAAAGTTAAAAGAAAACGTTGTGTCGTCATTTTTTCAGTTAGAATTTTCAATACGTTTTCATAAAAGTGTTCATAAGCCCGATTGGGTCGAGACAACCACACTCAAAACAAATTCTAGCCATGTCAGGAGAACATTATCTGAACGGTCCATCTCTAATGCTAATTTTAATGATAATGAAGATTTTATTTTATTTAATGTAAATATGTAGAACATGCCTGACAAAATACAAATAGTCGAATTTATTTTTAACACAATATACAGGTATTACTGTTTTTTAACGTTTGATCAGGGAACAACATAAGAAATAATTGCGGTTCCACCATATTTGTAAATAATGCTTGAATTAGTCAGTAAATTTATAGAATACATGGCTATTGAGACGAACTTTAAATTCCCAGCAATTTTTTTTTTTAAACTTCTATATACGAGGCTGGTTTGAAAAGTCCGTGCAAAGTCCGAGAGATGGCACCACCGGCACGTATCGAGGTCATGTTTAGTTAGTAGCATCTCTTGAATGAACGCACACCAAGTTTCAGCCATATTGGTCTAGTTCTTTGTGTTTAGCATTCGTGTGAATCAAGGAAGTCGAGTGATTTTCAAGAAATGGACGAAAAAGAATTTCGTGTGGTGATTAAACATTACTTTATGAAAGGCAAAACGCCTCAGGAGACTAAAGAGAAGCTTGATAAACATTATGGTGACTCTGCACCTTCGATTAGAACAGCTTATAAGTGGTTTCAAAATTTTCGGACTGGCCATATGGGCACAAGTGACGCTGAACGTTCTGGACGGCCTGTGGAGGTTACGACTCCAGAAATCATTGATCAAATCCATGATATGGTGATGGATGACAGAAGAGTTAAGGTGCGTGAGATTGCTAGTGCTGTGGGCATCTCGACTGAACGGGTACATAATATTTTGCATAAACATTTGGACATGAGAAAGCTATCCGCAAGATGGGTGCCGCGATTGCTCACGCTTGACCAAAAACGGAATCGTGTGAAGTGTTGCAAGGATGGTTTGCAGCTGTTCCAGAAGAATCCGGAGGACTTTAAGCGTCGTTTCGTCACTGTGGATAAAACATGGATACATTACTATACTCCTGAGACCAAACAACAATCTGAACAATGAGTTACCAAGGGGAAATCTGCACCAAAAAAGGCGAAGACCGTTCCTTCGGCCGGAAAGGTTATGGCGACTGTCTTTTGGGATTCGCAAGGGATAATCCTCATCGACTATCTGGAAAAGGGTAAAAACTATTACAGGTGAATATTATTCATCGTTGTTGGACCGTTTGAAAACCGAGCTACAAGAAAAACGCCGGCGATTGGCCCACAAGGAAGTCCTTTTCCATCACGACAACGCACCAGCACACACCTCAGCAGTTGTGGTCGCAAAATTAATGGAAATAGGATTCCAACTCGTTTCACATCCCCCCTATTCTCCAGACTTGACTCCCTCGGACTACTATTTGTTCCCCAATTTGAAGAAATGGCTGGCGGGACAAAGATTTTATTCAAACGAGGAGGTGATTGCAGACACTAATGGATATTTTGCAAACTTGGACAAATCCTATTATTCGGAAGGAATCAACAAACTAGAACATCGTTGGACGAAGTGTATAAGCCTAAAAGGAGAGTATGTCGAAAAATAGAAAGGGTTTACCCCAAACACATAAGTAGTTTTTATTTTTGCACGGACTTTTCAAACCAGCCTCGTATAGTCTGTCAAGTAAGAACGTGACCCCTCGTATTCTTGAAAAAATGTGTTTCGAGAACATTTTTTACCATCAGTGTATTCTTTGGTGTGCTAACAATGGCGCAATTACCTTAGTAAGTTGTCCAATCGCTTCTTGCATCAATAATCTCCTTGCATCTTCGAGGCATGCTGTCGACGAGATTTTCTGCATACTCTGCAAATTTTTCAAATGACGGGAGACAACTGAGTTAAAATCCTCGGAGTCTTTCCTTTGAGCTTTTTCTTTACAAGGAACCAAACGTTTTCAATAGGGTTGGCGTCCGGCAATTGTGAGGGCTACTCTAGTATCTTATCGTGAGCCCAAACAAGCCGCTTCGCGACGTGATTTTCGCCCATCAAAGATTTTTTCAACGTGCTTCGGAATTTGACATCAAGAGCACAAAGATGTTATCGGATGCTCTTATGGGACACATTCACACCCGATGTTCTTAATTTTATGCCCCTTGACAGAGCGTCAACTTCGGATCCCATAAAAACAAAGACACGATTCGTTTTTCGACGTTCGATGTGACTGTCTGCCGAGCCAACATGGCGAGTCGTCGACATTTTTCGTCTCTTCTTCATAAATGATACCGATTTTTGAATATATTTAGGACCGCAGAATCTCTCATTTTAGGGCGCTTTGGATGAGAACAAAGAAAGACTGCCTCGAACCGACGCGCAAACAAGTGACTCATTTTGGATTTTACGTGTTTTCGACGAAAGTTCAGGATCGACTGTTACTTTTACTAAAATGCGTCGTAGACAAAGGTTCCCTCTACCGACTTTTTGTTGAATCGCTAGAATCGTATCTACCAAAAATGAGTTATCGCGAACAGGTTCTTTCTTGACAGACCGTACTTTAATTTTAGAGGGCTTAAAATAAAATATTATACTTACTAATACAGAAACAAGATTATTTTTGGTGACTTAAATATTAACTCTAAAAGATAAATCCCTAGAAATTAAACAGTGTTTTACATCTACAGTTCTTTCGATTTGTAGTCTGTTGAATCTGGGTCGACCATGTTATTCAAATGAAGAGAAAGTATTATATCTACATCTTGTAACAATCGTTACATGTGAGGACGAATGTAAGACCTCTGAATATGGTTTTTCCAATTACTTGGGTTAGGTATTTTCTTAAAAAGATAGTGATTCCCTGTACGAAAACTTTGAAAGATTAATTATAGCTAGAAAATTTAAGGAAGAAAGCATGCATGAGTTTAAAATACTGTTTCTTCTTAAATTCTGCCCAACTAGTAACGGTGAAATTTTCAAAAAATTTGTGACACAATTTTCTTGGATTCACTAATTTTGGTTCCTTAAAAAAGAGATAAAAAATAGATACTTTAAAAAGCCTTAATGAGCATAGAAAAACTATTTCCAAAAATAGTTTAGAAAAAGATGATAAAAACTTAAAAAAAAAACATTGAATACGATATTGAAACAGAACGAAAGCATATCTTGCCAAAAAGAATTAATAATGCTAATAACAAAATAGAAACGCTATTAAAATTTGCCAGTAGTAAGTTAGGTAGAGAATCAAACTATTTTAAATTAGTCACTCTTTATAACAATGATTACAATATTACAGAAAATTCAAAAATTTTTGCCAATATATTTGGGGAATTCTTCAATTATTCCGTTGTACGAGAACCACCTTTTAAGTTTTTACAAAAACAATGAAAGAAAAAAAAATGTTGGTTTCTCAAAATATTCGCCTTTAAGATTTATACACTTTTGCCTGCGTTCGGACTCATTCTCGAAACATATTTTCCACTCTGAAGTTGGTACCTCTAAAACATGGTTTTGAAAGGATTCAACAGCTTCTTAAGGTGTTAAAACTCGTTGTCCATGTACTGTTTTGACATTCGAGGACAAGAAAAAGTCGTTACGCGATAAATCAGATAAATAAGGGCGTCGAGACATTAATTCGATGTTTTTCTCCGTCAAAATCAATTATTTCACGTGCTGTTTGAGAGCTGGCATAGTCATGATGAAGAATGATGCGACGTTATCCGTTGTTTTTTCCTGATTTCATCGATGACTTCTAGCAAATAAATTGTTGTATACTATTCATCATTAACTGTTCTTCGATACTCTAAAGCAACAGTTGCAACATATCCAGTATAACCAAAGAAACAAGCGATTATTTTCTTGGAAATGCTTCGTGAACGAACTATTTTTGCTGGATTCGGTTCATCTTGGAACACTTAAACAGTTGATTGTTGCTTAGTTTCCGGCTCGTACGAATATATTCAAGTTTCATCTCCTGTTACGACATTGTATACAGATTTTGCATGTCCTCGGTCGAATTTTTCTACCATTTCCTTATACCAATTGACATGAGCGTGTTTTTGAGTTTTGGTCAAATTATGCGGAATCCATCGGGAACAGATCTTTTTCACAACTAAGCGTTTATGCAAAATCGAATGTATTGCAGTCTTCGGTATGCCTAAGGATGTCTCTATTTGACGGTAAGTCACATGCCGATCCTCTTTCAAACATGACGAAATTCTGCAAATCAACAGTCTTTTCTGATGGTGATTTATTTCCAAAAGTTAAACGAAGCGATTCGTGGCATTGTTGTTGTGTTAGGCCATTATTAAAATCGTAAAAAATCATCTAACAAAGACCTTTACGTGAAGTTTCCATTTGTTCACAAAACTGTTTTTTTTTAAACACTCACTGTACAGGGTGAGTCCACGATGGAGTAAAGTTCATTATCTCATTTGTTTCGGGAATGACGAAAATATGTTCAATACAGTAGTTTTAGGGAATGTTAAGGTGCACAGTTGAAAATTATTGTTGAGTATACCGGGTACTTCAAAAAAGTGTGGCCGATATAACATATGTTTTTTTAAATGGAACATCCTATTTTTTAAGTTATTTTTAAATTCTGCGTAAAATTTTATAACTTTTTTATTAATAATGTTATATACCTAAACCTAATAGTTTTTCTAGTATTTCAATTTAAAAAAAAATACTAATTTTCAGTTTTGTAAAAAATTGCCATTGTTTCTGAAGGTGGAATACTTATAATTAGTACGAGCGTTATATAGAGATGAAAAAAAAGATATATGTAAAAAAATAGCCAAAACATGCATTATTATTCAACAGTTAATCCATTTTGTGTCCGGGAAGTTCAAAGCCAAAACCATTGGTCGCTTAATGTACATATGGTGTGGAATATTAAATTTTCGAATTATTGGTCCATATTTTTTCCGCGAACCGCTTAACGGGCCTAGATATCTAAATTTTTGCAAAACAAATTACCCCAGCTTCTTAAAGAGGTTGATAACTTTGAAAGGGAACAAATATGGATTCAACATTACCACCGGGAAGTTCGGGAATTTTTAAACGATCGTTACCCACAAAAATGGATCGGTAGTAATGGATTCATTCAAAGGCCCCCTTGATCATGTGACTTAACACCTTCAGATCGTGTTTATGTGAATAACAATAACGCCCTTTATGCTAAGAAAAGTGAAGGAAAATATAGTAAAACGACTAAAGATGTGTATTCAAGTAGATGGGCATATTTTTGAACATTTAATACGTTATAATAATTAATCATTAAATAAGTTAAATTATATTAAAATTGTTATTAACTATTTGTTTATGTTTTCACAATAGCGTAAGTGTATTAAAAACAATGGTAAAAATTGAAAAATTCAAAATAAATCGAAAACTATTAGAAATAGGTATATAACATACTTAATAAAAGTTGAAGGGTGTTGTAAAATCTATCAAAAAAATATATATATATATATATATATATATATATATATATATACAGGGTGTGCCACTTAAAAAATTTGAGATTTTTCAATTTAAAATAGTCGAAATGCATAAATTTATTTTGAACACCCTGTAGCATCTAACTCAAATTTCTTTATATATATATATATATATATATATATATATATATATATATATATATATATATATATATATATATATATATATATATATATATATATATATATATATATATATATATATATATATATATATATGTATATATATATATATATATATATATATATATATATATATATATATATATATATATATATATATATATATATATATATACATGTATCTTTTTTTTCATCTCTATAGAACGCTCGTACCAATTATGAGTATTCCACCTTCAGGAACAATGGCGCTACTGGCAATTTTTTACAAAACTGAAAAATAGTATTTTTTTTTTAAATTGAAATATTAGAAAAAACTACTGGGTTTAGGTATATAATATTACTAATAAAAAAGGTATAAAATTTTACGTAGAACTTAAAAATAAATTAGAAAATAGGATGTTCCATTTAAAAAAACATATATTATATCGGCCACCTTTTTGAACTACCCTGTATACTCAAAAATAATTTTAAATTATGCACCTTAACATTCCTTAAAACTATTTTATTTAACATTTTTTCGTCATTCCCGAAACAAATGAGATAATGAACTTTACTCCATCGTTGACTCACCCTGTACAGAGTTAAACTAGTAGCACCAATCAAATTAGTACATAATCCTTTCGTTCGTTGCGTACTTTTATAGGGAAACTGCATACAATTTTTTTTGGCAAGAAAACCTTTTTTTTACAAAATTTTAATGGTTCTTACCAATTTTGACTGTTATTGCAATTGCTAAAAGAAATTGTTCGTAATTTTTATTTTTTTCATTACTACTGCACTACATTCGGTGCTGCAACGTCAAGATTTTGTAACTTATTTAAATTATATTTTATATTTATATATAATTGTTATTTATGTCATATCTCCAGGGTCATCAGAGTCTAGATAATATATACACCCTAATCCATTCTTGTTACTTACATTGTGGCAATTTCAGCTGATATTTTTAATGCAATAACTGCAATAACAAAAAATATATTAATCGTCAGAGAAACATGACAAGATACTCAGTATAAAAGTATCGCGTGCTTTCACCCAATCTTTGCCATCACGCACGCTAATGAACTACCCTGTCATTTGATGATTCTAATTCAATAATTAGCATATGGTCATAATCTGGTCATTGAGTGGTGGCGACATGCAATTTATTGTTATAAACCATGCAACAGAAACGGTTTATTCAATAGAATTGAATTGTTCAATGTCAAACATTTAATGTTATTATTTTTTAAGCTTGCCTATACACGAAGAAAGATTTTTCCTTAGCTGTAAGTTAGTTGTCTAACCATAGAGGCTGTATTTATATTCATTCCTTAAAAAGTATCTCGAGTTTCAATTTATAGTAAATAACCGGTCAAGTGCAAGTTAAACTTGCGCAATTAGTGTTCCGTACGGTGATTGCTTTTAAAATAAAAAATGTTGTAACGGAAGTGTAAAATGATCAGTGACTTCACAAAACCCACCCCAAATGAGTTTTTAACAAAGTTTATTTCCAATCTTTACTGAAAATTGATGACCTTGAAATTTCTGTTTTTATATACCAGATAAATTATTACAGGTAATGCACTCGTGATAGTTTTCGTTCAATCTACACCCCGTGGAGAATATTCCAGGATTTTTTCAAAATTTTCTGATAAATACTTTTCGAGATAAGGCGGGTGGACAGCGATTTTTCGCGATTTTTTAAAAAATAATACAAAGAAAAGTGCGAGCAAGTATTACATTATATATATATATATATATATATATATATATATATATATATATATATATATATATATATATTACTCGTGTTTTCACATTTGACACCACACTCGATTACCTAGTAAATTTTTTTTTCACTTCCGATTTCACCCCCCAAAACTAATCCCTTAAGTCAAAATTTAACTTTCAAAACTACATGGCTTTGATGAGGCAATCAATTCCTATATTATTACCAAATTTCAACTTTCTATGAGAAATAGTTTCGGAGAAAATCGGGTGTGACAGACGGACAGACAGACAGTCGGACAGACAGACAGACGGACAGACAGACTTCTATATATATATATATATACATATATATGCATATTGGTTTCATTCACCGACGTTTTCTGATCTCCATCTCTTTCGGTCGTTCCATATATCTTCCAGATTTCCTTCCTCAATTTCTCTGTCTATCCCCTCTTATTCTCGGTCTATCTGGCTTTTTCTGGCCTTTCAGTTGCTATTTTAGTATTTGTTTTGAGATTCGATCTTCGTCCATTCTTTAGGCGTGCCCAAACCATATAGGTTGTTTGGTTAGAATGTCGTCTGTAATACTGTGTTTGATTCACATGATTTCTTTAATACGTTCGTGGGTAACTCTTTTTCTTCTGGATATTCCTGCTGCTTTTCTCCACAAGTCCATTTCCGTTGCTCTCAGCGTGGCTAATGCTCTCTCCTTCAGAGGCCCTACTTCACAGGTATATAATGTGATACTTTTCATTAAGATTTCATATATCCTCTTTTTGTAGGCTTTATTCATATATTTATCCCATAGAATACTGTTTAGCGATTTAATGGTCTTTCTTCCTGCCATATTTATCTCTCTTATTGCCTTACTTATGAGTAGAAAATAGTTTGAAATCACTAGTAAACATTAAAATGGTAATTTTTAGGTTTAAAATAAAAGACTGTTTTTAGTCAATTTCCACTAGTTTATTTTGTGATGACGCGTTTCGTTGTCGATGCAGCTTCTTCAGATCTACATTTTACACTAAAACACGCCATCACAAAATAAACTAGTGGAAATTGACTAAAAACAGTCTTTTATTATATATTTATAATGAATTTCCATCAAGTAGAAGCTACAACCATCCAAAATTTTTAGGTTTTTTACTTCTGTCAAAATGCTTCTAATAAAACTGAAAAAAATTGAATTTATTGAGTACTGTTTAAGAAAAATATTAAGGACATGTTAATGGACACAGAACAAAGGTAATTTCTTGTATAAACTTGAACAGAACGGTTTCTATATAGGATGCTCAACTACTGCTAATCTGGTTGTCTCCCAAAATTTCCTTGTTTTGTCTATGGAGGCTGGTAACCAGGTCGATTGCATCTAACCTGATTTGTCCGTGTCCCTTACTAATCTGGAAACTGTCTGAGATTGGTATTTCAGGAAGCTACCTTCGATGGATCGATTCATGCCTTTCCAATCAACGTCAATGCGTCTTTACCAGTGTAAAGTAAATAATCTCCTCTGTTGACTGTATACAAATAAAGACGTATAAATGGCACGTAGGAAAAAAAATGTAGCGAAAATATAATTACATATAATAATAATTTTGTAGAGAGCCAGATGTGGTTGTTCAAGAAACTTAAAAATATAAGTTCCAAAACAGAAATTCAACAAAGTTTAATTGCCAGAAGTATACTACTAGACATGATGAAGAGTTATTACAGTTCTCCTACTAGAATTATATTATTCAATCATTTAATAAGAAATATAGTAGATATAAATTTGCGAAGCTTTTAAATCACCCAAATTGGAATGAAAATCTTGAGATATACAAAAAATTCGTTATAATCTAGAAAATAACTTTTAATTGGCATTGCTATAAAAATTAAATTGTACAGAACAGAACTCTTCAGTATACTTGTGTATGTTAGCTAATAAATAAAAATTGGATAATATAGAAAAGTTATTTTAGAGTTGTTAGCCCTACATATATTGCCGAGGATGTCTTAATATCCGTCAGCGCTGTCCCTGTTCCGAAAGATACATTTATATCTCACGGCACCTTCTAGATCACGCGGTAGTGCTACTGCAGACGTTATTGCATTTCTACAACTAGTACTTATAGAAATTGACCGGCGCGGCGCCTGTAATTGAGCGGTAAATTCTGCTTGTCAATGTGTAGTCAATCATCGCTTCTGATGATGCTAAAATGGTTCATGAAATGCTCCTCTAGTATAAACGTAAAGTGTTTAGTGTAGTGGTGATAACTGTTGGGTGGTTATTGTTCCAAATACTCAAAAATCTGATAACATCTACAAAGCAGGAAATAAATATCGAAAATCACCAATTCCCAAAAACATCGAAACTACCTAATACTGGCGAACGTGGCATTTTAATAAAACTGTGTATTTTTGTGGAAAGTTCGGCATTTGGTAGCCTTTTTATGATGGATAATTATATGGATATTAATTGATGTGGAATACTGGCGAATGGCCTGGGGACTGGAGAGAGTCAGTATTCATACCGATATACAAAAAGGACTCAAATAACAGAAGAATAAAGAGGATTTATACCAGGAAAAGGAACACGGGGAGAATTTTGAATGTGCGTCAAGTGATAGATTTCAAATACATAAATGCAGCAGAACCTTTATCCAGTTTTATGTGTAGGGGAGGTAAATACACCTTTTCGGAATCCACTAATGGGGTATTTGATACATTTTTATGCTCAAGAATAAGAGATTCACGTTTAGGCCATTGTTTCCTTATGTAGTGAGACTCCTTATCCCTGCTATCCCATTTACACAAGAAACAGCAGAATTTCGTGTATCCAAGTTGCAAACCTAACAATAAGTACAGTTTTTTCTAACCGCAATTTCATATTTTCATATATCTCCTTCATATCACTGGCATACCGACAGGTAATGATGGTAATTCATTCCCATTATGGAGTAGTACTGCCTTCAAACTGACTTTCGATGAGTCTATGAACAATCGCCACTCATCTGGCTGGTGTTGATGTCCAAGAGCCACCATTACTACACAAACATTATTACAAAAAACTACATGGCCTTCTTTAGAGAAGTAGTCACTGAAATTACTATGGCGTCTACGATAAACGCATATCCTTGTATCTTTTTGGAGTAGATTCCAACCTTTGAGTCTGGAACTTAAAAGCTCAGCTGGTTGTTTAGACAAATTTAAATCCCGTATAAGATCATTAAGATCTTCTTGAGATAAAAAGTGAGGTTCTGATGAACTACTTGTTTCAAATGTAGGATCACTTCTCTCGCTTTTTCCGTCTTCAGTATGAACAGGGTCGAAGTCGGAGTTATCACTTAAGGTCATGAAATCTGGAAACCTTGGTACAGGATACTCTTCACTATGTGGCACAGGTCTAATTGCAGATGCCAAATTGGGATACTTAACTGTATATTTTGGTTTGGATGTAATTTCTTTAATGTTAGTTAAGCAAAAATAACAATCAGTTAAATGATCCTTCTGTTCCCTTCAAATCATAGGGACTGAAAACGGCATGTGATGAGTACCATTTTTTCAGTCAATGAGAAGCCTAAGACATGATACACAGCATAAATTTGGGGCCCATCGAATCATCAGCTTTACACCCAAAATAAAGCTCATAACATTTTTTCACAAACGGTGTAAAATTTCGCCTCTGAGACTTGAAGGTCAGTTTACCACACAAGTAGCAGAAATTGTTTGGTTAATTTACATACTTTCTTGGCATTTTGAAACGTTTATAAAAAAAACTTACAAATAAGAAAAACGGCACAAAAATAAGTAGGTACACGTGTTACCAGACTCACTACAATTACAATACTGGCTACTGGCTCTCTGCTTGCTAAAAAAGTGCAATATTTGTACAAGATAGGACAGGTTTGAACATCATTAAACCTGGACAGAGTCAAAACATGTTTCAGCATGAATAAGTCTGCCTGGTGCCAAATTATTCTAAACACAAATTCCCACTTCAATATTTACAAGAAATATAACATTGAAATTCTAATATAGAGAAGTATATTACACAAAAATGACTGTCACAAGAAAACTACGCCTGATAAAAGAAATCTGATAACATATTTGAATTCAGCCTTAAAAATTGAACTAGGGTCTCTATTCAGTTTCCTTGTGAAAAAAATCACGTTGACCAGTATAATTGTCATTAGTAAAATAAATGATAATCAACCTCAACTTCTACTAGGGCATGAAATAGTAGATTCCTATCAATACCTTTGGTCTCTAATTGCCAATACCAGTCAGTGTCACTCAGAAATACGCCGGAAACTGTCAAATGCTCGCTCTGCAACCACAAAATCAGCCAAAATATGGAGAGACTCGAGCATCTCGCGATCGACTAAGTTAAGGTACGCAAGAACGCTTATTGCAACATATGCATCGGAAACATGGACGATAAAGAAAGCTGATGAAATAAAATTGCTGAATTTGAGATTTGGGTGTATCTTCGAATTCTCAGGATATCGTGGCTGGAACATCAAACTAACCAGCCTATTTTACAAGAACTAAAAATGACTAAAAGACCAAAGTCGCTTATAAATCAGACATACTTGAGCACAGATCCTCATACCCTCTTGAGGAAAAGGAGACGTTGGTAACAATGCACTCTGAGCAGCTATTTTTAAAAACGGCGAATATTTCTGTTTTCATCTCTTACTTCTATACAGTCCATTCAATTTTAGTACTTTTTTATTTAAAAGCTTTTTTTATGATTATAAACATATTTTGCTTCCGCAAATTGTATACAAACGATATGGATTTTGTTCAATTATTAACAATTCGTCGTTCATTGCAACTACAATTATATTGGTAAAATGGAAAACACGTTTTTTTGCAAAAACGCGATAGAATTTTTCAAACCTATTTCTTCGAATAAGTTAATGAGGTGTTCGGAGAAATAAACCCTAAACCGCCATATTGGAAAATTATAAATAATACTCATTTTCAATTTCTAACATGTTATCCAATTGTTCAATATCTACTCTTTTTAGTGTTCGGTACGGAACACTTATAAGATCTCTTCGGTGTCTGTCCGTCTCTCTGTATGTCCGTTTATCACACCCGATTTTCTCTGAAATAATTTGACATAGAAAGTCACTAATACAGGAATTGGTGAACCGTGTAGTTTCGAAAGTTGACTTAAAGGATTAGTTTTGGAGGTCGAAATCGGAAGTGAAAAAAAAATTTACCAGGTCATCGAGAGGAGTGTCAAATGAAAACTTGTGAAAACACGAGTTAGAAAAAATACATAATATAATACTTGCGCACATATTTCGTTGTATTATTTTAAAAAAATTGCCAAAAATCGCCGTCTCTCCCTCTTATCTTGAAAAGTACTGGTCAAAAATTTTGAAAAATTCTGGAATATTTTTTATAGAGTATAGATTGAACGAAAATTATCAGGAATAATTTATCTGGTATATAAAACAAAAAAAAAACAGAAATATCAAGGTAATTAGATTTCAACAAAGATCGGAAACAAACTTTGTTGAAAACTCATTTGGGATTTGTGGTCATTTTATACCTAGCAATTGACGTACGGAACACTAATTGCGCAAGTCCGACTGGCACTTGGCAGGCTATTTTGTTTGAAATCTTCTTAAGGTAGACATTTTAAATTCTACTAAATATAAATTTATTTTGCCGAGTCTGTATGCTGTTACATAAAGTGTATGAAAGATCAGTGACGTGGTTAATTAGGTACTGAAATTCCCTTTCTTAAACTTAAGAATAAATAATCCAAGCAATAGAACTGTATGATTGACTGGACAGGCACTTCTGGTGAGATATTAATCTCAAAAAAGTTGGGCAGATGAAGAGATATCTAGAGATAAAGAGAACTGTAACTTTTCTGATATTTTTCTCTACATACCCTGTGTGTTAAAATAATGAAAATATATTAATTTCGACTTCAAGAAACCTGAAAAGCACTTTTTTTACGATATATTCGAAGCAAGTCCGTTAATGTGTACCAGATTTGAAAACGATAGTTGATTTTATTTTATTATTATCTTACCAATTTACAGATATACCGTCAGACAGACAAAACTATGTTTTTGTATTCTAAAGATTTTGAAATGCTCAAAAATTCAAAAATCTCTGGGAGCGACCTATAGTTTTTAGGCGATATCACCTAGAGGTAGGGAGTGAAAAGAATTTCTTTGAATATACCCTCTTGTACATCCTTTTTAAGGTTCTTGAAATCAAGACATTTATAAAAGATTTTATTTTTTTTATTTCCAATTTTATTAGAAATAGTATATAGAGGGATGTCAGATTTCAGTTGTAAATATATCTGAATTTCTTCCTCGGCTTCACGTTTTCTGTCATTAACATCTTACTATAAATAACCTATTATTTTGTAATGCTTTGATTGGCTTATTTTTGCCCTAAGGATGCCAAACTTAATATTTGTTTTGTGGAGTAGCTTGTTGTAAAGGGAAATTGTAAATATATCACTTTTTCAATTATTTTATTTATATTTAATATTTTATTTTGAATAATAATCACAGTAGTTACAACAATTAATAGTAACAATAATAAATTCTTATTACATACATGTATCATCAATCTTTTTATAAATTTTAAAAAAAAAAGTCACTATCTGTTTGTTTATTTAATTCTGTACAACCTAGAAAAAGACGTTATATAAATCTAAACCTCGGCAACAAGAACAAAGCTTATTCTATCATTATTGGTCGTATTCTACAATTCTGACATCCCCAGGTTTCTTTAATATAAGATGTACCGTTTAAAAGACCCAGCCTATCAAAAATCTAAAAACTCAATTTTTACACGTAAATAATATTCAATATCAATAAATGCAAGGTGTTGTGAAAACAGTTTTTTATATTAAAATTGATATCAATAAATACATGGTGTTATTAAAATGGGTTAATGTTTTGAAGTTTTGAGTGAGACACACCTACTAATTATTTCTAGTAAATTTAAATATATTTTAAAATTTATAAAAACATTGGACTACGTAGCTTAAAAGGTATTGTGTCGCCATTGATATTGCCATTTAACATTCATAAATGAGAGACAGGAAGTTTTTCAACTGACTGGAAGGAAGATAAAGAGTAGTGATCAGCTGTTAAAAACGTAAACATCTTGTTTACTTAGAGAAAAGGTGCTACAAGAATAAATGTTTTTTTCTCTCGAAATAGCATAAATTTGTAATACAAAAAGTATTTCAAGTGTTTAGTGATGTTGACAAAGGTTATCGACGATTATTTTCTATTACAATTCACTTAATTAATCAATAATGGTGGTATTTGTGTTATGTTTATCATATTTCATAGTTTTAACCTATCATGATGTGTTTAATGCATTGTTTGATACCAAATCTTTAATCTTCGACAAGAACATCATATCTGTTGTGCATATTTCCAATCGTTAGCTGTTAGCTTTGGTAAAAGGGGTATGTATAGGTTAGTTGTTTTAAATTCAGGTACAATCAGGCAGTGGCGACATTCATTTTTGAAAAGGGTCCGGTTTGAGTTAGTTTTATGTGCTATTATCAATGGCTCCTATTTATAAACATTTTTCTACAATCGCTTCTGCTAGAGAGATATACCAATTCAATTAGATTAAGCGATTTTTATAACACCCTGTGTATAGAGCAATAGGTTTAAAATTACAAAGTGGCTATCGGTCATCATTATAACGATAAAATAAAAAGCGATGGAAAAAAAAACATATATCTCCCATTCAATAAAATTGTTCATTAAAAGCTCGTTACAACACACCCTGTATACAGCCGCATAGCTACATTCAGTCGCCCAAGAGAGGCGCAAAGCAGTAATAGTTAAAGTAACTACTTAGAGAGAATTTACCACTGACACTAAATTTACTGGTGGAATCCCAAAGGCTCTATAAATTGTGGCCAGCAAGAACCACTAAAGTTGTTAAATGAATTTATGGCTACTTTATGTCGGACATTGGTCATTACGAAATTTATTACAACATACTTTACTTTTATCAAGAAAAATTCACCTGCGTGATGTTCTTGCTTTATACCTTTTTTGATAGACGCCACTTCAGATAATTTCATGTAGACATTTATACTGGCCAGTCAGTAAGTTTTGAAAGCGAAAATAAAACAAAATGAATTGAATGAATGAGTCGAAATACATTTATTCTTCAGTATAATTTCCCTTAAACTGAATACATTTTTTTCAGCGATTTTCCAGTCCATTTACGCCATCTCTGAAGTGGTTTTCCAGATCATATCACTTCATCATTTGTTGAAAAACGCTTCCTACGTTGAAATCTTTTGAGGTTGGGAACAGATCAAGCGAATAGTTTAGATATTCCAACAATTAGTACATTAATCCGACCAGTTTTGCCGTTGCCAAAGCACCTCTGTGAGATAGTGAAGTGTCATGATGAAAGACGATTTTTTCTTCTGCAAACCGGGCCTTTTCACACGAATTTTTTCATCCAGCTGGTTCAAAAGCTTGCAATAATACTCTCTTGAGATTGTTTTACCAGTTTGATGGTAATCAATTAACAAAATTCCTTTTGCATCCCAGAAAACTGATGCCATATTTTTTTGGACGAATTGACCATTCTGGCTGCTATGGAGCTGAACAACTGGGATCAGTCCATTGTGTGGTTTGTTGTTGCAGTTCAGGTTGATTGATTGATTATTTTATTGATGAGGGCGCGTCGATAACTAGATCATTTGGCGCTCAATTTGAATTTAGATATTATTATTTTAGAATATAGTTTCATTCAGATAGTTTATTAGATTTTTGATTCCGTCATGGTTCGATCTTAGAATCTGCGCCAATGGTCCTCTGATGTTGTCTTTTAATTTCTTGTCAAGAAACTCGTTTGATTCCAAAAAGTGCTTTATAGACAGAGGGCTGTTGCACTTAGGACATACTGGGTGGGACTCTCCTTTTAGTAGGTGGGAATGTGTAAGATAAGTGTGACCGATGGCAACTCTCCTCCACATAACATTTTCCTTGCGACATAAGGAAGGAAGGTACAGAAGGGGAGAAACGAGAGGTTTTACCTCCCATAGTTTGTTAGTACTCTCTTGCAAATCCCAGTCTAATTGGAATAGATTTGCTATAGTAGTTCTAAAATGGTTTGAATGAATTTTGTGGGATTCTAGTGGAAATGGCAGATTTTGCTTTCAGGTCACCTGATTCGTATCCTTTTATTGATTTGTGACTTCGGACTCACAAGAATACAAATGTTAAGCCTCTGTTATGTCCAATCTGAAGGAGGACAATAATGTTCAGAACTAGAGGGTAAGAAATTTTGGAAAGGCCCGCAGCGAGGACAGACAGTCCATAATAAGTAGGTATTTCTTATTTGATTTTGAAGAGATTGCCCATCTTATGGCTTTTTTGAGTCCTAATATCGAAGATATGTTGTTAAGTTTCAATTTTAAGATAAAGTTCTCAGAGATTACCGCAGAACCAGCACCTAAGGAAGACTTTGTCCCATCTGTGTAGATAGGGAACAAGTCTCTGTACTTTTCTTTTAGTACTGTGATAAAGGTATTCCTTATAAGGCGGTCAGGGACTAGCTTTTTATCGTATTTGAGTAGAGAGAGTCAATGGATGGAGGGGTAGAGGTCTAAGGGGGAAACTTTGTGGAATTGAAAAGAAAGATTATGAATATTGAAGAATGATTTGATTCTGGCTGCTATGGAATCAGGAGGGCGAACAGAGTATGATCGATATAAAAGTAATGAGCGCCTTAATGAAGGTTTGAATGAAGGATTAGCATAGAAGAGTAAAAGAGAACGGAATCTAGAAAGAGAAAGAGGGGGAGTAGATCGCAGTTCAGGATCATACTGGTAAGAGTGGCTGGAAATTGGGTACAAGTGTCCCAGAACAGAAAAAAGTGACAAGACTGAGAGAGGCTTTTGTCCAGCAGTAGACAGTATAAACTGATGAAGATAATAATGATACAACTTTTATAGTATACCAGTAATAGAAAATATTGAGTTGTAATGCTTGGATCAGGTTTATTCTTTGGTGCAAATGGGATCATTTCGATACTTATTTAAGAATTGAGTGTTTGTGAGGAAATCACTTTATATTTTTTTTATATATGGTACAAATACAACTGAGCAGCATGAAAGATGCAATTGTTCTTATTTGTGCTAAGTCTCAGCCATAGTTACAAATTGACGCATAAAATCCGCTTTTTTTCTTTGTGAGAAGAACGAAATGTTGTTTAGAAAGTTTTTCTCGAGTGCTTTTTGTTCCGATGTTAGCAAATGCGGCACCCACCTTGTGAATAGCTTTCTCATACCCAAAACATTAGTTAAGATCTCATATACTGATCCACGTGAGCTGCTTATAGCCTCAGCTAAATCATCCACTGTTAATCGATGGTCTTCCATTATCATATGTTGTACTTGCACAACAATTTCTTCAGTTGTTGCAGTTTTTGGACGTTCATCATTGACGCTTGTACGACCACGTTTAAACTCGTGTTCATCTATGAACAGTAGGAAATAAAGGAGCACACTCCTTTAACACCTCTACTAACTCTGCATCGATTTCAGTTGTCGATAAACCTTCCCAAATAAAGAGTTTTATCAATGCACGATATTTGATTTTTTTCATTTTTAAAAGGTACTCAAACACGTCCGTCGTACTTTAACCAGCTGATAAACAATGAGTGACTTGACAGATCGACTTGAAATTTAGAGAGTGTTCAAGTGACAGATGAGGCTTCAAAATGGTGTTCAATATTTGGTTCAAGTGATGCTTCATAGGTATCGCTTTCAAAACTTATTGACTGACCTGATAAATAATTTAGTTTCTCCTTTTTGTAATCTGAATTTTGCAATATCTACTAACAAATTTTCCGTTATAAAGGGTTTTCCATAATGTCGTAAAGAATATGTCAAATCATCATGCAATGTTTAAAATCTGAGCGTCTCTGGGAAATATACTTTAAGAAAAAAAGCGGTTCTATAAAAAAACTGTTCGTGCGCTTCAACCATTATATGGCCAGCCTAATCAGCTGAGTTAATGACTAATTTATCATAACATTAAGCATTTTTGCCGCAAATTACACTCTTTATGATAACCGATGAAGTGAAAGATCAGTTTTCACTCGAACTCAAGGCGAAGCTGTGCGTAAGTATTACATTATACATGTTTTTGAACTTGTCTTTTTACAAGCTTTCATTTGATACCCCACTCGATGACCTAGAAATTTTTTTTTCACTTCCGATTTCGACCCCCAAAAGGGTTAACCTTTAAGTCAAAATTAACTTTCTATGTCAAATAGTGTCGGAGAAAATCGGATGAGACAGACGGACAGATACCGAAGTGATTTTGTAAGTGTTCCGTACGGAACACTAATTAGATTATTTTTTCATTATTTTAATTTTTTTTTTGTTTTTATGTGTCTAGCACACATGCTGCAGGGTCCCTAAGCACTGCGGGAGCGACACGTGGACGAACAAAGCGATTCACTTTGTTTTTGAATCGCTGTAAATTGTACTCGGTGAGAAACATAGTCCTGGGCAAATTATTCCAAAGGGATGATGTTCTCCATATAAAAGACTGCTTGAAAAGCGTTGTACGAGGAGTAACAAGCTGAACCTCATACGGATGTGAAGTATTAGCGCGACGTGTATTTCTAACATGCACCGCTCTGGGAGGAATTAAGCGGACTACATCCTTCGAACACTTTCCATGAAAATACTTGTAAAATGGGCTCAAGTCGCCAACCGTTCTTCGATGTTCCAGCGACAATCAGACAAACAGCTCTTCTCTGAATAAAATCCTACAAATGCAGTGTATGTTTGGGAGCGAAGCCTCAAGCATTGGAGCAGTATTCCACAGTTGGTTGAATTTGTGCTTTGTAAAGAATTAACAGTTGTTGTGGAGTGTAAAGCTTTCTGATTCGAAATATTTCCAACTTCCTTCCTTGCCCGCAACATGTTCATGTCAGGAGATATTTACCCCAAATTAACGCCCAACAAATTGAGTAAAGATGTTAGAGGAATGGAGTGCCCCGACATAACTATGTCAGGTTCAGCAACGTTAAGTTTTTTAAAAAAAACTGCCGCCTGGGTTTTTGTAGCGTTAAATTCCACTCGATTACTGTCACCCCAAGATAGAATTTCTTCCAGGGCTTCGTTAAATTGAATGACTTCCTGCTGTTTGCGGATATTCGTCTGAGTAGTCGATGTCTGAGAGTTCAAAGTGAATGAAGAGATAAGCTTACTGTCATCTGCAAAGTTGTAAATTGGATATCCGGTCTTTTCCAGCAGATCGTTAATGTAAATGAGAATTAGAAAGTAGGAGACAGTATGGAGCCTTGGGGCACACCGGCGTTGATAGTGAAGGTGTTAGAAAGAAATCCGTCGACTGCCACTCGTAAAGAACGTTCTCTGAGGAAACATGAGAGCCACAAACAGAACTTTTCAGACATACCATAAGAGCGTAACTTAGTAAGCAGTCCATCGTGTCAAATACGGTCAAATGCCTCGGATATGTCAAGAGCAACCTCTCGAGATTCTCCAAAGTGTTCAATTACGTTATTCCAAACATGTGTTACATAAGTCAGAATATCTCCTGTTGAACTATGTTTATGAAAGCCACATTGGTGATCGCTAATAATGTTGAATCCTTCAAGATATTTTAGAAGATGCTGATTGATAGCCTTTTATAGTTCCAGTAGTACTATGGGGATTTTTCTAGATTTTTTGGCTAGGAGAATGGGAAAATTTTAAGCATAATCATTTATACTAAAACATATAAGGTGCAAAGGAGCGAAGATGAGTAGTAGATGAGTGACTCCGTGTTTGTCTTGTTATCGATCTTTTACAAAGTTCTCTTAGTCAGAAATTCGAAATTTTACATTTTTTTATTATTTTCATCATTAACATGGCAAGAGGTTTTGGTCATTGCAAGGGTTAAAAGAAATGAGACAGGCGAGTTAAACGAGTGATTGCGTGCATGTGGTAATATACTCCTATTTCAGTGTTCTTGCCTTTCCAATATGTCCAATCTTACCAAAAATATTATATAACATAAAAGGGATTCAGATCTGATAGCAGAATAAACTAAAAAAAGTGAAATTGAATATAGAACAGGTTTTAGAAATACAAATGATTAAGTTGACGTAAATGTACTTATGGAACAATAGATAAATTATCGTATTTACGAACCGTACTGACGGGAAGAATTGTGTTCGTTAAAATTTTTATTTTTTTTTCAGGTCTTGCGGTTTTTAAATCACAAAAAATATTTTTTTTAACTTCCAACATAATAATAAATAATTAATATTCTAGCCACCTACACATCACAAAAAAGGTTTTTCTTGGCATAACTGACAATTTTTTTTCAGTATAGTCTACATTTGAAATTGGTTCTTTAATGTACGTACGTATTTCATTGGCAGAGAGTATATATTTTATTGTATGTGATATTAAAAGAATGGATTTTAGTTTTTTAATTATTAAATCATTTGATTATTTAAACACGGTTTTCTAATTTTTTTTATTAATATTTCATCATAAAGTAGAATATATCAAATTATTTTTTTAGTGTGAGATGGTAAAATTTAGTTTTTATCTTCGAGCTGCATGTTTGAAAGGAAAGCATTGTGTAAATCATTTTACTAATTTTGTTTAAATAACATCAAATATTAGGTATTTCCAGATAAAAAAATAAAATAGAATAAAAAATATTTACCTAAATAATATAAAACGTTATTGTAAGAAAAGAGAACTTGTATATATATAAAGAATCGATAAATAGACCTGTAATTAAAAAAAAAGTTTTGTTAGATAAGTCGTTATTATAATATTAGAAAAACTTTATAATTTTACGTTTTAACGACTAAAGAAAAATGATATCTGGGGCTGTAAAATAAGTTAAAATTCTACCATTTCTCAAGTCTGTAATTAGATATTTAATATTTGTTCTTTGTAAGGACTTTTTTTTTTGATTGACTTTACTTCCGTTTTTAAATTAGTAGTTTGGTTGATGTACGTGTATACGCCTTCCATTTTCCATAATTACCTGATTTTTTCCTCTCATAGACTTATTATTTTTGATTAATAACTTAGGAATGTAAAATATGGTTATTGATCTTTACCAAGCAATAGCGAAAATAGGGAACATGCCACTTAATTTTTAAGAAAAGTATTATGTACGAGTGTAGGTACTATCCTAATCCGGCAGCAAATTTTAATAGTTAATATTACTTTACGCAACTTCCTTTACACTGTTTGTATATATATATATATATATATATATATATATATATATATATATATATATATATATATATATATATATATATATATATATATATATATATATATATATACATATATATATAGTGTGACCCAAAAAATTTTATACAAATGGGGAAAAAGTTCTGCATCACATGGAAATCCATAATCAAGTATCGAAAGTTTAAAATATTTGATGGCATACAGGGAAAATAAAAAATAATGATTTATAATGAAGAGTAAAGTGTGTTTAAATTTAAATACAGACCAAAATATTAATTGAAAATGTTAATTAGAACTAAAAAATCATGCTCACGTTTAGATTTGTGGCCTTCCTAGTTAGGAATTCAAGAAAAATCCCGTAAACACGTCAGTAATTGTTGGATTATTTATTGAATAAAAGAAAACGATATCAATATAAATTTTAGGCGGAAAATAAATGAACATACCTTTGGAAATACCTAATAACTGTCAATAAACTTCAAAGCTAACATCAGTCTATATTTGCAATAATTAGAAATGCCAGTAAAATTGAGTGTTGAAGATAAAATTGAAATTGTTCTCACGGTTGGAGATAATTAGAAAACTTTTAGATAAGCAGCAGAAATCTTTAATAATAGACACTCTGATAAAATTGTACACTTCACAACTGTAGGATATCTAATAAATAAATTCAAGCTTTATGTAATTGTTGAAAATAAATTTAAAAAGAAACATCGGACATGGGTTTCAAATGAAGATAATCAAAATCAAGTAATGCTGTCGGCAGTAGAAGAGCCAAAAGATTCACTTCGGAAAAGGTCAACTTTATTGAATGTAAGTAAAACTACAGTTGCAGGAAGAAGTTCAAATACATTTTAAACCATACAAACCCCAATTTACTCATACTTTAAAAGCAGGAGATTTTGAACGAAGATTTAAATTTTGTGCTTGCTTCCAAGGAAAGTTGGAAGACAACAGGTTTATGGCAAGACAAATACTTTTCTCTGACAAAGCGATATTTACGTCTAATGGGGCAGTAAGTTCTCAAAACTATCGCTGGTGGAGCGATGCTAATCTTAACCCCAATATCCAAACTCGAGATCAATACTCGTTTAAAACTAATGTATGGTGTGGAATTTTTTAAGATAGAGTAGTTGAACCATTCTTTTTTCGAAAAAATATGAATGCTGAACGTTACCTAGAACTTTTAAATAATGAGTTCCCTGAGTTTCTTAATCGCCTACCAATAACTGAAAGACAACGTATACCAACATGATGGTGAATCATGTCACAGTCTGAAAGACAACGTATACCAACATGATGGTGAATCATGTCACAGTAAGATAAATGTTCGAGATTATCTCCTCCACATTTTTAACGGTAGAGTAATAGGGAGGTATGTACAGTTTACTCGGCCCCTAAGGTCTCCGGACATCACCCCTCTATACTTTTTTTATGGGGCTAATTAAAAGAAAAGGCTTATCTTGAAAGAGCATTTCAAGATGTTGATCATATTGAGAAATTCATTAGGGAAACATGTGAAGCTATAACTCCTGACGTGCCTAATAAAACATTTTTTTTGAAGAACAATCACCTGTTTAGAAACGGACGGTGGATACATTAAAGTTCTGGCACAATAAAGTTAGAATTAATCCATATGTTTAGTTATTCTGTTATGTACTTAGTAATTAGGTAATGTTGCAACTTCGAAATAAAATGATATCAGCACAAATTTATTATGCAAAGTTGCAAAGCAGATAAGAAGGTTATCAAATTTTTAACAAAAATAAGATGCAATCAAAATCAGTGTACTAGTTTTTAATTAATTTCGTTTTCCTTTATTCAATAAATAATCCGTGAATTGCTGACGTGTTTAGTGGAGTTTATTTGAATCTTTAGCCAGGAAAGTCACAAATCTAAACGTAAGCATAATTTTTTACTTCCTATTAACATTTTCAATTAGTATTTTGCTCTGTATTTAAATTTAAACACACTTTACTCATTATAAATCATTATTTTTTATTTTTTCTCTATACCATCAAATCTTTTAGACTTTTGATGCTTGATTATGGATTTCTATGTGATGCAGAACTTTTTCTCCATTTGTATAAAATTTTTTGGAACACACACACACACACACACACACATATATATATATATATATATATATATATATATATATATATATATATATATATATATATATATATATATATATATATATATATATATATATATATATATATATATATATATATATATATATATATATATATATATATATATATATATATATATATATATATATATATATATGTACAAGGCTGGTTTGAAAAGTCCGTGCAAAAATAAAAACTACTTATGTGTTTGGGGTAAACCTTTTTTATTTTTCGACATAGTCTCCTTTTAGGCTTATACACTTCGTCCAACGATGTTCTAGTTTGTTGATCCCTTCCGAATAATAGGATTTGTCTCAGTCTGCAAAATATCCATTAGTGTCTGCAATCACCTCCTCGTTTGAATAAAATCTTTGTCCCGCCAGCCATTTCTTCAAATTGGGGAACAAATAGTAGTCCGAGGAAGCCAAGTCTGGAGAATAGGCGGGATGTGAAACGAGTTGGAATCCTATTTCCATTAATTTTGCGACCACAAGTGCTGAGGTGTGTGCTGGTGCGTTGTCGTGATGGAAAAGAACTTTCTTGTGGGCCAATCGCGGGCGTTTTTCTTGCAGCTCGGTTTTCAAACGGTCCAATAACCATGAATAATATTCACCTGTAATAGTTTTACCGTTTTCCAGATAGTCGATGAGGCTTATCCCTTGCGAATCCCAAAAGACAGTCGCCATAACCTTTCCGGTCGAAGGAACGGTCTTCGCCTCTTTGGGTGCAGATTCCCCCTTGGTAACCCATTGTTTAGATTGTTGTTTGGTCTCAGGAGTATAGTAATGTATCCATGTTTCATCCACAGTGACGAAACGACGCTTAAAGTCCTCCGGATTCTTCTGGAACAGCTGCAAACCATCCTTGCAACACTTCACACGATTCCGTTTTTGGTCAAGCGTGAGCAATCGCGGCACCCATCTTGCGGATAGCTTTCTCATGTACAAATGTTTATGCAAAATATTATGTACCCGTTCAGTCGAGATGCCCACAGCACTAGCAATCTCACGTACCTTAACTCTTCTGTCATCCATCACCATATCATGGATTTGATCAATGATTTCTGGAGTCGTAACCTCCACAGGCCGTCCAGAACGTTCAGCATCACTTGTGCCCATATGGCCAGTCCGAAAATTTTGAAACCACTTATAAACTGTTCTAATCGAAGGTGCAGAGTCACCATAATGTTTATCAAGCTTCTCTTTAGTCACCTGAGGCGTTTTGCCTTTCATAAAGTAATGTTTAATCACCACACGAAATTCTTTTTCGTCCATTTCTTGAAAATCACTCGACTTCCTTGATTCACACGATTCGAATAATGATGAAGCTATCAAGAAAAAAAAATTTGTAGGTAGAATAGTGCAACTCTCGGATCTCTGATTATGGGCTGATTCGGGAATGCTAATATGCCGAGATAGAAATTTGCATGTAGATTTCTGTAATAAACAAGATTAAAAATAAATAAATTCATAACAACATAAATGCAGCTGCAAACAGATAAACATCATATACTTGTTGTTTCTGAAACTAATATCAGTCCATCGATCAGCACCGTAAACTTTCTCTATCCTAGATACGACATCTATTCCCGGTTTATCCCAAACTTTGGAATCTGTCTGACATTGATGAATAAGAACGCTGAATCTTTCACGCTTAGTTGGGTCTGTTCATGAGCAAACACGAACCACTAGCCATGACATACTATTCTTAACCTTTTTTCAAACCACTAATCCATAGATTAAGACTGTTATCGTAAATCCGCCGTTAGGTGCTTTCCATAACTATAAATAGGTTTCGATACAGGATATTCCACTAACGACTGACAGGGGGCATCTAAATTGCGCAGGATTTGGCGCTACAAATCTGCTGCTAGAAGAAGACCATAGATTAATTATGAAAGTTTTCTTGGTTAGACGTTTTTTTCAGATCCAACGGCCCATTTGATTGCCGTAAAAAGGTTGCCGATACCATATTGGCTGACATGAGAGCTTCCATCTCTTTTTCTAAGAAATGCATAGAAATATAAAACGTAACATTTCTATTAGTGCGCGGAATAGATACAAACAAATATGTAATAGTCGAAATCTCGGAGGCACACAAACAAAGAAATAAAAACAAACGTTTAGTCTAACAATTCTGTCTTTTTTGTCGGTTACTAAGGCTACCAGTAAAAATTTTATTAAATTCACTATTCCACCAGTTCTCGAGCTAAAGCATACTGCTTGAACAACAGCTATTAAGAAAGTCAACTTTTTATTTGAACTCTTTATTTCACACCCTATTGTTAATTTCTAGTAACAAACACCACCAACTATTCCCAATATGCAGGCAAAGATGCTTGATGCTGTCTTCAGACAGCACGTTATAAAACATATTTTATTAAAGCTAGAGCCCAAACAAAGGTTCGGGTGCTGATGGAATACTTGCCATAATATTCAAAAAATGTAAGCCAACACCAATTTCTGTATACTTTTCAATCCATCCTACAGAAAAGGAATATTTCCTTCCTGCTAGAAATGCTCTAGAATTTAGTCGATATTCTACTACGAGCTAGTCGTATTACTTTCAGAAATAATGAAAGTTATGGAGAAACTGTCAATAAGTAAATATCCGGAAGGATATTATTAGAGAGAGCAATATAGCTTTCCTAAGCAAAGATCAACAAGAGATCTTCTAACTTAGGTCAAATATATTTGAAATAATCCAATTTAAAATTTTAGAGAATCTCGAGCGGTTTTACATGATAAATTTAAGGCATTCGATAGCGTTTCTCATGACGGATTATTAGCTAACCTACGCTCTTTTGGTATGTCTCTTATCCACCCAGCGTTGCTACCCCCAAGCAGTGTCCATCTGGATAGATGGAAAACACAGCAGCGTCAAATTTCATAGAGCCTATCGAAAGAATAAGCGCTGGGCGCTTTTGTATGGAGAATCCTAAACAGGCTTCGGACAGGTGTAAGTAAAACTCTCAGAAAATGAGGATCCATCAACGAGGAAACAAGTTGTGAGTACGGAGCAACTCAAGACCAACACTGTGTACTCCATTGCCCAAATATCTACTTGCACAGCGGAGGATCTTTTCCTGGCCAATCGGAATGCTATTCATATAGCCCAATACTGGAGACGGAAAATGTAATGGTAACTAAGCTCGGAAAGTAATTAAGTAGAAGTACTGTGTACATGGTCAGTAGGCTTCAGTTCTTGAGTCAATTGAACTTTGTAAGAATGAAAATGCAAATCTTTCGTGGGAATACGCTGTAGAGAGCTTCTCGAAATGTCCAATTCTTGAACACATTGTTCTTTCGTGTAGCGCTCCGTTTTTAATAACCCTGAACTGTCAGCTGTCACGCTGTGTTTTTTATTTTGTTGGCAACACTTTACAATACAAATGGCGTCAAATTCAAATCTTGCGTAAATTTTGGGACACCCTTTATTTAAAATTTAGTGTATTTATAGTACTTGCAGTAGGAAGAAAACCTAGAGTAATATTGTTGGGGTAGTGATTGCTAAATTTCGTGAAATCAATCTTAACAGAGATAGTATGTAGAGGAAACTGGAATTTGATTACAGAGACTTGGAAAAATGACTATTTTTTAGTTGCTTAGGCTTATTCATCAGTATAGGAGGGTGCAATGAAAAATTTGTTTCCTGAACATAATCTCCATTGAGCTTGGATCAGAGAGATTCCAATTTTTTTACCCCCCCCAGAAAAAAAATTGGCTCATATTGTGCATAATATCGTCTACAGCCTCTTCATTCGACGAAAATTTTTTCTCCCCAAGCCAACTTTTGAAGTTTGGACACTTAAAAAGACATCTGGAATCAAATCTAGGGAATAGGGTGAGTGGAGAACTATTTCGAAGTCTAACGTGAGCAATTTTGCCATTGCGACGGCCAAGGTGTAAGCAGGCATTATCATGGAGGAAGAACACTTTTATTAGGTTATCTTGGCTGTCTCTGCTTTAACTCACTATGCAAACAGTCCAATAACGTTGTACAATACAAGCTAGTCACGGTTTTACCATACCATACCATAAAATTTATCGTCCTTTGTTTTCTTCAAAGGAAATCTCAACCGGGCATCCTTAATGTGCGCATCTGTAGTTCTCATAGGGCCACATTTAATTTCGTTTATATAGTAATAAATGGTCTTGAGTGCCCGTGTAGTCCTCATGAACTTCCGTCACTTCAGTTTCTGTCTGAGCTGCAGTCCACTTTTTTAAATAGGAATGTTGTATTAGTGCACGATACTCAGCTTTATCCATTTTTACGAAACGCATAACTCGGATTACTTACCGTAGCTACCAATAAACAACTGCGAGTTGTATCTGTTTGAAATTTTAAACACAACAGCTACAAGAATCACGCTTGCCAACAGTCATGCCGCAACCTAGTTAAAATATATGAATAGTTGTTCAAGTATAATTTCACTTTCGGGTTTAGGCTGAAAAGCTTTTGTTCTGAAACATATATGTCGCCCTTTTTAAAAAATACGATTTTTAGGAAGTATCAACCTTCGTGTCAAAATTTTATGAGATTTCGACCATTAGTTTACAAGTTACAGTGGTTTTAGTGACGCTACCTTTGATATTTTCAAAACTATGAAAAAAATCGAATTTCGTGTGTTGATTAAACACTGTTTTTTGATGGGAAAAAATGCCGTTCAAGCAAAGCAATGGCTTAATAAGTGTTACGGGGACTCTGCCCCTGGAAAATCACTCATCATTTACTGGTACGCTGAATTTAAACGTGGTCATATAGAGACAAGTGATGCTGAGCGCTCTGGACGCCTAAATGAGGTAGTTGCACCGGAAAATATCAAAAAAATCCACAAAATTGTTTTGGATGACCGTGTTTGTGTTTGTCATATTTTGAATGAACATTTAGGCGTAATGGGTATCGCGTTTGCTTACAGTGGACCAAAAACAACAACGTGTTGATGATTCTGAGCGCTTTTTGAACCTGTTTAAGCGCAATAAAAAGGTGGAATACGGATCCACCACTACACACTGAAATCAAATCGGCAGATAGCTGAGTGGACAGCAGCTGGTGAAAGCCGCTTGAAGTGACCAAAGATACAACAGTCGGCTGGGAAGGTTTTGGCCTCTGTATTTTGAGATGCGCATGGAATAATTTTCATCGATTATACTGAGAAGGGAAAAACCATCAATAGCGTATATTATATATAGTTATTGGTGCGTTTGAAGACAGAAATCGCAAAAAAACGGCCACAAATAAACAAGAAAAAGTACTCTTTCATTAGGACAATGCACCGTGTCACAAGTTAATGGTTACGATGGCAAAATTGCATGAATTGAAATTCGAATTGCTTCCTCACCCACCATATTATCCAGATTTGGCCCCCAGCGACTATTATCTATTCGCAGACCGGAAAAAATGCTCGCGGGAGAGAGATTTGGCTCCAATGAAGAAGTTATCGCCAAAACTGAAGCCTATTTTGATGGCAGACAAACCCTTCTGCAAGAAAGGTATAGAATTGTAGAAAAGTGTTGGACTGATTGTATCGCTCTTGAAGGAGACTATGTTGATGAATAAAGTCGAATTTTGCAAAAAAAAACCTGTAGCTAGACCACAAACTTTTCCTTACGTGTTACAACATCCTAGCAACATTAACCACGATATGTGTTACGACCTGTCTTAAAAGTGAAAACCTATTATTACTCTGCGTCATGATTTAATGATCACCAGTAGATATAAGTATTTGGATTGTGTCACTTCTCGCTCAAACAGAGTTCTAATCTCCCAGAGAAGAAAATGTGTGAAGATTTCGCGTGCGGCCGAAGGCAAATAGTCGGAACATCAGTACAAACTACCACGGTCTATTCCCAAAAATTAAGAATTTTTTTTTACAAAATTCATCAAATCTTCCCCGAGCTACTTATAACTATAACTAAATATATATTTCATATAAAAGATAAACTCGATCAAACTAACGAACTTAACGACATAGACAAAATTAAAAAAAAAAAAAAACAACACTTTTAAAAGTTTCGTTTTCCTATAAAACTTCTGTAACGTGGCGGTAGTAGATAAAAATTTAATGTCAAATCAAGACGCTTAGCGAAAGTCCTTTGAAAAGTAATATAAATCGCATTTTGTGAGGAAAATTGGACCGCTAACTGGATCTAGTAAGTAATGCATGAGTCGTGAGCTCGCGCTCAGGTGGTCCATCAATGATGCAAGCCCCTTGGATGTTGCCTTCTCGGCTGCTGTTGACACACGTTTATTATAATCTCGTATATTTGAAGGGGTTGAATTTATTTTTACACGGATTTTTTTCAATTTTATGTAGAAAGTATGTAATAAAAATATTTTTAAGGCTGATTTAATTATTTATTTATTAATATTTATAATACAGTCGGTCAAGTAGGAACGTGACCGCGATAATTCATTTTTGGTAGATGCGATTCTAGCAATTCAACAAAAATTCGGTAGAGGGAACCTTTGTCTACGACGCATTTTAGTAAATGTATCAGTCGATTCCGATGTTTCGTCGAAATCACGTAAAATCTAAAATGCACGTCGGTTCAAGGTAGTCTTTCCTTGTTGCCATCCAAAGGGTCCTAAAATGACACATTCCGCTGCCGCTAAATATATCAAAAACTCGGTGCCGTTTGCGAAGGAGTGGGCAAATCGTTTTAACGAGACTATAAATATCGACGACTTGCCATATTGGTTCGGTAGGCAGTCACACCGAAAGTCGAAAAACGAATCGTGTTTTTGTTTTCATGGGACCCGAAATTGACGCTGTGTCAAGGAACATCAAAATTAAGAAATTCGAGTGTGAATCTGTCCCATAAGACCAACTGATAACATCTTTGTGCTCATGATGTGAAATTCCGAAAAAATATTTCCTGACTAAAAATGTCGACGACTTGCCAAAACATGGTTTGGCAGGCAAAGTCACTCCGAAAGTCGAAAAGCGACTCGTGTCTTTGTTTTCACGGAATCTGAAATTAACGCTGCGTCAAGGAGTGGTAAAATTAAGAAAATCGCGTTTGAATTTGTCCCATGACCATTCGACAACATCTTCGTGCTAATGATGTCAAATCTCGAAGCACATTGAAGAAACCTTTGCTGGACGAAAATCACGTCGCGATGCGGTTCGCTTGGGCCCACAGTAAGATACTAGAGTGGCCCTTACAATCGCCGGACGCCCACCCTATTGAAAATGTTTGGTTCCTTGTAAAGAGAAAGCTCAGAGCAAAGATTCTAAGGACTTTAACTCTGTTGCCTTGCGAGATTCGAAAAATTTGGAGATCATTGCCGCCTGAGTATGCAGAAAACCTCGTCAACAGCTTGCCTCGAAGATGTCAGTCAGGCGATTATTGATGCAGGAGGCGATTGGACAACTTACCAAGGTAATTGCGTCGTTGCTAGCACACAAAAAAATAGATTCTTACTTGACCGACTGTATGTTAATACGACGGTATTTTTTTGAAGTTATCTACTGAGTCATGAAAAAATGCTTGGTTGTCTAATTATTGTTGCTGTTCTAAGTATTTTCATGAAATTTTGTAAGAGTTCATTACCTTTTGCAGTTTTTACTATTTTTTTTCTTCATACAAATGAGTGAAGGTAATTTGGAGCATCGCGCAGCGGTAAAAATTCTAGGTAAACAGGAAATTGGACCAAAAGTTATTAATAAAAAATTCAGGCCCACAATGAGATAAAGAAGACTAGTTGAGACAAGAAATGAGGAAACCATTAAACTTCTTGAAAAATAGCTGCTGCCAGATCGATAAATGAAGATCCCAGTAAAGAAGCCTGAGTATCCGAAACTAAAGTTTTAAGGATTATTGTACACTGATTTAGGAATGAGTTTCGGCATGTTAAATCTCTCCCTACGCCGGAACAAGAACTGGTGAGAAAAGAAATTTCTCAAGAGTATTTGGTCATTTTAAAGAACAATGGGAGTTATTTTTCTCGAATTATCACAGGTGACAAGACTTAATTTTCCTATTTGGGACTCCCTCACAAAGAAGAAATCAATACTATGTATTCATAAGGATTCCTCGCCTCTCAAAAAGTGAAAATTTAATCATCTCCTTGAAAATTGAAGGCTGATGATTTTTGATACTGCGAAGTACTTTTGCTTATTAAAATATGCAAAAAGTGTCTATAATTAATAGAGAGATGAAAAGATGAGCGGAAACCTGCAGTAGACAGAAACATTCGAATTCAAAAAAAAAAACAAATATTTACTGTTATACGACAACCGCAGGTTCTACATGGTTCGCATAGTTTTTACTCTCACTCACTACCGAAAGCTGAAGGTTCACTGATTTACAATATGCACCCTAATCCTGATTAAGCGCATAAGAAATTTTCCTAAGATAGTGAGTTGAAAGCGGCTGTAGCGGCGTTTTTATGAGGCACACATATTCAAAAATTGTTTTGGATGAAATAACACATGTCGAGAAACACTGGAGCAAGTGTATTAGAGTAGCTATAATATATATATATATATATATATATATATATATATATATATATATATATATATATATATATATATATATATATATATATATATATAGGTAACAACTGGGATTGCTCTTTTAGGTTGAGAGTGCAACTAAAAATTAGTAATGCATTTTTTTTTTAAACGGAATTTTATTCTTAATATTCTTTAATATTCTCAAGCTTTCGTTTGTGTTTATAAACTTCTTCTGGAGATAGAATGTATCAGTAATTTCTCTCCAAAACTAGCGCTAACAACGTAAAACTTCAACATGACAGCAAAAATAAGTCGCAAACACACATCAAACGCATAATTAGAATTTTAAATTGACTAAATTTTTTAAAAATTATTATAGAGACCCAATTTAACTGTGACACACCTACATTGCTATTATAATATTAATAATAAAATTCAGTTTAAAAAAATGCATTACTAACTTTTAGTTGCACTCTCGACCCAAAAGAGCAATCTCAATTACTTTGTTGAGATTTTGTTGTTACCAGTAGCTCTTTTACTGTCCGTCAGTGTTAATTATATATATATATATATATATATATATATATATATATATATATATATATATATATATAAATATATATATATATATATATATATATATATATATATATATATATATATATATATATATATATATATACATATACATATATATATATATATATATATATATATATATATATATATATATATATATATATATATATATTACTCCGCGAATTTTCCTTCGTCGCTAGTCGCTAGCTTAACAAACACATTCGCATTATTAATTTAGAGACATTATAACGTTACATGGCTATATAAACAAATATTTTTGTTGATGGATATATAAGCGGGGTGTCAATCGACGCTATTTCATTATTTCAATAAACCTTTTATTTATTGTTTACCCTTATTTTACTTACATGTCCAGTACAAAATATTACACTTTGTAGGATAGGATTTATGTAAATTAGTTTTCGGTACCTGCAGAAACGAATAAAGCAATCAAAGAGACATAAACACGTTTCAAGTACAAAGTTTTAAACTATGAACTCCGCTGTTTGTCCCCACGACATTCAATACTAACTGTCCTAGCCAACGGAATTTTAGAGGGAACTAAGAACCACATTCCTAAAGAACCTCAAGAAGATTCAAGCTTGCTGTATCTCGGCTAATTCACTTGCAATGAAAATGCAGAGTGGCAGAGTTTTTCTTGGTTCTCTCAGATTGCTCAGACAAATGAATTTGGTCGATGATCACTAATCAAACTGACGTGAGGTTTGATCTTCGTTTTCAGACCATACAGCGTGGCGTCCTGTGTGGGTCGGAGCCACAGGATCTGCCACGTCAGTTTTTTTTTCTATTCTTTCAAATAATAATAATAATAATAACATACTCATAGAAAACACAGATCCCTACTATAAATACACACCAACATCCATACTTGAAAATAAAGCTTACAAGCTCTACTGGAACATCAATATCCATACAGATAAAACAGTCTCCGCCAATAGACCCGATGTTACTTTTCAGTGCAAAAAAGGAAAAGTCACCTATCTAATTGACATAGTTGTCCCCAACGACACAAATATCCAAATGAAATACACAGAAAAAAATCTCCAAATACACAGACCTTGCAACGGAAATAAAAAGGCTATGGAAACAAGAAAAAGTCATCATTGTCCCCCGCATTATATCAACCAGAGGCCTTACACCAATAACATTCACACCACACTTAGTACATTTAGGACTCAACACAAACATACACAGAAACATTTAGAAGCCAGTGATTTTAAAACATGTAACATTGACAGGTCATTCCTTAATACACAATGGTAATAGCGTTTGTGCTGACTTGGCTTTGGCCCGTCAACCAAACATGGAACCACATTGACCAAATATGAGAAAGAAGAACTTTTTTGTAATCATAATAATAATAATAATAATAATAATAATTACAACATAAAATTACAACAGGAAAAGATGAAAACGTGGTCAGAGAAAACACTCCACGGAAAACACAGATACCACATAGAACAAGACCACGTAAATAAAAAACAATCATACACCTGGTTACGGGATGGGCAGCTATTCCCTGAGACTGAAGGCTTCTTACTTGCCATCCAGGATAAAGTCATATTAACCAGAAACTACCAAAAGCATATCATCAAAGACCCGACTATTGCAGAGGACAGATGTAGGAAATGCCACCAGCAGAAAGAAACGATCGAACACATAACGAGCGGATGTAAAATATTGGCCGGAACGGAGTACACAGCCAGGCATGATTCAGCTGCCAAAGTGGTTCACCAAGCACTAGCCACAACATACAAACTCATAGAAAACACAGATCCCTACTACAAATACACGCCAACATCCATACTTGAAAATGAAGATTACAAGCTCTACTGGGACATCGGTATCCATACAGATAAAACAGTCTCCGCCAATAGACCCGATGTTACTTTTCAGTTCAAAAAAGGAAAAGTCACCTATCTGATTGACATAGCTGTCCCCAACGACATAAACATCCAAGCGAAATACACAGAAAAAATTTCCAAATACACAGACCTTGCAACGGAAATAAAAAGGCTATGGAGACAGGAAAAAGTCATCATTGTCCCCCTCATTATATCAACCACAGGCCTTACACCAATAACATTCACACCACATTTAGTGCAATTGGGACTCAACACAGACATACACAGAAATATTCAGAAGTCAGTGATTTTGAAAACATGTAACATTGTCAGGTCATTCCTTAATACGGAATGGTAATAGCGTTTGTGCTGACTTGGTTTTGGCCCGTCAGCCAAACATGGAACCACATTGATCAAATGTGAGAAAGAAGAACTTTTTGTAATAATAATAATAATAATATTTCTACTATTACATTATATTACATAATAACATAACCCCATAACATTGCAGTAATCTGTCATAAATATTTGACGAAAAAATACCTAACATTCGTAGTGTGGAGCCGCAAAAATTTATAATAAACCCTTACAGATGAACTAGAAACTAACCAACATGAAGGGACAAAATAATCATCCTTTAACAACACATTAATAATAGGTTGGCGGCACTGAAGCATCGTGGGAAAGGCGACAAGTGTTGCCAACTGATTATATATGTCGTCCAAAGCGTGCCGCATGGCTTACTGTTATTAGAGTTGGTATTCGTGCACGCTACGAACATTTTGACAAGAAGTTACTGTAGGATGGTATTGCATATTAAGCTAAAGGGTATAGAAAGTTATAAAATGTAAAGTAACTGTAGAAATTCAAATATTACTTAAACCCAAACGAAAACAATTCAGACGTTTCGAACGGTCTCAAGTTTTGTAAAATGCGCAAAATAAGATCAGGAGGAAAACATGTTGATTGAAAATAAACTCTTAAAATGGTTAAAATATTCTTTGGTCATTTAACGTATTAACAGAAGAGCCTCGTAATTATACATACCACCATCAAAATTGTCTTTTTCGATAATATAAGAATAGTAGGAAGAGAAAAAAATGTTAAGATATTTATCAAATATTTCCCTTGGTAAAGGTCTTGCTTACATTAAAAGCACAACGAGTCGATATTTTAAGCAATAGATTATGATTAGTTATTGATCAAAAGAAAAATTTGGATAAAAAAGAGGGCCGGGGAGTCATAGGATCCGTATTGTTTTTAGTATTGAAAATAATGAAAAAATAACATAATATAATAAAAGATTCCTCGACATGAAAAACAGTGAGAAGTGTACCTTCTAACCCTCTCCTCTACGTTTACTATCTAAATAAACACAAAAAAAACATAATATTTAAAATATACCCAATTTTTCTCCTCTCACCCCTCTCCCTAAAGTGACATGAAACAATATAGGTTCTATTCTTACTCCAACATGTGTAATAAATTTGAAATCAATGGCTCATTTGGCTTATCGTGCTGACACATACGACAGAATATCAGAAATATCGGTGAAGAAATGCAAAAATCTCGTATAGTGTTTCCATATCATATATTTTTACGGATTTTAGTATCATTTGAGAGCTCATTCTATTCTCTGTCTACTGATATCAAATTTCATAGCATACCTCATACTTTTTACTGATTAAAATGACTGAAAGAGGAAACAAGAAGCACAAGGATTGAAAACAGGGGTATAAGAAAGGAAAAATTAATAAAATTTTAAGTTTAACAATTAAATTTATTGATAAAAACCAAAATTGATATTTTATTTATAACTCCTCTAGTCCTTATTACAGCTTCCAGCTGGTTTTTCATGGAGCGGGTGAGCTTTTTCAACACTGTCTGTGGTATTCTTCGCTACTCTTCCGCCATCGCAACCTTTAAGTTCCTCAGCGATGCCGGGGCTGGATTTCTGGCTCTAACCCTTCTTTTGAGCTCATCCCACAAGTGCTCGATTAAATTGAGGTCAAGACTCCGTGCAAGTCAGTCTAATGTAGGTGTTCCCACTTCCGCCAAGTATTGCCGCACCAACGCAGCAGCCTGTGTGATCGTATTGTCGTGCATTAACACGAAGCTATTGCCAACACACCCCGACCTGTTCCTGCAGGTTCTCCTCGATGTACCGGTGGGAAGTTAATCAGTCATCAGCCAAGAAACCTAAATCGGTTTTCGCATCCCTCCCCCCGCCTCCCCACACCATTACAGAACCTACTCCTTAGGTGACCGTTTCAGTAGTGCAGCACTGCGCATAGCGCTCCCCAGACTTCCTATAGACTTGTTTTCTCGGAGAATAAAACGGAGCGCCATGACTTTAAGGTCCAGTCGACATGTTCTCAGGCAAATCTGAGTCGCGCTTATCGATGGGCTGCTGTCTGAGGTGATCTCTTCGGAATTAGGTTAGTTTCTTTAAGTCTTCTTCTGACTGTCCAATGACTGATAGCCCGACCACGAACTTGTCGGAGCTTCTGCTGGACCTTAACGCCGGTCGAGTGACGATTTCTTAGAGTTGTGTTAACAATGAAGTGGTCGTCTCGCTCCGAGGTACACCTTCTTCTTCCTGATCATGGTCTCTGTGTAAAGGTGCCAGTCTCTTGGTAACGTCTGTAGACTCTGGATACAGCTAACCGGCTCAGGTGCAGTTAAGCAGCAACTACACGTTGGCTATTCCTTTCTTGCAGTAGATCAATGACTTGTGCCGTTTCTCCCGGGGTGGTATCCATTTTCCGATGATGTAATTAGCGAGCAGTTATAACAGAAATGTTAATGGTTCAAGTTCCGATAAAGGAATGATAAGAAAATGCATTTGCATGTGTTTTTATAGGGATGAATAGCACGCAACCAGTACGTTGCTGAGCGAGCAAAAACCGAGTAAACTGAGTAATAATAATACCACTGTTTGAAAATTAAATTCAAGGATCTGTATTAAATGAAGCAAAATCTTTTTAGTCAATTCTTTTCTCACCAGTGTATATACGTAAATTAATACTTGTGACATGGTGCAACAAACTTAATTTATTATTAATTAATAACAAATTAACATATTTGCTGACGTTTCTCGTTATTATTTTCTGATATGAAAATAAGATATGGCGTTTTTAAGTGTCAACTTATTATTTACGTTCTGACATAAAACTTTTATTTAGTCAAAGTGACATAATTTAGGTATTAAAATATTTAAAACATCATTTTCATTCACTGTCAGCTACTGAGACCCTGTTAAGGTAGGATTTTTTTGTTTCTACAAACTCTTTTATTATCTGTCCTAAAATTTTCAGTTAAAAAAAAATCAGTTAACCGAAATTTTTTTATAAATAGGTGGACTTATTGCTATAAACTCAAGTCAAAATTTAACTTTCAATACTACACGGCTCTGGTTGGGCCATCAATTCCTATATTTGTACCAAATTTTAACTTTCTGTGTCACATAGTCTCATAGAGAGAATCGGCTGTAACAGAGGGGTAGACAGACTGACACCGAAATGATCCCATAAGTGTTCCCTGCGGAACACTAAAAATATTATAAAAAATCTAGAATGAAAGAGGTACGAAATACAAATGATAACACAATTTATCATTTTTATCGGTGCGATCATAAATGAAGACGGTTTTTTTTGATTTTGTAGTGTAAGATTCTCTACTTCAGCTGATTTACTAATGTTAGTAAATGGTAACTACGGGTTTACACTGAAAAAAAAATATATTTTTTTTCAGTGTAAACCCGTAGTTACCAAATTAGACCAGCTTTAACTTTATACCTTTCTTTAGATAATCAGGTAGTTACAGATTAGTTCGCTTTGGTGCGTGTAAAAGAGGATAACTTCAAAGAGTTCCAAATGAGATCCGTTTAAATCCATAACGGTTGTTTAATATAGTTTATAATACGTAGGCTGAAAACTTTTGGTTTCGCTACTTAAAACACAGTTATTTTTTGCAAAATTCGATTTATTAGTCAATATAGTCTCCTTCAAGAGCAATACAATCAATCCAACGCTTTTCTAACATTTCTGTACCTTTCTTGTAGAAAGATTTGTCTTTGCCTTCAATATAGGCCTCAATTTCGGCAATAACTTCTTCATTGGAGCCAAATCGCTTTTCCGCGAACGTTTTTTGAGATCTGGGAATAACTAATGCTGTGGACCAAACCTGGAGAATATGGTAGATGAAAAAGCAATTCGAACTTCAATTCATGCAATTTTTGCCATCGTAACCATTGACTTGTGACACGGTGCGTTGTCTCGATGAAAGAGCACTTTTTTCTTGTTCATTTGGCGCCGTTTCTTTGCGATTTCTGCCTTCGAATGCACCAATTACTTTATATAATATTTGCTATTGATGGTTTTTCCCTTCTCAGCATAGTCGATGAAAATTATTCCATACGCATCCCAAAATACAGAGGCTAAACCTTCCCAGCTGACTATTGTGTCTTTGGTCGTTTCGGCTGCGGTTTTCACCGGCTGCTGTCCACTCAGCTGACAGTCGATTTGATTCCGGTGTGTAGTAGTGGATCCATGTCTCATCTATTGTCACATATCGCATGAAAATATCCTTCTTATTGCGACTAAACAAGTCCAAACAGCGCTCAGAATCATCAAGACGTTGTTTTTGGTCCACTGTGAGCAAACGCGGTACCCATTTCGTACAAAGCTTTCTAGTGCCCAAATATTCATACAAAATATGACCAACACGTCTTTTGATATCCTTAGGGTGTCAGCTATCTCAGGCAATTTCACTTTACGGTCATCCAAAACAATTTTGTGAATTTTTTTATATTTTCCGGTGTAACCACCTTGTATCTGTACGACCGCGTTTAAATTCAGCATACCAGTAAATAATGAGTGATTTTCCAGGGACAGAGTCCCCGTAACATTTAGCAAGCTATTGCATTGCTTGAACGGTATTTTTTCCCATCAAGAAACAGTGCTTAATCAACACACGAAATTCGATTGTTTCCATTGTTTTGAAAATATCAAAAGTAGCGTCACTAAAACCACTGCAACTTGTAAACTAATCGTCGAAATGTTATGAAATTTTGACACGTATCGTTTGAAGTTGGTACTTCCTAAAAATCATATGGATTTTTTGAAAAGGGCGACATCTATATGTCAGACCAAAGACTTTTCAGCGTACGTGTTACGTGTAAAAAGAGATAACATAATATAACCTAAACATTTTTTAAAAACACGTTAGTTTTATAGAAGTTTTATGCGCTATTGTGAACGATATTCGTAGAACATTTTCCAATATTTTTTTCCATTGCACTCCGGTAATACATAAGGACTGCATTTATTGCCTACAACTATTCTCCAATAAAATTATTATTTAAATAGGAGTTTTACCTGCAATATAAGTATACTGATAATACAAGGATAAGTATGACAGTTCGAGTTAGTAGTAAAAATAACTTTATTATTTATTATTAATTAATAACAAATTAACATATTTTCAGACGTTCCTCGTTACTATTTTCTGATGTGAAAATATGATATGGCATTTTTGTTATAAGTATCAGCTTAGTATTTATCTTCAAAAATAAAACTTTTTTTGATTTAGTCAAAAATCTAATTTATGGTTAAGTCCAAATGCTGCTTCTGACCTTAAGGATGTCACACACTTTTGGTACTAAAATATTTGGAACTTTATTTTCATTCTGCTAGTGAGAACGTGTTAAGTTAGGTCTTTTTTGTTTATACAGCTATTTTATCTGCCCTAAAATTTTTAGTTAATAAAAAATCAGTTGAATTTTTTTCTAAATAAATAAAGTTATTACTGTAAGTCATTTTAAGAACAGACAAAGTAAAATGACAGAAAAGATTAAATGCATGTCTCGTACTTCTTTCTCAGTCTATGTACATCCACTTCTGAATGTATGCTTCTTCCAAAACCTTCCATGCCCTTCTATCCATTGCAACTTGTGTTCAGTTCGTTCCTGGAATCCTCTGGATGTCGTCTCCCCATTGCTTTGCTGGTCTCCCCTGGTCTTCATGTGAACAATTTATTAGTCCATCTATTCGAATCTTGCCTCGCAATGTGGCTTGCCCATAACCACTTCAGCCGTGCTATTTTTTACAATACATCCGGTACTTTTGTTCTTTCTGGGATATCTTGGTTTCTGATTCGATATCTAAGGCTTATTCCAAGCATGGCTATTTCAGTTGCTTTTTGAGTAATTTGGAACTTGTTAGCCGACTTGCGAGTTAATGCCATAGGTTTTAGACCATGAGAACAGGCATTATACTACTACAGACTTTCCTTTTAAGATTTATTTGGATAACTGGTGACTTCGTTATATATCCCAGTTTACCGAATGCTGCCCATCTAAGACTTGTTCGTCCGGAGATTTCCACATCTTGGTTCTCTTTCCCCAAATGGATCTTGTGTCCTAAATATATGGACGAAGGCAGGTTTTCGACCAATTGATAGGTAACAGTCACATCTATCTTTTGGGGACTCATTATTTTGTTTTTTTTTTTTGCTTTAATTTCTAGTTCAACCTCTAAGGAAGCCTTATAGAGTTCTTGTAACATAATTTGAAATTCCTCTGCTGTCTCGATAATAATGACAATGTCATCAGCAAACCTTAAGTGGTTGAGTCGTACGCCATCTATGTTAATTCCTTTGTCATGCCAGTTCAAATTTTTAAAGACATCTTCCACCGCTAAGACGGATAGTGAAATTGTATATACATATATATATATATATATATATATATATATATATATATATATATATATATATATATATATGTAGAATTGCTGGTACGGGATGATATCCGTTGTTTTGTTGCATTCCGGGTGGAATTTTGCAGATATTTTGCCAAAATCTTATTTGACATTGTCAATGCTTTCTGACTGCAGGTTGGCTTTGAACCTCAAAACCTGCAACTAGAGAGCATTGACAATGTCAAATGAGATTTTGGCGAAACGTCTGCAGAATTCCACCCGGAATGCAACAAGGAAAAGGATGTCATCCCGGACCAGCGATTCTACATACTTCACCATCCATGGATCTCCACGACTATATATATATATATATATATATATATATATATATATATATATATATATATATACATATACATATACATATATATATATATATATATATATATATATATATATATATATATATATATATATATATATAAATATATTCTCAATTTAGTGGGGCTGCAGTCTATATTTAAATAAATTGAGAATATATTTTTCTTAACTAGTCAGTGGCGACTACTCCTGTCTTTATATATATATATATATATATATATATATATATATATATATATATATATATATATATATATATATATATATATATATATATATATATATATATATATATATATATATATATATATATATATATATATATATATATATATATATATATATATATATATATATATATATATATATATATATATATATATATATATATATATATATATATATATATATATATATATATATATATATATATATATATATATATATATATATATATATATATATATATATATATATATATATATATATATATATATATATATATATATATATATATATATATATATATATATATATATATATATATATATATATATATATATATATATATATATATATATATATATATATATATATATATATATATATATATATATATATGTATGTATGTATGTATGTATGTATATATATATATATATATATATATATATATATATATATACAGTAATACCCCGCTTAGCGCGACCCCGTTACGCGCGGTTTCACTATAACGCGAATTTCAAATTTCGCGCTCATGTAGTCATTAACTTCTCTATGGTCGCGGGGGGATCCCCGCTTTCTCTGAATATTCTCTTTGAAGAATTGGGAATTCCCTGTCCTTCGACTTTGTTCTATGGGGATTTCCTCGTTCGTTTCGTGTGTTCATTTGTTCCGTAATGTTAGTTCGGTCGGCTGGCAGTTTTGTTTTAATATTTATTGGAGATACATACATACATAATTTAACCCTACGTTAAAAATGCCGCCTGTAAAGAAAAAAGAGCGTAAAAGCGTCACTTTGGAATTGAAGATGAAAGTGTTAAGAAGAATGGAAAATGGAGGCAAAGCAACAATTGTTGGGAGAGATTTTGGACTCTCAGAATCGACTGTGAGAACGATTTATAAAAATCGGGAAAAAATTAAATTCTCCAGCGAAGGTTCAACACCTATAAGTGCAACAAAACTTTTTCGTTCGAGATCATCTATCTTAGAAAGAATGGAGAAATTACTGTCAGTCTGGATCGAAGATTTGAATAAGAAGAACACACCACTAAGTCAAGATCTCATATGCACAAAAGCAAAATCTTTGTATGAGATGCTGAAAACAAAAGAAGGAGAAGGGAGTGCCACTCCGACTTTTGCTGCCAGCAGAGGCTGGTTCCATCGGTTCAAGCAGCGTTCTAATCTTCACAATATCCACATAACAGGCGAGGCGGCCAGCGCGGACATTCAAGCTGCAGCTGAGTTTCCAGACAAGTTTCAAGACTTCGTTAGACGAGAGAAAATTCCTGCTTGTCTCATCTTCAATGTTGATGAGACCGCACTTTACTGGAAAAAAATGCCATCTCGAACATTCATTTCTAAGGAAGAACGTCAAGCCAGTGGTTTCAAAGCTGCGAAAGATCGACTAACACTTCTGCTGGGTGGTAATGCCACTGGTGATTTCAAACTGAAACCTTTACTAGTGTACCATTCAGAAACACCCCGTGCAATGCGAGGCACAGACAAGACAAGTCTACCAGTTGTGTGGCGATCAAACAGAAAGGCGTGGGTTACACGGGAAATTTTTCAAGAATGGTATTCTAATAGTTTTTGCCCATCAGTCAAATCATACTGTGACAGAAATGGGCTTGAACCTAAAGTTATATTACTCTTAGACAATGCCCCAGGACATCCAACCTCACTTGATACGCCCAGAGACTTAAAAGTGTACGTAAAGTTCCTTCCACCAAACACTACGTCAATATTACAACCTATGGACCAGGGAGCAATAGCAAACTTCAAAGCTTATTACCATCGCCGCACTTTTAGCCAACTAATTCATGAAACTGACGGGGAAGGAAGACAGTCTATGCGAGAGTGGTGGAAGTCATACAACATTATGAAGTCTATTCACAACATAGAAGAGGCTTGGAAGGAAGTTAAAATGAGTTGTATGAATGGGGTGTGGCGTAATCTTTGGCCAGATGTAGTGGAAGCACCTAGAAGAATTGTCCAGATGCAGAGACAAGTGCTTGAAGACATTGCTGCAATGATTGAGGGGTCTGAACTTGAAGATGTCACGGTAGAAGATCTCGTAGAACTTGTAGCAACGCACGACGATCCTATTAGCAATGAAGATCTGATCGAGTTACAGAATAATCCTATCTACGATGAGGAAGAACAAGTAGAAGAGAAAGTTTTATCTTCAGGGGAAATACAAAATGCACTTTCAAAAATTTATTCAGGTTTGGACATATTGCAGAGTATAGACAATAATGATGACCGTGTCTTGACCGTGTGTCAAACAATTAAAAACAGTGTTGGGTGTTATGAACGTATTTTACAAGAACGTAAACAAAACGTTACCCAAAAGACAATAGATGTATTTTTCCGTAAAAAATAAGAGTATGTATTGCATAAAGTGTTCTTAGAATTAAAGTGATTGATTAAAATGATTTGTATTTTTTTGTATTAAATTTTGACTATGTTTAATCATAAACCTCGATATACGCGAATTTCAGTTAACGCGATTTTTTTCGGAACGTATCCCTCGCGTAAAGCGGGGTATTACTGTATATATATATATATATATATATATATATATGGTATATGGTATATTATATATATATATATATATACCCGGGTGTCCCATATGTATGGAATAATGATTCCACAGCATTTATTAATAAATTTTGTTTAGTAGGACTCAGAAATAAAATAATACACAGGGCTTCCCATTTAAAAAAATCAAGATTGCGTAATTTCTTCGAACTGACAGTTCAAAATATTTTATTGTCAACGTCAGCATGTGCGCCGTATTACACACTATAACTTTTATTTAAACATTTTTTTGATACATATGGGGAACCCTGTATATATATATATATATATATATATATATATATATATATATATATATATATATATATATATATATATTTAATTAGGTTTAAGTATCTAGAGTCTATCCTTGCATTACCTTGCATAGTTTTCAGAATTGCCCAGGTTTTTATCAAATCAAAAGTCAACGAAGGCCACGAATAGAGATATATTGTATTCTGGATACTTCTCGATGAGAGTACAAAGTGCCTAAAGATGGTCGACAGTACCTTAACCTGCTTATTCCTGCTTATTTGAAGGGCTGATATTGATCTAACTTGCTTGATAGTCTGTTTGCTATTATTTCGTCAGTAGCTTATATAAGTGGGAGAGCAAACTGATGGGTCGATAGTTTTCTATGTCAAAATAAAGTAGAATGTCAGAAACCTTATGTTACTACAACTACAAGAGAAGTGCGTGTCTCGTACATATAAACGGAAATCCAATATAAACAGAAAGGGATTAATTTTCTTGTTGTTTAGCACAGTCTAGCTGTCGATATTTATTGTCTCTCTCTAAGTACTGTACTTAATAAGCTAGTTCTTGCCGTAATAACTTTTTTTTATTGATATTTGCTTATTTAGAGACCCAGAAGTCCCAGCAGCAGCCTTGATTCTTTTCAACGTAGAAGAATGATTGGTGAATTGAGCTTATTTTATAAATACTCTGATGGAAAGTGTTCAATGGACGTGGCCTGCTTAATTCCTCTCAGAATAGTGCACACCAGGAATACATGTCCTGCTAATACAGCACATCCTTATGAAGTTTAGCTTGTCCCTCCCCTAGTATCCTCTTCGAGAACTCTTTTATCTGGAGAACCTCTTCCCCTTGAAATAAATTGCCCAGGACTGTGTTTTCCATTGAGTTCAATTTACCATGATCCGTGCCGTGAATCGCTTTTTCTGCACACTTGTCGCTCCTATATGCTGGGGATTGACAGCTCGTATTCTTGAAAAAATGTGTTTCGAGAACATTTTTAGCCCTCAATGTATTCTTTGGTATACTAACAACGACGCAATTACCTTAGTAAGTTGTCCAATCGCCTCCTGCATCAATAATCGCCTAACATCTTCGAGGCATGATGTCAACGAGATTTCCTGCATACCCTGCAAATTTTTCGAATCTCGGGAGATAACTAATTCAAAGTCCTCGGAGTCTTTTCTCTGAGCTTTCTCTTTACAAGGGACCAAACGTTTTCAATAGGGTTGGCGTTCGGCTATTGTGAGGGCCATTCTAGTATCTTATCGTGGGCCCAAGCGAGCCGCTTCGCGACGTGATTTTCGCCCAGCAAAGGTTTCTTCAACGTGCTTAGGAATTTGACATCATGAACACAAGATGTTGTTGAATGGTCTCATGGGACACAATCAAACTAGATTTTCTTAATTTTACCGCTACTTGATGCAGCGTCAATTTCGTATCCCGTGAAAACCTAGATATGATTCGTTTTTCGACTTTCGGAGTGACTTCTACTGAGCCACGATTTGGCAAATCGTTGACAATCTTCGTCTTGTCAAAATGATTTTTGCAACTTTGTCACTTCTTCACAAACGACGCCGACTTTTTAATATAATTAGCGGCCGTGGAATGCGTCATTTCAGGCCCGGCCTTTTGAATGGGAACAAGGAAACAAGTGACTCATTTTGGATTTTACGTGATTTCGACGAGAGTTCGGAATCGACTGATACTCGTGTGTAAATGTGTCGAAGACAAAGGCTCCCTCTACTGTTTTTTTGTTAAATCACTAGACTCGCATCTACTAAAAATGAATTATAGCTGACAAGTTCTTTCCTCTAATTTTACTTGTTTCGAATGTAAGTGGGTTTGGTTGTTAAATTATAATTTATTTCAAATTTGACAAACAAAACTTACAATTAGTAGTTTTGTTACCACTAAACTTTTTGGTAGTTTTTGTGTATACTTTTAATTATAGCTTTATCAAATATCCAACAAAATAAATAGTCGAAAGTTTTCCGAAAATGCTAATGTCGATGGAATACTTTATTACTTCAGAGTAATATCCATTCAGAGAGGAAAATTAAAGGTTTCAACAACAAAAGTTAGTAGTTAGTATAACCGATGAGTAAAAAACTTGCAATGATAGCCCTTCATTAGTGGAAACCTTTTGGCTATTGGTTGGTTGATTAATATTTAATGTAATGACAAGCGATAAGCGCTTTATTCTTTCCGTATAAATGAAACGGTAAAAAGTAAACAAAGTCTTGTTTTTAGTCTTAAAAAATTACAAATAAAATGTCAGCGATGCCAGTGGCGTAATTTAAGTTTGTAAGAAATAACCTTAACTCTATAATCATGTTTCAGCCAGATTCAATAAAAAGGTAAAAATTAAAGTCACTTGTGACCTTGGAATATAAGGCCTCCAGCTATCCATTTCACTTTTGGCTTTGACAATGAAGTACTTTGTATTGCAAATAACATCAAATAAACCTTTTTATAAAAAAAAGTGCTATTGGTGTTCTATATCGTGATTGCTTTTAAAATAAAATAAAATCCTTACTAGGCTAAGTTAATAAGTTTCCTGACATCTTAATATCCAATATGTATTTTCACGTATTTTCTTAGTCAATAATAAATAATAGTTATAGGATCTTAGCTACCTCAAACCCAATAAATCAATCTAGCTCAATCTAGAATCTAGTAACAAAAGTGTAAATCAAGTGTATAACACGTAGGCTGAAAAGTTTTTCGTCCAGCTACTTAAAATACATTTTTTTTGCAAAATTCTACTCTACGATACAATCAGTCCAATGCTTTTCTAACATTTCTATACTTTTCTTGTAGAAGGATTTGGTTTTGTCTTCAAAACAGACCTCAATTTCGTCGATAACTTCTTTGTTGGAGCCAAATCTCTTTCCCGTGAGAATTTTTTTGACGTCTACGAATAGATACTAGTCGCTGGGGGTCAAATCTGGAGAATACGATGGATGAGGAAGCAATTCGAACTTCAATTCATGTAATTTTGCCATCGTAACCATTTACTTCTGCATTGTGTTGATGAAAGAGCACTTTTTTCTTGTTCATTTGGGGCCGTTTCTTTGCCATTTCTACCATCAAACGCTCCAATAACTTTATATAATATTCGGTATTGATGGTTTTTCCCTTCTCGGCATAGTCGATGAAAACTATTTCATGCACATCCCAAAATACAGAGGCCAAAACATTTCCAGCGGATTGTTGTGTCTTTGGTCGTTCCGGGCGGATTTCAATGGCTGTTGTCCACTCAGCTGACTGCCGATTTGATTTCAGTGTATAGTGGTGGATCCATGTTTTATTCGTTGTCACATATCGCATGAAAAAATTCTTTTTATTGCGCTTAAACAGGTCCAAATAGCGCTCAGATTCATCAACACATTGTTGTTTTTGGTCCACTGTGAACAAACTCGGTACCCATTTCGAACAGAGCTTTCTCATGCCCAAATGTTCATGCAAAATATGACCAACACATTCCTTTGATATCCTTAGGGTGTTAGCTCTCCCACGAAATTTCACTGTACGGTCATCCAAAACAATTTTGTGGATTTTTTATGTTTTCCGGTATAACCGAAACATTTGGGTGTCCAGAGCGATCAGCATCCTTTGTGTCTGTACGACCGCATTTAAATTCAGCATACCAGTAAATGATGAGTGATTTTCCAGGGGCAGAGTCCTGTAACACTTATCAAGCCATTGCTTTGCTTGAACGGTATTTTTTCCTATCAAAAAACAGTGTTTAATCAACACACGAAATTCGATTTTTCCATTGTTTTGAAAATATCAGAAGTAGCGTCACTAAAACCACTGTCACTTGTAAACTAATAGTCAAAATGTCATGAAATTTTGAAACGTGTTGTTTGAAGGTTGGTAGTTCCTAAAAATTATATGGATTTTTTGAAAAGAACGACATCTATGTGTCAGACCAAAAACTTTTCAGCCTACGTGTTACTATCTAAATATTTATTTAATTATAGACAAATAAAATAAAATTATATCTCGGATAAGAGCGACTCTCCACTCAGTTACAGTAATATATACTTAAATATTAGAAAAACCTTCACCATACGTCAAGAAACATAGTTTCAATATTTATTTAATTTATACCAGATAAATTTTATCATACGTACTGCACTCGTGATAATTTTCGCTCAATCTACACTTTATGGAGAATATTCCAGAATTTTTCCAAATTTTTTGATCAGTATTTTTCGAGATAAAAGGGGGGACAACCATTTCTGGCAATTTTTTAAAAAATAATACAAAGAAGAATGTGCACAAATATTACATCATACTTTTTTAACTTATGTTTTCATAAGCTTTCATTAGACACCCCATGACTTCCGCTTTCACCCCTTAAGTCAAAATCTAACTTTTAAAACTACACGGCTCTGGTTGGACCATCAATTCCTATAATTGTGTCAAATTTTAAATTTCTGTGGCAAATAGTTTCGGGGGCATACAGATTACCACCGAAGTGATCCCATAAGTGTTCCCTATGGAACACTAAAAATATCTACAATGAAAAAGGTAGGAAATACAAATTTTGACACAATATATAATTTCTGACGGTTCGATGATAAATGAAAATAAATTTTTTAATTTTGTAGTGTAACATCATCATAACTTTAGCTGATTTACTGATGTTTTTTTTTTCATTTTGAACCCGGACTTACCAAATTAGACTAGTTTTAATATTATACTTTCTTTAGTTAATCAGATAGTTAAAGATTAGTTCTCTCTGGTGCGCGTAAAAGAGGAAAATTTCAAAAAGTTCCGAATCCATAACGGTTGTTTAATATAGTTTATACATGTAAAAAATAAAACATAATATAACATACACATTTTTTAAAAACGTGCTTGTTTTCATAGAAGTTTTATGTTCTAATGTGAAAGATTTTTTTCAAATACAGTGAAAAGTATATGTAATTACTGAAGACATCGGCGTGGGTTGTAAAATATGTCTGTTAAGACCTGTAAAAACAATCTAGGTAATTCAATCCAGAGAGGGCCATATTGATTTAAAAATTTTATTATTTTCTTGTTCACGTTTTGACCTAAATTTTCTATAGCAACATCATTTGTTTCTTTTCTTTTCAATATTCTATTTTCCAACCAACACAGGTTTTAGAGATTTAGCTATTTCCGTAGCTTTTTTATAGTTACTTTATTACCATTTTTACTCTATGTTTACAATTTTTGGGCAAAACTTTTAGCCTAAAATACGAAACAAAAATAAAAAATCTGTAGTTATTAGATATATATATATATATATATATATATATATATATATATATATATATATATATATATATATATATATATATATATAAATTCCAAACATGCAATTATTGAATATAAGTGTCTCACACTAAACAACTTAATCTAGAATCATCCTTCGATACTTTTAATAAAAAGTACTTTAGGATACGATATTGATCACAACAACGTTGGGCAGAAAAAGCGCTTTAGTGATATTAGAGTCACATGGCTTTATCCTTATCGTTATCTCAAACATGCGCAGTATTAACGCAAGGTTAGATTATTATTCATCGTCTATAAACTTAGGGGATTTTTTTCATTCGTTTCATGGTTAAGCACACTGGTTATTAGTATTTGATGGGTCAACACAAGTTTCTAAATTAAAATTGTGTCTAGCAAGTTTCTATCACTTCCATTGAAGGTAATATGAATATGCCATCAATAAAATTTCATTTGAAATTAGCACTACACACACCCTAATGCTATTGTGCCAAAGACTGCAAAACCCCAACAAAATCTGAACACTAATTAAGTGTTGTCAGTGTTATTTGTAATAAAAGATTATCATTTTAATTTTATTGTATTTTTTTAGTGGTTTGTGTACCTAAGTAGGAAAAAAAACAGGCACTACTATAATAGGGATAAGAATAACGAACCTCAAATTACCTCAATTATAGTCTTCCTAAGTAAAGGAAATCGTTATCCTTAATAAATGATTCCGTTATTTTATTTCAATACAAGCTCCGAATAGTAAACGTATGTTTCAAATAACGATAAAAGCTGAGTCTTCATATTTAATTTTTTCCCTTTACCATTGCGCAAGCTCCAAATGGTGGGCGTATGCTTCAAATAAAGATAAAGACAGTGGCCTACCAAAATAAGCGTTGCAAAATCTCTCTATTAACAATTGAAACCTTAAATTTCCTTCCGTTTAATACATCGGTTGAAATCGAAGATAATAAAAAAAAACGACTAATTGCAAGTCGAACTTGCACAATTAGTGATTGCTGAAGTATTCTATTAAATTCAGTCACACAGTCATCTTCAATATAAGAATTACCACGAATGTATAAAAAGCGAGACATTTTTCGAAAAAAAGTTTAAAACAAGAATTTGCAAAATTTTGCTGTTATAAACAATCTATCCGTTGGTGACGTCATCATAGAAATTTATTCTATCGGTGATTGACCAAATGCTTAAGGCAGTGATACACCGAAAAATATACAAAATTTATGGAGTTTGCGGTCGGTTCCAGGTGCAACATTATAATATTTACATGTTATAAAAAATAAAATACAGTATAACTAAAAGTCGAGAAATTTGCACATGCAAAATGACCAACAAAGATCCTATCGAAGTTCGAAAATCTCAACAGATGACGCAAGGGTCTGTATCTTGCCCAACGAGTAGTATCTCGTTTCTTTAAGGTACCATGGTTGCTATAAGCCAGTGAGAGTCATTCCAACTTGACTCTCCACGGTACTCTGATCTTAACGATCGATACCGTTGCCTAAAGCCTACCTGATGAAGAGTATAGGCTCAGAAACTATAGTCGTAGGAGGAAAGGCATGGAATATAACATTCATAGGATCTTTGTTGGTCATTTTGCGTGTGCAAATTTCTCGACTTTATGTTGTAGTGACCAATCAAGTAACAAACCATATTCCGAAATTTTATTTCGGAATATCGATTTAGTTTCACTGAATTTCAACGTGTTTCGATCTCGCGACCATTTTCGAGGAAGTTTACAATAAGAATAAACTTAAGTTCTAAAAGATATTACATTTGGATGGTTAATTGGTACTACATTTAAATTAAGAGGTAATACAAACAATTCCCATAAAAGAGGTAAAACTGATAATAAAATCCCTTATAAATAATAGCGATCTGTCTAATTCTCATAAAGGTAATTTAATCAAAATTCTAGATATCTGTCTAGAACAAAATTACTTTAAATTTAACAATAAAGCATATAAACAAAACAGTGGCCTACCAATGCCCTCTAAGCCCCCTTCTAGCGAAAGCATTCATAGCTAACTCTGAAAAAAATCTTTTCTTAAATGAAAACTATAGTAATGTAACCCGACATGCCCATTTTTGCCCAAGATATGTTGACGATATTCTCTACATTTGGAAAAGAACCGATAAATAATTGTCACAGTTCTCATTAACTTTAAATAAAATCAATCAATTTATATTAACGATCTGCTGGAAAAGACCGAGAATCCAATCTACAGCTTTGCAGATGACAGTACACTTATCGCTTCATTCACTTTGAACGCTCGGACATCGGCTACTCAGATGAATAACCGCAGACAGCAGGAAGTTATTCAACTTAACAAAGACCTGGAAGAAATTCTATCTTGGGGTGACAGTAACCAAGTGGAATTTAACGCTACAAAAACCCCGGCGGCAGTTTTTTCTAAAAAAGTTAACGTTGCTGAACCCGACATATGTTAGTTATGTCGGGGCACTCCATTCCTCTAGCAGCGTCAGTCAATTTGTTGGGCGTTAATTTGAGAACGCATATGTCCTGGCATGAACATGTTGCAGGATTAGCAAGGAGAGCTTCTCAAAAGTTGGGAATATTGTTTCGAACCAGAAAGCTTTACACTCCACAACAACTGTTAATTCTTTACAAAGCTCAAATTCGACCAACTATGGAATACTGCTCTCATATTTGGAGCTCCGCTCCCAAACATACACTGCATTTGCTGCTGTTCGTTTGATTGGAGACCCGGAACTTACCGGCGGCCTTGATTCGCTGGAGGATCGAAGAACGGTAGGCGACTTGAGCCTATTCTACAAGTATTTTCATGGAAAGTGTTCGAAGGATGTGGCCCGCTTAATTCCTCCCAGAGCGGTGTATATTAGAAGTACACGTCGCGCTCATACTTCACATCCGTATGAGGTTCAGCTTGTTACTCCTCGGACAACACTTTTCAAGCAGTCTTTCATATGGAGAACATCATCCCTTTGAAATAATTTGCCCAGGACTGTGTTTCCCACCGAGTACAATTTACAGCGATTCAAGAACAACGTGAATCGTTTTCTCCGCACGCGTGTCGCTCCTGTAGCGCTTTAGGGACTTCTTTGTAGCACGTGTGCTAAACTCATAAAAAAAAATCAAATCAATATAAATTGAAGTAGACTAATCACTTAATTTTTTAGACCTAAAAATTTCAAATGTGGAGAAGAAAATAGAGTTTGATATTTTCCGTAAACCAGACCATAGACATCATTATACATGCTAAATTAATAAATGAGATCCATTTAAATCCATAACGGTTGTTTAATTTAATTTATATATGTAAAAACCGGTCAAGTGCAAGTTGAACTTGCACAATTAGTGTTCCGTACGTTGATTGCTTTTAAAATAAAAATTTTTGTAAGGGTATAAAATGATCAGTGACTTCACAAAACACACCCCAAATGAGTTTTCAACAAAGTTTGTTTCCAATCTTTACTGAAAACTGGTGACCTTGAAATTTTGTTATTTTTTTTTATATACCAAATAAATTATTAAAGATCGTGATAATTTTCGTTCAATCTATACCCCGTGGAGAATATTCTAGAATTTTTTCAAAATTTTTTGATCAGTACTTTTCGAGATAAGGTAGGGGACAACGATTTTTTAAAAGTAATACGAAGAAAAGTGTGCGCAAGTATTACATTATATATATATTTTTTACTCGTGTTTTTACAAGCTTTCATTTGACACCACACTCGATGACCTAGTAAAAAAAAATTTTTTTCACTTCCGATTTCACCCCTCAAAACGAACCTCTTAAGTCAAAATTTATGTTACGGTGGTATAAAATGATTAGTGACTTTACAAAACACAGCCCAAATGAGTTTTCAACAAAGTTTGTTTCCAATCTTTACTGAAATCTGATGACCTTGAAATTTTTGTTTTTTTTTATATACCATATAAATTATTAAAGGTAATCCACTCGTGATAATTTTCGATCAATCTACACCCCGTGGAGAATATTCCAGAATTTTTTCGAAATTTTTCGATAAGTACTTTTCGAGATAAGGCCCGGGACAGCGATTTTTCGCGAATTTTTAAAAATAATACAAAGAAAAGTGCGCGCAAGTATAATATTATATATATATTTTTTTTACTCGTGTTTTCATAAGCTTTCATTTGACACCACACTCGATGACCTAGTAAAAAAAATTTTTTTTCACTTCCGACTTCACCCCCCAAAACTAACCCCTTAAGTCAAAATTTAATTCTCAAAACTACATGGCTCTGATGAGGCCATCAATTCCTATATTATTACCAAATTTCACCCTTCTATGTCAAATAGTTTCGGAGAAAATCGGGTGTGACAGACAGACAGACAGACAGACAGACAGACAGACAGACACCGAAATGATCTTATAAGTGATCCGTACGGAACACTAAAAAGACATAACATATTATAACCTAGACATTTATTAAAAACTCGTTTGTTTTTATAGAAGATTTATGCACTATTGTGAACGATATTTGTAGAACCTTTTCCAAGATTTTTTTCCATTACACCCCAGTAATACAGGGTGGCCCAAAATTACCGAAGGGGTTTGAATTCCTTATAACTTTTTTATTATAATTTTGTTTTTTATTTCTTTTCAGTATTTTGTAAAGAAGACTTGGGGAATTTAAAATGGAACAGTACACAATTGAACAACGTGCCCAAATCGTTCAACTTTATTTCTCAAATCAACGGTCCATTGTTTTGACTCAGCGTGCATATCTTCGTTATTTTAATGTGCGGGTTGGACCCTCAGAGTCAACAATAAACCATCTGGCTGCAAATTTTCGACAACAAGGGGCAGTAAGGAACCTTCCTGGTGCCGGCAGACGACGAACGGTGCACACGGATGATAATATTGAACGGGTACAGGTGAGTATTCGGGAAGATGGAGAAACATCAACCAGGAGACATTCGACACAACTTGGCCTCTCACGAGGGTCGCTGCAGAGAATTTTGCATACAATAAGAATGTCTCCATACAAAATTCAGCTTGTCCAAGAATTGAAACCGACAGATTACCAGCAACGACTTGATTATGCAATTTATTTCCGGCAAAAAGCAGAAGAAAATCATGATTTTATTCATAATTTAATTATGAGCGACGAAGCCCATTTCCAATTAAATGGGTTCGTTAATAGGCAAAACTGCAGGATATGGGCTACGGAAAATCCAAGAGTAGTTCAACAGCGACAATTACACCCACTTAAGTGTACTGTTTGGTGCGGTTTTTCGTCGGAAAGGATAATTGGCCCATATTTTTTTTAAAAATGAACACGGTGTCGCCGCTTCCATCACTGGTGTTCGACATCAGACAATGTTGGAAAATTTTTTAAGGCCAGCCGTGGAAAATCATCCGCAAGTATGGTTCCGACAGGATGGAGCCACAGCGCACACTGCGAGGGACACAATGGCTCTTTTACGCGACATCTTTGGTGAACGAATTATTTCGCGTTCAAGCGATTTTAATTGGCCTCTGCACAGCTCCAGACTTTTTCCTTTGGGGTTATTTGAAAGGAAAAGTCTATATTAATAAGCCTAGAACCATCCAGCAATTAAAAAACAATATACGCGACGAGATCAACAACATAACACCTGAAGTTTTGCGAAAGGTTATGGAAAATGTTTTGGAAAGAGCACGAATATGCGAAGCAGAAAATGGCCACCACTTGCGAAATATAATTTTTCATAATTAAATTAAAAATATTCTCCATTAATATACTGTATTTAAAAAAATATAAAAATAATTATATCTTAAATAAAAAGGTATAATGAACTCAAACCCCTTCGGTAATTTTGGGCCACCCTCTACATAAAGACTTATTTATTGCCTACAACTATTTTCCAGTGAAATTTATATTTAGCAATTTCACCTACAATATAAGTACACTGATAATACAAGAATAAGTATGACAATTTGATTTAGTAGTAAAAATAACTTTGATTTGAGGAATGCAAAAATAGAAACAAATAAGTACGTGTGTATTTCTTGATTTCAAGCTTGTTTTGCTTTTCCAAATACAGTAAAAAGTATATGTAATTACTGAAGACATCGGCGTGGGTTATAAAGTCTGTCTGTTAAGACCTGTAAAAACAATCTAGGTAATTCAATCCAGAGAGGACCATATTGATTTAAAAATGTTATTATTTTCTTGTTCACGTATTGACCTAAATTTTCTATAGCAACACACCACCAATGGGAAGCCCTCTAAGCCCCCTTCTAGCGGCAGCATTCATCGCTAACTTTGAAAAAAATTACTATAGTAATCTAACCAGACATGCCCACTTTTGGGCAAGATATGTTGAAGATATTCTCCACATTTGGAAAAAAGAACCGATAGACAATTGTCACAGTTCTTATTAACCTTAAATAAAATCAATCATAACATCCAATTCACAATATAAATTGAAGTAAACAAATCACTTAGTTTTTATACTTAAAAATTTTAAATGTAGAGAACACAATAGAGTTTGATATTTTCCGTAAACCAACTACAACAGACACCATTATACATGCTAAATCAAATCAATCCAGGCAGATCAAAATGTCAACCTTCCACAGTCTCATACACAGATTAATTAACATACCACTACGGACAATTATCTAAAAGACCTGAACATAATCAAAAGAATACCCAAAAACAATGGATATAATCCAATTATTATAGATAAACTGAACAAAACAAAAAAACAGTTTTACGTAAAACACGAAAACAAAAAATGGTTTGCTATCAACTACGTCGGTGGTATTAGTAACAAAATCAACAATAGCCTTAATAAGTTAGAAATAAACTGTATAAGTATTAAGAAAAAAATATAGTTGGTTATCTAGTTAATAACAAAGAAAAAATCTAACAAATATGGAAAATCGGGTATATATGAATATAATTGTGATGACTGTGACCCTGTCTCTGTGAGATTGAGCCTACAACAAAGATTAAAAGAACAGAGGCACTCTGTTTTAAATAAACAAAAATTAACAGATTTTGCTGAACACTGCATAACCAGTAATTACCTTTTTAATAACGAGAGGGTGATGTTGCTATACAGTACCCAAAAATGAGAACATATGTATTATTTAAAAATTCTTAGCATAAAAAAAGCCATTAAAAATATTATAAAGATACTACACACCCAAATAGTATTTGGAAATACCCCCATATTAGACACCGTGTTAAGATAGATTACAATGAACCCAATTTCATTACCTCTTAATTTAAATTTAGTACCCATTAACCATCCAAATGTAATATCTTTTAGAACTTAAGTTTAGTCTTGTAAACCTCTTCGAAAATGGTCGTGTGTATGTGTCAGAGTGATCTGAAATTCAGTGAAACATTTACGCTGTATTTTATTTTTTAAAAAGTGTAAATATTAAGATGTTTCACCTAGAACTGACCGCGAACTCCATAAAATGAAAAAAGTATGAATATATTACTAATTGGATCAAATACGTATTGATATTTCGTAGCTCTTCGTTCCGGTTAAATTCATAACTGTCCACGAAAAAAATCTGCGCCGTATTGTCAAGTCAAACATTTTTTTTATATCAGATAAATTATCAAACGTAATGAGCTCCTGATAATTTTCGCTCCATCTACACTTTATGGAGAATATTCCAGAAATTTTTCGAATTTGTTTAATCAGTACCCTTAGATATAAAGGGGAACAGCGATTTTTGGCCATTTTTAAAAATAATATAAAGAAAAGTATGCGCAAGTATTACATCATATATAACTCGTATTTTTACAAGCTTTCAGTTGACACCCCACTCGATGACCTTGATTTTTTTTTTTTACTTTCGATTTCGATCCACAAAACTAACCCCAAAATTTAACTTTTAAAACTACACAGCTCTGATTGGGCCATCAGTTCCCATATTTATGCCAAATTTGAACTTTATATGTAAGTTCGGAAAAAATCGGGTGTGACAGACAGACACCGAAGAGACCCTATAAGTGTTCGGTACGGAACCTAAAAATAATAAAGCTATTAGACTCTTCGACTTACTAATCTTGAAAAATATGTATAATACCATATATTCAAGACATCTCTCTAACATTTTAATCCCTTTATATCATATTTAACTATGACTAAATATGCTTAACATTTGTATATTCTCTCAAGCAAAAAAATTGCATAACACTATCAAACCGATACAAGCTTTAACCACTTCCATCCGTTTCACTTCGTTACTTTGAAAGGATATCATTCAAAAACTTCAGGTTTCTTTCCTCTATATCATTTGTTTACTAACTTTGAAATTAATACCTTATTTCGTTCGAAAGTTATCAGATAGTCAGCAACTGAACTTAGAAGCTATATTTGTCAAATCTAAAGATATATAAAGATCTTCGTGAATCCAACATTTGTCTATGGTGACTGCAGCAAAATATTTCCGGCATCTACTATTTTTTTAAAAAATTAGAATCTGAATTTTTAACGAATTTCTGCAATACATTTTCACCATTTAATTATAGATATACTAAAATTACTTCAGTACAAAATGTTGATAGTTTTCCCCCGCTAATAGTAATCTGGATGTTGGCGACAGCCCGACAACAAAAATATTTTCTTTTGGGGTGATATGGCAAATATTATCAATCAACGAAGGACTTTAATGTGAAATGATACAAAAGTGGGGGAAAAAACGATTTCCACTTTAATTCAAATATATATGAGTAATTGAAAATCGATAGCGTAGTATTTGTTCAAAAGGTGTCATTACCTTTGGTAGTAGTGTTGTGAGGGTAAATTAAATAATTGGTTCTTGAAACTGGCTAAAGATGTTATATTAAAAATACAGTGAATATTTTTAGCTTTTACTTCTCATGCTAAAGGAAAGTATTGAATTTTTATTGTATTTCTCTTATTCAGAGAGATGCCCTTATCAACTTATAAATGGAAGTTATTGATGTTATTATGTTACTTAAATTTCGACAAATAATAAATAAAATTATGGAATAGCGCTCTGAAGATAAACTGCTATCAAATATTGGAACAAACCTACTGACACATGCGTTAACTTAGTTTGCGACGTCCTATTACCTACCTGTCTACTAATAGCCTAAACAACGCTCAAGGCATATCACCATATACACTACCGTCAGAAAGTATTTGCCCACCTAGTTATTTCAGTCCCAAGAGAACAAAAACCCAAATAATATATTTTTTTAAATTTCTTAAATTATTATTGATTTTCACATTATTTACAGTCTAGAAAATCAGAAAAATATTCATGATTTTCCAGGATTTTTCTCATCTATGTGACCTCCTTTGTTTTTAATTTCCGCTTTAGAGAGTTTCGGCATTGTATCCAGTAGTTTCTTCAGAGTTTCTTCGGTTATTTTAACTCATTCTGCTTGTAAAAGTTTCCACAAGTGATTTTCTGATGTTGGATTGAGTTTTCAAACACACCTGTCTAAATTATCCCACAGCAATTCGATGAGGATCCAGTTGGGTGATTGTGGAGGCCAAGTCATCACTTCCAGGACGTCATCGGATTGCCATTGGTCAAAAAGTTCTCTAATTTAGTTAGCAGAACATTTAGGGTGGTTGTCATGCAGAAAAATAAATTTCCTCTGAAAAATATCTCTTCCAGCAGGAAACATTTAAATTAGCAAAATTTCTTAATACTATTCTTTTCGCATGATTCCTTCTATCCTAAAGATTTTTCCAACTTTACCGTTGCCAAAATAACCCCAAACCATTACTGAACCTACACCATGTTTTACTGTAGGCAACTGACAGGCTTCCAACATCCTCTCCAGCTGACCGCCGTAAATAAACTCGTTAATTTGAACCGAAAATTTCGAATTTAGATTCGTCGCTCCAAAGGACGGAATTCCATTGTTCTGATGTCCAATTTTCATGTTCTCGGGCCTATTCTAATATCATATCATATCACTCGCGATTTGTCGACTCGAGTGACCATTTTCACGTCTCGCAATTATCAGAGCTCGATTTTCAACGGAAACCTATTTCGTTTTTAGCATGACGAAGTGCTGTTGGTGAATGGTTAATTTCCAAAAGGGCAATGGTATTTATAGCATAGTTTTTATAATAAAAAATGTGACTAGGAATTTCCATAGAAACTTGAAATGAGTTCTTACTTCAACTGGAATTCTCAAAAATCGCCTCAAAACGATTATCATGCAAAACTTGGAAATTTGTTCTAAATGATTTTTAATTTGTGATTTCACCAAAAAGGCTTATCTAAACAATTTTATAATGGACACTTGTTAAGAACAATTAAATTTACCTAATATAATAAAAGGGTTTAATTAGGTATTAAATTTAGGCAGTTACATTGAAATTTCTAGGTGGGCAAATACTTTCTGACGGCAGTGTACGTATTTGCAATGACAGTTGCATAAATCAACTTTCATTACCGCATAGAAACTTTGAATAGCTTCATTGATGTCGAAATGGATATATTCTTCTACATTTCCATTTATCAATATCAAAGCATCTTCTTAAATTCTCATTTCTCAATTTCGAAAGAGCTTCATAGATTTCGGCATAAAGTCGACTTTAAAAAGAAAACCTTCCCATATTTTGCCGATATTTACATTGTTTCTGAACCAATTTTAATTAAATATAGTGAACCTGTCCCAAAGATAGATCTACATGTGAACGAACATTTGATAAAAATTAGGCTCTTCCGCCTCGCATTATCACCTGACATACATACAGACTGATATTGATTTTATATCGTTGAATAGCTTCATTGATGTCGAAATGGATATATTCTTCTACATTTCCATTTATCAATATCAAAGCATCTTCTTAAATTCTCATTTCTCAATTTCGAAAGAGCTTCATAGATTTCGGCATTATGGGGCCTTTAAAAAGAAAACCTTTGCCGATGTTTACATTGTTTCTGAACCAATTTTAATTAAATATAGTGAACCTGTCCCAAAGATAGATCTACATGTAAACGAAAAATTGAGAAAAATTAGGCTCTTCCGCCTCGGGTTATCACCTGACATACATACAGACAGACATTGATTTTATATCGTTCATTTCTAAAAATATACCAGATTTGTATAACGCTACATGGCCTTGTTATATAAATAATACTATCACACACCATTTAAATATTTACCTCTAAAACAATTTTGTTTCGTAAGACACCAGGCGTAAATTTTAACAGTATCCAGCTTTTTTGTTCCCTCGTGCATGTGTCTAGTTTAATTGGAGCCTAAAGTTAGTACCTATAAGCATGACAGCTCAAGCTCGATGATATAGTTCTGACGTACCGTGACTAGAGTCTCGGGTTAATCCCCGGCTGTTAAATACACTTATTTGCTTAGGTCATATACGACACATGTTGTCATGAAACAGTCACGGACAAACTCTTAAAAGCCAAACATGACTGAAAAGAGCATGTTGTTGGGACGACTACGGAGATGGGATGAACCTTATGATGTAGACAGTGTTTCCAGCATAAGGGGAAGGTACATATATACTTGATCCAATGCTACGAAGGCATTTAAAAACAAGACCATGAAAAGAACTAGCTTCGAAGTACCATCTATCGAACGAGCGGATCGGGCCTCACGCTAAACTCTAGTTTCTATTAACTGACATTATCTAGAAGTTAATGGGGTTGGCAAAAAAGATCTCTCTGGTTTCCTAACTTCGCTGTCTGCCTCGAGTGTGTTGTCAAAAGAAAACTTGTGACACACGAATTTAAAAATATATATGATGTAATACTTGGGCACACTTTTCGTTTTATTATTTTAAAAAATTCTCAGATATTCTCCATAAGTGTATGTTGAGTGAAAATTATCACGAGTGCATAACGTTTGATAATTTATCTGGTATGAAAGAAACTATTAAAACTATGTATAAAATATTTGTTTTACAATTTTATTACTAGAGTCTAGATTGAGCTAGACTGAATTATTGGCTATTAGGTAGCTAAAATGTTATACCTGTTATACAATATTGGCTAAAGAAAAACGTGAAATTAAATATTGGATCTTAAGATGTCAGGTCCTAATTAACTTGGCCTAGGTAAGGATTTTATTTTATTTTAAAGGCAATCATTGTACGGCAAGTCGGTGACCGTATTTTTCCGTTTTTTTTTTTTTTTTTTTTTTGATATTGTAACATTCATTTTTTCCTAGATTTTAAGACCATGTAATGTTACTGATTTTTCACTTCAAATTGTATTTATTTTTATTTTAAAATATCGAACGGTATATTAAACAGAGATTTCAAGACATCCGGTATAGTGTGTTGTGCGTGTTCCTGACCGAACATATCGCTGAGCCGCGATTGGTGAAAAATTTGTATCCGCTATTTTGGTTCCGGCGTCGCAATGTTACCGGCAGAATTTGCACGGTCTATTTAAGCGTCCGAGAAACTACCAGCGTGGCTTATTTCCATCGAGCCGCAGACCGGGGTTGTTTTCCATCTAGCCGCAACCAGGCAGTACCGTCTAGCCGAGAGGCTAACAACCATCATGTGAATAATAAAAGTACCAGTTTCGACAATAAAAGCTGTAGTGAGCTTTCTAAGTGTTAAGGAAAAGTGTGAAATCGGGCGAAGTCCATCACAGCAGGACTGAAAAAGAGTAAGTCAACAAAACTCCCTCCAATAGACTTATTGAAGAGCAGTGCATTAACAGCAATGTATAACAGACAAAAAAGTGAAGTGTAAAACACGATGTCTCGCCTTCGGGGGTTGTAAAAGCTTAAAGTTTAAATGTAACAACTACTATTTAGGCTAGAATTTTTTGGTATAACTGTAAAGGTTAGAACTTTTTATTTTCATTCTAAAAACATGAATAAATTCTTTTTTTTGTTGATTAAAGCTAGTGTCTCACTGAATATTTATTTTTCTTTTCAGGATCAGTTGTGCTAGACTAATTTCTTTTTTAGTAATATCCATAAAACACTTCAGTTTTTTCTCATTTTTCTTAGCTGAAGTTAAACCGTTTCTATTTTAAAATGAGTGGTGCCCAAAAAAAAAAAAGGTCGTACAACTGAAGCTTTTTAAAAATAGAAAAAAATTCCAAAAAGACGTAAGACAAATATCTCTTACCCATATCTCTCTACCAAAGAAAACTGAGCTAGTGTTTCTTTAATTTCTTTAGTTCCTTTAAAATCAGGTTTCACTCAATTCATTATCAGAAATTAAAGCGGGGCTGCAAGAAAATTGTGCTCAAGCTTGGGGCGTCCAGTATTTAAAATGTTACAAAATGACGCAGTCTACATGGGGCGAAAAATAAAGCAAAATTAGCACACCTTACAAAATTGCGCTCAAGCGTGGGACAAACAACTTCTCACAGGGTACGGAAAAAGATGCCTCAAACTGAGGACAGTTTAGCATGTCATAAAAAGACGTAACAATAAAAATGGCGCCCAACGTGGGGCTTTTGGAATTTTATTTTTTAAAAAAGGGTTCAGTGTACTAGCTTTCGAACAAAATAAAAGCTCTAACTTTGCAGATATTTTTTATTTCATAATACTTATTAAACGAAACTACACTATAGCAGTAAGACAAAAGCAGGAAATTTGTAGAATTTTTTATTTCAATTTATCTGATATAGATATTTGAATTTAGTTATTGACTCTAAGATAAGAGATTCCTACTTTTTTCTTAACAGCTAGCTTTATAGTTCAGATTAGCAGATGTGCTGGTTTACTTTAATTTTTGCATTGTTGATTTATTTTGCGGATAACCGAACAAAAAACAGTACGTTTTTTTCACCGATGTTTTGCATGAATATTAAAAATACTTTGCTGATATACGAAACGGTATTTGGAGATTTTTTGTTGAAAATTCTTAAGATATCTTAGTAAAAGAATTTTAATAGAAGGCAATACTTAGAAATTTTTTTTGAAATTGTCGAAGATTTTTTTAAGTGTTTGATAAAGAAGTTTACATATTTTAAGTGCCTTTACGTATTTTTTATTTTGACTATTGGGAGCACAGGAGAAATATTTTTATGATTTTTTAAACAATTCTTTTAAATTGTATTCATTTATCATGGAAGCCTTTAATTTTAAAAGTCAATCACCTACTGGAAAATGAATTAGACTATGAACTGAAAATACGTCGTACTTTCTCAGAACGTCCGGTCGTGGATAAAAGAAAGATTCTAAAGAGGATCTTAAGTAAAGAAATATTCCAATAAATCAGATTGGACTAAATAGTTACAAAAAGTTTCTGATTTTTTAAGTCTAATAAAATTCTCTTTCTCAAGTTAAAACTCCTGCTTCTCCAAATGGTCACATGTCTCCTTTATTCGTGCATAAGTATTTAGATAACAGACCGCATATCAAGATAGATCTATTAGGTGCCCATTTCTCGGCTTTACTTGACTCTGGTGCAAATGCCTCCGTTATAGGTCAGAATGGTATTAAAATTTTAAGTCGTTTAAGTATAAAAATATGCCATGTCAAAAATAGAAGTGTTACCACTGCAGATGGCAGCCGTCTAAAAGTTTTAGGTACGGTTGAGTTGCCGCTAGCCTGCAATGGTCATTGTTTAGTAATTTCTGCTTTAGTAGTACCTTCTCTATCACATACTTTGGTTTTAGGATGTGATTTTGCACAAAATTTCGGAATTTTAGTAAAATTTTAAAAATAATTCGTGGTATCCACAGTCCCTAGAAGTCAATTCTCAAACAAGTTTTAAAGACTGTTATTCAGAAAGTTCATTAGAAAACCTTTTCTCGCGTCTATGTACCCTAGATGATCTCTCGCGGACGGAACGCTTAAAAGCAGAAAAAGTAATAAGCTCTTTCAATGAAATAAGTAGTAAAGATAGGTTAGGCCGAACGAATAAAATCAACATGTCTATAGATACGGCTGATGCCAGTCCTGTAAAGACAAGGCCCTTCGCCATGTCTCCTTATATGTCAAAAGTATTAAATAAAGAGTTAGACGAAATGTTGAAACTCGGAGTGATTGAAGAATCAAACAGTCCCTGGTGTTCTCCAATCTTATTGGTGAAAAAGGCCGATGGACAGTATCGTCTGTGCTTTGACGGAAGAAAGCTCAACGAGGTCAGCAAATTTGATAACTACCCATTACCGAACATCGACAGAATTTTGACATCACTCAGGAATGCTAAGTATGTATCTTCGATAGATCTTAGAAAGGCTTTCTGGCAAATTCCTTTAGACAAATCCTCTAAGGAAAAGACCGCTTTTGCAGTAGTAGGCCGAGGTCTATTTCAGTTCGTCACTATGCCGTTTGGTCTAAAGAACGCTGCTCAAACTCAGCAACGTTTAGTAGACGCTATATTTGGTCCGAAATATGAGCCACATATTTTTACCTATCTAGATGATATTTTAGTAACATCGGAAGACTTCGAATCGCATATTCGCTTACTTAAGGAAGTAAAAGATAAATTGAAAGAGGCCGGACTGACGATAAATTTGAGCAAATGTGATTTTTTTCAAAACTTCTCTAAAGTTTTTAGGTTATATTGTAGGCTCAAATTCTTTGCGTACCGATCCGGATAAAGTAGCAAGCATGGTTAATTATGCGAGACCTACTAATACTACGGAAGTTAAGCGCTTCGTAGGAATGTGTTCATGGTACAGACGTTTTATCGAGAATTTTTCTACCCTGTTGTCGCCTATTAATGACCTTTTGAAAGGACGAAAAAAAGGACAATCAATAGATTGGACAAAGGCAGCCGAAGAATCTTTTATAAAGATTAAAGAGCTATTGGTTTCAGCTCCAATTTTATCCCAACCAGATTTTTCCCAACAGTTTTATATTTCTAGCGATGCTTCTAATACCGGTTTAGGGGGCGTCCTAACACAGAAAATCAATGGTGAGGAAAGAGTGATAGCGTATGCCAGTAGAACTTTGTCAAAGGCTGAACGTAACTACTCGGTTGTTGAAAAAGAATGTTTAGCAGTACTCTTTAACATCGAAAAGTTTCGACCTTACATAGAAGGTGTTCCTTTCACGGTCATAACAGATCATTATAGTTTATTGTGGCTTAATTCAATTAAAAACCCTAGTGGCAAACTAGCGCGTTGGGCGATTAGGCTGAGACAACATACATTTAATTTAATTCATAGAAAAGGAGTCCACAATGTTATTCCTGACGCTTTGTCAAAAATCCCAGATCATACAGTGGACGAAAACAGTCTTAATGCACAGATTGGCGTAAGAATTGATACAGTTGATATAGATCGTATAGATGGCCAAAAATGCGTTTTGATATCTTAAAGTTTGTGAGGACTTGTGAAGTATGTGGAGCGCAGAAATCTCCAAATGCACTACCTATGGGACTGATGGGAAAAGAGAAAACGGTTAATTACCCTTTCCAAGTCATAGCAGCTGATCTAGTAGGCCCATTTCCACGTTCAAAAAAGGGAAATAAATGACTTTTCGTAATTTCTTGCTGGTTAACAAAGTATACCGTGTTATTTCCTTTGAAAAGCTCTAAAGCCGAATGCTTTTTGAAAATTTTAGAAAACGATATTTTTCTAATCCACGGAGTTTCATCGCTTTCAATATGCGATAACGGTACTCAGTTTACTTCTGAGTGTCTTAAGAGCTTAAGTGAGACATATAGTTTTAACATACGTTTCAATCCCGTGTGCCCTCTACAATATAATTTCGTTCAAAGTAATACTCGCTGATTCACGTGATAATTCGGGATAAAGGAATTTCAAAGATTCAAACACGAAGTAACCGGGTTTACACCGTCTTTCTTAGTTTACGGCAGACATATACCTCTATCTGGATCGTATTATAAAAATTTAGATTTGGATGTCCATATTGACAGCGAAATAATTCCGGGTAACAGGGGTGAGTACGCCGAAAATTTAAAGGGTTTAAAAGATATTTTCACCGACGTGGGTAGTAGGACACATAAGGCTTATGAACGGAACAGTAAGTCTTACAACCTTAGAAAAAGGGATTTTGCCTTTAAAATAGGTGATCACGTTTGGCGAAAAAATAAAATTCTTTCCAGTGCAGCAGATAAATTCACATCTAAGTTGGTACCTAAGTATGTGCATTACGTGATAAGAGAAAAGATTTCAGATTTGGTTTATGGTTTAGTTAATTTAGATGGGACTAAAATAGGACGATGGCATATTAAAGACTTAAAACCATTCAATGAACCTAACCCTAATGAAAGTTTGTCAGAAGAAGAATAGGTTATATTTACATTATCTTAATTGCTTTACCTTATTTTTTTTGATGTTGCTCTGTAGAGGTGACGACCTCGTCTTTTTGACTGTTATAAAAGTTGAGCAGAGAATAGCTTACTTTTATTGTTTAAAGCTAAGGTTTTGGGTATTGGCCATATCCCAAACTTAGGTTGATTGTAGTTGATGTTTAGCATCGACTCAGCTGTTGCGAGCTTGCGAAAGAGTCACACTCAGGATATATCATAAGACTGGTATGTCGGTGGTCGCGGGATTTGATTTGCTTATGACCCCAAATAATATCCAGTTCTTGACACTTGGAAGCGAAATTTTGATTAGAGGCAATCCAAGGTGATCTTGAGTTAGGACAAGCGCAAGATGTAGCTCGTGTAGTGTGATGTAGAGTCAAAATTTTTAAGAGAAATTTCAAAGTTTGTTACCCGAGTGGGTGTATTTTTATTACCTTAATGGTATATTTTGGGTGCAATTAAGAGTAAATTGATTTTGGTTTATCCAGTAAGTCTAAGACTTGGATTATTTTGATTAAGATCTTCTTCTGAATTGACAAACTAAGGGTATTTTCCTTTTTTTTCAGAGCCGTTTAAACGTTACCTTAAATTTTTTTTGCATAGGCTCATAGGCGTCTGATGAGTTTTTTCGGTTTACTATCAGATTGATAGAAAATTGAAGTTCTGCAGGAGAACTAAAGGCTGATCATTTACAGGAGATGAGAGCAGAGTAAGACAGTCGTTTCACAAAGAAATGATCAAAATCTGATACCGAGATGAGAACCTTGTCAAGAGAGGCTAAGCGCAGTGAAGGAAGATTCCTAACCGAATTTTTAGATTTCCAAGAGGTAATCTAGAAGTTTGGGCTGACAGAAAACGGTTATGCCTGATACCTGTAGCAGTTTCTTCTAGAGGCTATTGTTTAGGGAGACGATTAACACCATGATCGAATATTTTAGCTGTCAACGATGTTTTCTTCTTGTTTCTGATTAAGCTGGGAAAGCTCTTGTCGTCTTCAAAAGTTTTGTTGCGTTGCCACCGGAAAATTGAGCAATTTTTGTTTCATGTAGCCTTTTTAAGCTCATTTTCGTTTTTTGGAAATTTCCGTTAGAAGCTTGGTTAAGTTAACCTTATAAACCTTTTAGGTTGTATCCCATGAGTTATTTGTTTTTACAGGCTGTGATGCACCGGGTGCTAACAGATGCCGTTACGACGTTTGGCAGGGAGTTAGTCTTCCTGAGGAACAGACTGATTGGAAGGGTAGTCTATGGGGGGTGAACGTTTGACCTTTGGGACCTTTAGAGGTTTTGTTACCCAATGGTTATTTCTATTTGAACCAAAGGAGAGCCTAACTACTGTAGTCGACCTCAGCTCCAATTAGCCTATTAGTGGTGACAGGCTGTTGGCAGTAGTGTGTTTCGGAACACCCTATTGATTAAATTTTTTTGACTTATGGAGGTGTGGTAGACACCGTTTTAGTTTAGTGGATGCTATAATCTACTCCCTTTTGTTGGTGGACTCCAGGGTCACCAATTCTGTATTTTTTTTGTCTCCACCTTTCAGTATATCGTGGTGAAGTGTTTGTCTCCTGTTATGTGGGATGGATTGAATGTTTTTCGTTGTTGTTCTAGGGCGAGACCAGTACACGAGGGTTCTTCATGCAACTTGAAGAGGCGCAATGCTGGTTAAGTTTTATTTCTCTGAGTAGCCACCCTGAAGAATGACGGAGAGCGTTTTTTTTCTGGCTCATGTTTCTGGGCAGATTTGTCACTTTGGTGCGATGTGCCGAAGATTTGATTAGCTTTTGCTAAGAGCTTTCACCAAGCTCAGTATGGAGTTATCATAACCAAGAGTTTGGGATTTGAACTCCTGTATATATTTCTGTATATATTTCTGTACATATTTCTGTATATATTTCGGTGTATGTTGGTTGCCTGAGGGCATGTGCTCAAAATGCGTGATTTTGAGTCGTTTTGCTTATGGACTCCCATATATAGGATTATGACTTTAGGGAGGTCCTATTTCGAGACTTGCTGTCTCATATTTGGGAATGTTTCCTTGAATGTTAGTTGCGCGCAGACTAATCATTCTGTTCTTTGTGAACATTGCTTTTTGAAGCAGGATCATTCAGTTTAGCGAATTTTAGCTTTTGTAGCTATTCACTGCGCTTATAGTGATTTAGTTAGCTTTTATAGCTGCTCACTATGATAATGGCGAGTTTTTTCTGGCGATATACCAGAGTGTTTTCTTGGCGAGGAGCCGAGGTTTTTTCTGGCGATTTACCAGAGTGTTTTCTTGGCGAGGAGCCGAGGCTTTTTTCTGGCGATATACCAGAGTGTTCTCTTGGCGAGGAGCCGAGTTTTTTTTTCTGGCGATATACCAGAGTGTTTTGTTGGCGATAAGCTGACGTGTTTTTCTGGCGATCAACCAGAGCGTTTTCCCTAGCGATTTTAGCATGTCTGGATGTCTTAGGATGTCGACATTGCGTTATAGAGTGCGATTTTCTGGCGATCAACCAGAGCGTTTTCCCTAGCGACTTTAGCATGTCTAGATGTCTTAGGACGTCGACATTGCGATATAGAGTGCGATTATTTTCTGAGTGCGACTAGTAGTGATACTAGATTTAGAATGTCCTCTTAGCGATGAGCTAGAGCATGGATAGCGATTTTTCCCGAGCGTTTGTCTCTGGATATTTATCCAGATATTATTTTTTTTTGGCCTTGTGCTAAATGGTCTGACAAGACTTTTTCTTTTTAGTGTAAGTGTTTGCACTAGAATCATTTTTTTTATTTTTTTTCTTTATTTAAGAATTTTTATAAATTTCTTTTGCTGAAATAGAAGATTTTCAGACAATCCTTAAAAGATTTTAAGGGGGGTGTTCATATTTTATTTCAGTTCACTTTTTTTGATTTAGACAAGAGTCTAGACAAAGTTATATTTTTTGTTTTGGTAACAATAATAGAGCTGATTCTTTTATATAAGAAGACCGCGATTGTTACTTTGAACAGGTATTTCTTATGTTCATGCAAGGATTTTTATTTGCTTTTTGATGTACTTAACCTTAGTGTCTAATTAAGTTAAGTCTAGTTATAAGATTCTTGTGATCATGCAAAGATTTTCATTTGGTTTTCATTGTACTTAATATTAGTGCTTAATTGAATTAAGTCTAGTAGTAAGGTCCGAAGTCTGTACTTTTGTTTTAAGTTCTGACCTTAGTATTAAGTGATAGTGTACCACTTTGTACCTTTTCATTAGTAGCCTAAGTTTAATAGACTAGTGTAGTCTATTTCTTTTTGGAAGGGGGTAAATGTAACATTCATTTTTTCCTAGATTTTAAGACCATGTAATGTTACTGATTTTTCACTTCAAATTGTATTTATTTTTATTTTAAAATATCGAACGGTATATTAAACAGAGATTTCAAGACATCCGGTATAGTGTGTTGTGCGTGTTCCTGACCGAACATATCGCTGAGCCGCGATTGGTGAAAAATTTGTATCCGCTATTTTGGTTCCGGCGTCGCAATGTTACCGGCAGAATTTGCACGGTCTATTTAAGCGTCCGAGAAACTACCAGCGTGGCTTATTTCCATCGAGCCGCAGACCGGGGTTGTTTTCCATCTAGCCGCAACCAGGCAGTACCGTCTAGCCGAGAGGCTAACAACCATCATGTGAATAATAAAAGTACCAGTTTCGACAATAAAAGCTGTAGTGAGCTTTCTAAGTGTTAAGGAAAAGTGTGAAATCGGGCGAAGTCCATCACAGCAGGACTGAAAAAGAGTAAGTCAACAAAACTCCCTCCAATAGACTTATTGAAGAGCAGTGCATTAACAGCAATGTATAACAGACAAAAAAGTGAAGTGTAAAACACGATGTCTCGCCTTCGGGGGTTGTAAAAGCTTAAAGTTTAAATGTAACAACTACTATTTAGGCTAGAATTTTTTGGTATAACTGTAAAGGTTAGAACTTTTTATTTTCATTCTAAAAACATGAATAAATTCTTTTTTTGTTGATTAAAGCTAGTGTCTCACTGAATATTTATTTTTCTTTTCAGGATCAGTTGTGCTAGACTAATTTCTTTTTTAGTAATATCCATAAAACACTTCAGTTTTTTCTCATTTTTCTTAGCTGAAGTTAAACCGTTTCTATTTTAAAATGAGTGGTGCCCAAAAAAAAAAAAGGTCGTACAACTGAAGCTTTTTAAAAAATAGAAAAAAATTCCAAAAAGACGTAAGACAAATATCTCTTACCCATATCTCTCTACCAAAGAAAACTGAGCTAGTGTTTCTTTAATTTCTTTAGTTCCTTTAAAATCAGGTTTCACTCAATTCATTATCAGAAATTAAAGCGGGGCTGCAAGAAAATTGTGCTCAAGCTTGGGGCGTCCAGTATTTAAAAATGTTACAAAATGACGCAGTCTACATGGGGCGAAAAATAAAGCAAAATTAGCACACCTTACAAAATTGCGCTCAAGCGTGGGACAAACAACTTCTCACAGGGTACGGAAAAAGATGCCTCAAACTGAGGACAGTTTAGCATGTCATAAAAAGACGTAACAATATATCAACTCGTGTCCAGTTTTTTATACCTGACTGAAAGACAGTAGAGGAACACACGCAGTGACTTTTGGTTTACCAATTTTTTTTCTTCGTTTAAAGCACCAGGATTAAGTTTCCTTTCTGAAGGCCTATATGGGAAATCACTGCATTATAATCAAGTAAATTTTAAACTTTTTTCACTGTTTCTTTTGTCTCTAACTTAACATAGAATGGAAAATGCTCCTGGGTCGTCGAGATTATTGAAATCACATGTGTTATAGAAATTTAAGTAATGTAAATTTATTTTGTGTGATTATTCATTTACTCCAGTTAAATTATACATGGTTCCTTGCAAAAGGTCGGGTATCTATAATTTTTGAATATGTTGTAGGGACCAAGGCTACTAGTTAAAAACCCAGTTTGCGGAAACGAAAAACCACTGTGCATGCAAAGTTATATTGAAATAACTTAGAAATTTTCCAACTTTCTTTGGTTTTTGCTCAATCTCTTTGTTCCTAGATATCGGAGAGCAAAAGTTGTTATTACCAGTATTGTAGAGCATAAATTTTACTATAACTTTTTTATTTATGATTTTTTCTATGTGCAGTAGTTATCGAACTGAAGAGAAGTGAAAGTGTAGGAATTTTTGGAAAATTGCAAAACCCACAGGAAATACAAGTAAAAATAAATATTAACTGTTATCAAAGGAAAATATAAATAAAAATAAATATTAATTGTTATCAAATAATAAATTATCTTTTATTATTATTTATATAATTTATTTACAATTACTAACTTATGATACATACATTACTTATGCAATTTTTAAAATCTAGGTCGCTTTGAAGGTCCTGATTTTGAATAATCCTATTTGTCCCACATTATGTTGTCTGTAATGGTAGTGTGCGAAGCTCCTCAATTTGCTTAATATCATCCAGAGCTTCTTCTTCTTCTATGTTGCTGTCTTTCAAAACAGCGTTTTAGCATGACTGGCCAAGACAGAAGGCGTGCTTTTTGACAGGTGCAAGCCCCACGGCAATGTTTCTTGCAGCGATATGTTATAAATTTTAGTAATGATTGAGGTGCGGGATCCTTACTAGCTTGAATTAGTATCAGCCCTTGATCTGTACGTATCCAACTCCAGTCTGTAGGTTGTTTCTCAAAACCTAACCACTTATGGATTGTGGAGTATGTCCAGAAGGAATGGTATCTGGCAGCGTCGGTGGCGCAGATGTAATTTGCTGGTCTTTGTAGCCGTCTTAATGAAATGAAGGTAACGGAGGCAATCTAAATTTTGTGACTCCATGTCACTCCCCATATAAAATTACGAGATATTTCTTTCCTGCTTTGGCTATGTCCTTAGCAGAGGCGTTGTAAGAACACTGAAACTAATTCTTTTAGCTGAGGATTTTTATTTAGTATAGTGCAGCCTTTGGTTTTGCCTTGGCCAAAAATGGCGTATGTATTGTCACATCCACTGATGGCATGCAGAAAAAGTATAATACCTGGAGGACAGCGTGATGAATCAAATTTGAAAGAGGAACTACAAGACCAGTAGACTCACCTCTTCCATGGTTGTATAGGTACACATTGTTCACGTTAAGGTCCAAAGCAGTGAGAAGCACCAGAAGCTCAGTATCTTCCCCAATGACGATGACTTGTTTATAAGCTGAGGCCTCGGAAAGTGCTATTTTCACAATGTCGACATCTCTGTCTTCCACAGCCTGCTCTACGACAAAGTTGTGTTGTAGGGTCCCATTGCTAGAAGTTGGAGTAAAAGCTGAATAAATGGATGATTTTGTTCCTTGTTGCATCCCTTCTTCTGAGAAGGAATAAGTTCATATTTTAAGTACTCCTCCAACTCCTCGTTAGACTGTATCATAATGCATACTCGTTGGAAAAGTATCAGCGGATCGATTTCTATCCTCCTGTTGGCTACTTTCATATTGCTAGTAACGGATGCTACAGTCACCACTTTGTCTTTACGATTAAAAATTGCCTTTCCAAAGGTGCAACCAACACATTTCACCAAATCCACCATACCACCAGTCACACGGCCAGATAATTCTACTGCACCGACACCTGTTGAGAAAGCGAACTTGTTGGCTGAACTCTTTGCTTCACGTTCTACTGTCGATTTCTAAGGAAAAAAAAAATCTACCATTCCCATAGTGCAGTTGAGGATGCCCGATATTGTCTTCAGACAGCGTATCATAAGACGTATTTTAATGAAGCTAGACACCAAAAAAGCTTTTGGCGCTGACGGAATACCTGCCATAGTTCTTAAAAATTTTGCGAGGGTACTAACACTAGTTTTCTGTAGACCTTCCAACCTATCCTACAGAAAGGGAATATTTCCTTCCTGCTGGAAATGTGCCACAGTTCAGCCGATACTTAAAAAAAGGCAAGAAGACTATGCCAAATAACTACCGACCAGTCGTACTGCTTTCAATAATATCGAAAGTCATGGAAAATGCTATCAATCAGCATCTTCTAAAATATCTTGAAGGATTCAACATTATTAGCGATCACCAATATGGCTTTCGTAAACATCGATCGACAGGAGATCTTCTGACTTATGTAACACATATTTGAACACTTTGGAAAATCTCAAGAAGAACAACGTAAATCGCTTTTTCCGCACACGTGTCACTCCTGTAGCGCTTTAGGGACGTCCCCCGCACGCATAAAAAAAAAGATTCTTGAAATCCCTTACATCAATTACACCCAATTTCTTGAGCCATGTAGGGTTGAACGCGGGTCAAAGTAATACAATAAACTGAATCTGAACTAAAGGAGTGAGTTAGAATGAACGATGATACCTCCCCCCTATCCAATTTCTATTTAGATGCTGCAAGTCGATTCTGAGAATTGGGATGGGTAAAAAAATGCGACCTTTCCCTTTCAGTCTATGGCCTATAAAATACTAAAGTTAATTGTCTTGTTATATGTTACCATTATGGTCAACATAATCCCTGACGAAGAGGATTATTTGACACTATGACCTTCAAAGCGAGCTAGATTTTAAAAATTGCATCAATAATGTATGTATCATAAGTAAATAATTGCATAAATATAGTAATAAATAATGTATGAAAGATAATATATTATGGAATAACAATTACTATTGTATTTCCCTACGTAATATCTGCGGATCTGTAATTTTCCAAAAATTCTAACACTTTCACTACTCTGTAGTTCGATAACTATTGCACATAGAAAAAAATTATAAATACGAGAGCTGCAGTACAATTTATGGTCTACGATACTGATAATAACAACTTTTGCTCTCCGATGTCTAGGAACAGAGGGACTGAGCAAAAATCGAAAAAAGCTGGAAAATCTCGAAGTCATTTCAACATAAATTTGCTTGCACAGAGGTTTCGTTTCAGCAAATTAGGTTTTTAGCTAGTAGTCTTGGTCCCTACAACATATCCAGAAATTATAAATACCATTTTGAAAGGTACATATTGACTGAATTAATTTGAACGTTATAACATAAATATTTCTTTTTCAGAATTTTTTACTAGGTTACCCTTAGTCTCATTTATCAGTTTTCTCTCTAGTTTTCTTAATTTCTTTATATTTTTCACCATTTTTTTATCACCTCTTCATTTTCTCAATTTTATTCGCTAATCTGCTCCCGACAATTTGTCTATTTGTTGAGGAACTTATCCATAGAAGATAATTAAGGTCAGTTATTTTTCTTTATTTTAATGACAAAAATTACTTAATAGGGTAAATGAAGCATTACTCTTTTAGCCTTTTAATACGTTAGTTGTGGACTTCTCTTGGGGCGAATAAATAACTTTTTTAAATTAAAATATATCTATGATAACAAAAATAATTGGTCATAAGGAAGTTCAAGTATATTTCACCTAAAATACTGCAAACGGTTTGCTATAAACATTTTATTATTAAAGGTATGTACAACGAAGATTTTTTGACTCACTATCTATTCTGTGATACATGTTATTTTTACATGCTAGCAGGAAAAGTCTCTTTTTGTGTACATCTTAGCACCGACTAATCCAAGAAGGTTAAAAATTATGAAGCCTTGAATAAATTATTATTTATTGTACCTACAACTTCTTTTTTCATTGCTTAACTGATAAAACTTCATTTTCTTGTTCTCGTCAATATCATTTGTTGAACCTAGAGTTAGCTGCTTTTATACTAAGTTGATATCCAAGATCAAGCAGGCTTTACGGCCGGAAAATCATGTATAGACCACATATATACTATAAAACAAACAATGGAAAAAAAACTGGCAAAGAATAGAGAAGTTCATCTAGCCTTCATAGACATAAGAAAGGCTTATGACTCAGTACCAAGACAAAGATTATGGAACGCAATGAAAGAAATAGGCCTTGACAAAGAACGCAGTAAAAGCTCTCTACGAAAACAACACAGTGAACATAAAAATAGGACATAAAGTAGGGAAGAGACTCCAAACATCAAAAGGCCTATTGTAACATGTGAACTTGCCCGCTTTTTGAGGCGTCATTTTGTACCCTGTGAAAATTGTTTTTCCCACGCTTGGGCGCAATTTTCTTGCAACCTCTTTTTTAATTTCTGAGAATGAATTGAGTGAATAATGATTTTAAAAGAACTAAAGAAATTAAACAAACACTAGCTCAGTTTTCCTTGGTAGAGAGATATGGGTAAGAGATAATTGTTGTACGTCTTTTTGGAATTATTTTCTATTTTTAAAAAGCTTTAGTTGTACAAATTTTGGGCACCATTCATTTTAAAATAGAAAGGATCTAACTTCAGCTAAAAAAAATGAAAAAAAAAAAAAATGCTGAAATGGTGTACAGTTGTTAAATAAAAAAATCAGTTTGGTATAACCGTCCTTATCCTGAAAAGAAAGATAGGTGTACAGTGAAACACTAGCTTTAACCAACAAAAAGAAAATTTATTCATGATTTTAAAATAAAAGTTCCAACCCTTGCAGTTTTAAGAATTACAAAAATTCTAGCCTAAACAGTAGTTATTAAAATTAGAGTCCCTAAATCAGACATTTTACTTCTAAAACTTTACTACACCCGAAATCGAAGAGTCGTGATATTCACTTCGCGATTTATCAGTTCAAATTGATGTTAAAACACTTATTTGCGGGAAATAGATCTATTGATGTATGTTCTGGTGACTTACGGTTTTCCTACGGGCTTCTAGGCCTTCAATGGAACCCAAAACCGATTTCACACTTTCCATCACTTATGAGAAGAGCCTACTTTGGCTACTCCCTGTAGAAAACACACAAAGCCCACTACGGCTTAACGTTAAAAAAAACTCGTGCTTAACTTGGCTCTCGTAAATATTGCCAGAAGCCTCTACTGCGGCTCGGTGGAAATAAGCCTCTTGGCGGCTCGGTGGAAGTAAGCCCACCTGGCGGCTCGGTGGAAGTCAGCCAAGATGCATGTTCTCCGGACCCTTAAATAAGCCGTGAGAACTACGTCTCTAAAATGGCGACGCCGGAACCAAACTCCGGAAACAAACATTTCACCAATCCCGGCGTACCACAAATTCGATGGATTCGGTCGGCAACCCGCACTGCACACTGTACCACAAGTGATCTGTGAAATACACTGCTCGATACAAAAATGAAAAGAAGTACAATATAAAGCGAAAAATCAGTAACATTACATACTCTTAAAATCTAGGAAAAAATGAATGTTACATTACCCCCTTCCAAAAAGAAATAGACTACACTAGTCTATTAAACTAAGGCTACTTATGAAAAGGTACAAAGTGGTACACTATCACTTAATACTAAGGTCAGAACTTAAAACAAAATTACAAACTTCGGACCTTACTACTAGACTTAATTTAATTAAGCACTAATATTAAGTACAATGAAAACCAAATGAAAATCTTTGCATGTACACAAGAATCTTATAACTAGACTTAACTTAATTAAGCACTAAGGTTAAGTACACCAAAAAGTAAATAAAAATCCTTGCATGAACATAAGAAATACCTTTCCAAAGTAACAATCGCTGTCTTCTTATATAAAAGAATCAGCTCTGTTATTGTTACCAAAACAAAAAAAAATATAACTTTGTCTAGACTCTTGTCTAAATCAAAAAAGTGAACGGAAACAAAATATGAACACCCCCCCCCTTAAAATAGTTTAAGGATTGTCAGAAAATTTTCTATTTCAGCAAAAGAAATTTAGAAAAATTCTTGAATAAAGAAAAATAAAAAAAAACTGATTCTAGTGCAAATACTAACACTAAAAGGAAAAAGTCTTGTAAGACCATTTAGCACAAGGCTAAGAAACATCTGGATAAATATCCAGACAAACGCTCGTGAAAAATCGCCACCAATGCTCTAGCTCACGCTAAGAGAACATTCTAAATCTAGTATCACTACTAGTCGCACTCAGAAAATAATCGCACTCTACATCGCAATGTCGACGTCCTAAGACATCTAGACATGCTAAAATCGCCAGGGAAAACGCTCTGGTTGATCGCCAGATAATCGCACTCTATAACGCAATGTCGACGTCCTAAGACATCCAGACATGCTAAAATCGCCAGGGAAAACGCTCTGGTTGATCGCCAGAAAACACGTCAGCTCATAGCCAACAAAACACTCTGGTATTTCGCCAGAAAAAACCTCGGCTCCTCGCCAAGAAAACACTCTGGTATATCGCCAGAAAAAACCTCGGCTCCTCGCCAGGAAAACATTCTGGTATATCGCCAGAAAAAACCTCGGCTCCTCGCCAAGAAAACACTCTGGTATATCGCCAGAAAAAAAGCCTCGGCTCCTCGCCAAGAAAACACTCTGTAAATAGTCCTCGACTACACAAAGTCTGCGTTCTAAAAGAACAATCTCGCCATTAACATAGTGAGCAGCTATAAAAGCTAACAATATCACTATAAGCGCAGTGAATAGCTATAAAAGCTAAAATTCACTCTAAACACAGTGAATAGCTATAAAAGCTAAAATTCACCAAACTGAATGATCCTGCTTCAAAAAGCAATGTTCACAAAGAACAGAATGATTAGTCCACGCGCAACTAACATTCAAGGAAACATTCCCAACATAACTATATGAGACAGCAAGTCTCGAAATAGGACCTCCCTAAAATCATAATCTTATATATAGAAGTCCATAAACAAAAACGACTCAAAATCACACATTTTGAGCACATGCCCTCAGGCAACCAACATACACCGAAATATATACAGAAATATATACAGGAGTTCAAATCCCAAACTCTTGGTCATGATAACTCCATAGCGAGCTTGGTGAAAGCTCTTAGCAAAAGCTAATCAAATCTTCGGCACATCGCACCAAAGTGGTAAATCTGCCTAGAAACATGAGCCAGAAAAAAAAACGCCCTCCGTCATTCTTCAGGATGGCTACACAGAGATATTAAACTTAACCAGCATTGCGCTTCTTCAAATTGCATGAAGAACCCTCCTGTACTGGTCTCGCCCTAGAACAACAACGAAAAACATTCAATCCATCCCACATAACAGGAGACAAACACCTCACCACGATATACTGAAAGGTGGAGACAATAAAATACGGAAATGGTGACCCTGGTGTCCACCAACAAAAGGGAGTAGATTATAGCATCCACTAAACTAAAACGGTGTCTACCACACCACCATAAGTCAAAAAAAATTAATCAATAGGGTGTTCCGAAACACACTACTGCCAACAGCCTGTCACCACTAATAGGCTAATTGGAGCTGAGGTCGACTACAGTAGCTAGGCTCTCCTTTGGCTCAAATAGAAATAACCATTGAGTAACAAAACCTCTAAAGGTCTCAAAGGTCAAACGTTCGCCCCCCATAGACTACCCTTCCAATCAGTCTGTTCCTCAGGAAGACTAACTCCCTGCCAAGCGTCGTAACGGCATCTGTTAGCACCCGGTGCATCACAGCCTGTAAAAACAGATAACTCATGGGATACAACCTAAAGGTTTACAAGGTTAACTTAACCAAGCTTCTAACGGAAATTTCCAAAAAATGAAAATGAGCTTAAAAAGCTACATGAAGCAAAAATTCCTCAATTTTTCGGTGGCAATGCAACAAAACTTTTGAAGACGACAAGAGCTTTTCCAGCTTAATCAGAAACAAGAAGAAAACATCGTTGACAGCTAAAATATTCGATCATGGTGTTAATCGTCTTCCTAGACAATAGCCTCTAGAAGAAACTGCTACAGGTATCAGGCATAACCGTTTTCTGTCAGCCCAAACTTCTAGATTACCTCTTGGAAATCTAAAAATTCGGTTAGGAATCTTCCTTCACTGCGCTTAGCCTCTCTTGACAAGGTTCTCATCTCGGTATCAGATTTTGATCATTTCTTTGTGTCTTACTCTGCTCTCATCTCTTGTAAATGATCAGCCTTTAGTTCTCCTGCAGGACTTCAATTTCCTATCAATCTGATAGTATACCGAAAAAAACTCATCATACGCCTATGAGTCTATGCAAAAAAATTTTTAAAAAATTAGTGACTCAAAGGTAACGTTTAAACGGCCCTGAAAAGAATAGAAGATACCCTCAGTTTGTCAATTCAGAAGAAGATCTAAATCAAATTAATCCAAGTCTTAAACTTACTGGATATACCAAAATCAATTTACTCTTAATTGCACCCAAAATATACCATTAAGGTAATAAAAATACACCCACTCGGGTAACAAACTTTGAAATTGCTCATAAAAAATCTTTTGACTCAACATCATACTACACGAGCTCCATCTTGCGCTTGTCCAAACTCAAGATCACTTTGGATTGCCTCTAATCAAAATTTCGCTTCCAAGTGTCAAGAACTGGATATTATTTGGGGTCATAAGCAAATCAAATCCCGCGACCACCGACATACCAGTCTTATGATATATCCTGAGTGTGACTCTTTCGCAAGCTCGCAACAGCTGAGTCGATGCTAAACATCAACCACAATCAACCTAAGTTTGGATATGATCAGTACCCAAAAACCTTAGCAAAAAATAATAAAAGTGAGCTATACTCTGCTCAACTTTTATAACAGTCAAAAAAACGAGGTCGTCACCTCTACAGAGCAACATCAAAAAAACTAAAGTAAAGCAATTAAGATAATGTAAATATAAATTATTCTTCTTCTGACAAACTTTCACTAGGGCTAGGTCCAGTGAATGGTTTTAAGCCTTTAATATGCCATTGTCCTACTTTAGTCCCATCTAAATTAACTAAACCATAAACTGAATCTGAAATCTTTTCTCTAATCACGCAATGCACATACTTAGGTACCAACTTAGATGTGAATTTATCAACTGCACTGGAAAGAATTTTATTTTTTCGCCAAACGTGATCACCTATTTTAAAGGAAAAAAAATCCCTTTTTCTAAGGTTGTAAGACTTACTGTTCCGTTCACAAGCCTTATGTATCCTACTACGCACGTCGGTGAAAATATCTTTTAAACCCTTTAAATTTTCGGCATACGCACCCCTGTTACCCGGAATTATTTCGCTGTCAACATTGACATCCAAATCTAAATTTTTATAATACGATCCAGATAGAGGTATCTGTCTGCCGTAAACTAAGAAAGACGGTATAAACCCGGTTACTTCGTGTTTTGAATCTTTGAAATTCCTTTATCCCGAATTATCACGTGAATCAACGAATATTACTTTCAACGAAATTATATTGTAGAGGGCACACGGGATTGAAACGTATGTTAAAACTATATGTCTCACTTAAGCTCTTAAGACACTCAGAAGTAAACTGAGTACCGTTATCGCATATCGAAAGCGATGAAACTCCGTGGATTAGAAAGACATTATTTTCCAAAATTCTCTCTATATGTTCAGCTTTAGAGCTTTTCAAAGGAAATAGCATGGTATACTTTGTAAACCAGCAAGAAACCACAAGTAGCCATTTATTTCCCTTTTTTGAACGTGGAAATGGGCCTACTAGATCAGCTGCTATGACTTGGAAAGGGTAATTAACCGTTTTTTCTCTTTTCCCATCAGCCCCATAGGTAGTGTATTTGGAGATTTCTGCGCTCCACATACTTCACAAGTCCTCACAAACTTTAAGATATCAAAACGCATTTTTGGCCAATAATACTGTTCCTGAACCCTGTGAAGAGTTTTATAAAAACCAAAATGACCAGAAGTAGGAGGAGTGTGACACATGTCTACAATTTCCTCTTTCTGTGGTTTAGGAACTAGTATTTTCCACTCGGGTACATTAACTTTTAAAGGCAACTGGTTTGGGATAAACTAGTACACGAAATCATTTTCCACCTTCCACTGCGGAAAATTTTGAGGAAATTCTTTAATTTGCTGCCGTAAATTATCGTACCATGGATCAATGCGATCTATATCAACTGTATCAATTCTTACGCCAATCTGTGCATTAAGACTGTTTTCGTCCACTGTATGATCTGGGATTCTTGACAAAGCGTCAGGAATAACATTGTGGACTCCTTTTCTATGAATTAAATTAAACGTATGTTGTCTCAGCCTAATCGCCCAACGCGCTAGTTTGCCACTAGAGTTTTTTTAATAGAATTAAGCCACAATAAACTATAATGATCTGTTTTGACCGTGAAAGGAACACCTTCTATGTAAGGTCGAAACTTTTCGATGTTAAAAAGTACTGCTAAACATTCTTTTTCAACAACCGAATAGTTACGTTCAGCCCTTGATAAAGTTCTACTGGCATATGCTATCACTCTTTCCTCACCATTGATTTTCTGTGTTAGGACGCCCCCTAAACCGGTATTAGAAGCATCACTAGAAATATAAAACTGTTGGGAAAAATCTGGTTGGGATAAAATTGGAGCTAAAACCAATAGCTCTTTAATCTTTATAAAAGATTCTTCTGCTGCTTTTGTCCAATCTATCGATTGTCCTTTTTTTTTTGTCCTTTCAAAAGATCATTAATAGGCGACAACAGGGTAGAAAAATTCTCAATAAAACGTCTATACCATGAACACATGCCTACGAAACGCTTAACTTCCGTAGTATTAGTAGGTCTCGCATAATTAATCATGCTTGCTACTTTATCCGGATCGGTACGCAAGGAATTTGAGCCTACAAGATAGCCTAAAAAAACTTTAGAGAAGTTTTGAAAAAATCACATTTGCTCAAATTTATCGTCAGTCCGGCCTCTTTCAATTTATTTTTTACTTCTTTAAGTAAGCGTATATGCGATCCGAAGTCTTCCGATGTTACTAAAATATCATCGAGATAGGTAAAAATATGTGGCTCATATTTCGGACCAAATATAGCGTCCACTAACGTTGCTGAGTTTGAGCAGCGTTCTTTAGACCAAACGGCATAGTGACGAACTGAAATAGACCTCGGCCTACTACTGCAAAAGCGGTCTTTTCCTTAGAGGATTTGTCCAAAGGAATTTGCCAGAAAGCCTTTCTAAGGTCTATCGAGGATACATACTTAGCATTCCTGAGTGATGTCAAAATTCTGTCGATGTTCGGTAATGGATAGTTATCAAATTTGCTGACCTCGTTGAGCTTTTTTTCGTCAAAGCATAGACGATATCACTCCGAGTTTCAACATTTCGTCTAACTCCTTATTTAATACTTTTGACATGTACGGAGACATGGCGAAGGGCCTTGTCTTTACAGGACTGACATCAGCCGTATCTATAGACATGGTGATTTTTTTCGTTCGGCCTAACCTATCTTTACTACTTATTTCCTTGAAAGAGCTTATTACTTTTTCTGCTTTTAAGCGTTCCGTCCGCGAGAGATCATCTAGGGTACATAGACGCGAGAAAAGGTTTTCTACAGAACTTTCCGAATAACAATCTTTAAAACTTGTATTAGAATTGACTTCTTGGGACTGTGAATACCACGAATTATCTTTAAAATTTACTAAAGTTCCGAATTTTTGTGCAAAATCACATCCTAAAACCAAAGTATGTGATAGAGAAGGTACTACTAGAGCAGAGATTACTAAACAATGACCATTGCAGACTAGCGGCAACTCAACCGTACCTAAAACTTTTAGACGGCTGCCATCTGCAGTGGTAACACTTCTATTTTTGACATGGCATATTTTTTCATACTTAAACGACTTAAAATTTTAATACCATTCTGACCTACAACGGAGGCATTTGCACCAGAGTCAAATAAAGCCGAGAAATGGACACCTAATAGATTTATCTTGATATGCGGTCTGTTATCTAAATATTTATGCACGAATAAAAAGGAGACATGTGACCATTTGGAGAAGCAGGAGTTTTAACTTGAGAAGGAGAATTTTTATTAGACTTAAAAAAAATCAGAAACTTTTTGTAACCATTTAGTCCAATCTGATTTATTGGAATATTTCTTCACTTAAGATCCTCGTTAGAATCTTTCTTTTATCCGCGACCGGACGTTCTGAGAAAGTACGACGGATTTTCAGTTCTTAGTCTAATTCATATTCCAGTAGGTGATTGACTTTAAAATTGAAGGCTTCCATGATAAATGTATTTAGATTATAAAATTTAAAAGAATTGTTTAAAAAGTCGTAAAAATATTTTTCCTGTGCTCCCAATAGTCAAAATAAAATCATGTAAAGGCAACTAAAATATGTAAACTTCTTTACTAAACATTTAAAAAAATCCTCAACAATTTCAAAAAAAATTTCTAAGTATTGCCTTCTATTAAAATTCCTTTACTAAATATGTTAAGAATTTTCAACAAAAAATCTCCAAATACCGTTTCGTATCAGCAAAGTATTTTTAATATTCATGCAAAATATAGGTGAGAAAAACGTACAGTTTTTTCTTCAGTTAATCCGCAAAGTAAACAAATCCAACAGTGCAAAATTAAAGTAGATCAGCACATCTGCCAATCTGAACTATAAAGCTAGCTTTTAAGAAAAAAGTAGGAATCACTTATCTTAGAGTCAATTAACAAATTTCAAATATCTATACCACCATCAGATAAATTGAAATAAATAATTCTACAAATTTCCTGCTTTTGTCTTATTGCTATAGTGTAGTTTCGTTTAATAAACCTTATGAAATAAAAAATGTCTGAAAAGTTAGAGCTTTTACTTTGTTCGAAAGCTAGTACACTGAACCCTTTAAAAAATAAAATTCCAAAAGCCCCGCGTTGACAGCGCTATTTTGTAAATTGTGAACTTGCCCGCTTTTTGAGGCGTCATTTTGTACCCTGTGAAAATTGTTTTTCCCACGCTTGGGCGCAATTTTCTTGCAACCTCTTTTTAGTTTCTGAGAATGAATTGAGTGAATAATGATTTTAAAAGAACTAAAGAAATTAAACAAACACTAGCTCAGTTTTCCTTGGTAGAGAGATATGGGTAAGAGATAATTGTTGTACGTCTTTTTGGAATTATTTTCTATTTTTAAAAAGCTTTAGTTGTACAAATTTTGGGCACCATTCATTTTAAAATAGAAAGGATCTAACTTCAGCTAAAAAAATGAAAAAATGCTGAAATGGTGTACAGATGGTAAATAAAAAAATCAGTTTGGTACAACCGTCCTTATCCTGAAAAGAAAGATAGGTGTACAGTGAAACACTAGCTTTAACCAACAAAAAGAAAATTTATTCATGATTTTAAAATAAAAGTTCCAACCCTTGCAGTTTTAAGAATTACAAAAATTCTAGCCTAAACAGTAGTTATTAAAATTAGAGTCCCTAAATCAGACATTTTACTTCTAAAACTTTACTACACCCGAAATCGAAGAGTCGTGATATTCACTTCGCGATTTATCAGTTCAAATTGATGTTAAAACACTTATTTGCGGGAAATAGATCTATTGATGTATATTCTGGTGACTTACGGTTTTCCTACGGGCTTCTAGGCCTTCAATGGAACACAAAACCGATTTCACACTTTCCATCACTTATGAGAAGAGCCTACTTTGGCTACTCCCTGTAGAAAACACACAAAGCCCACTACGGCTTAACGTTAAAAAAAACTCGTGCTTAACTTGGCTCTCGTAAATATTGCCAGAAGCCTCTACTGCGGCTCGGTGGAAATAAGCCTCTTGGCGGCTCGGTGGAAGTAAGCCCACCTGGCGGCTCGGTGGAAGTCAGCCAAGATGCATGTTCTCCGGACCCTTAAATAAGCCGTGAGAACTACGTCTCTAAAATGGCGACGCCGGAATCAAACTCCGGAAACAAACATTTCACCAATCCCGGCGTACCACAAATTCGATGGATTCGGTCGGCAACCCGCACTGCACACTGTACCACAAGTGATCTGTGAAATACACTGCTCGATACAAAAATGAAAAGAAGTACAATATAAAGCGAAAAATCAGTAACATTACATACTCTTAAAATCTAGGAAAAAAAATGAATGTTACATTATTACAAGGATGCTCTACATCCCCAACACTATTCAAAATATACCTCGAACAAACATTAAAAAAATGGAAGCAAAAATGTAGTGGAATGGGTGTCCCAGTACGAGAAGATTACTTATATACTCTAAGTTTCGCAGACGACCAAGTAATCATAGCGCAAGATGAGGAAGACCTTAGTTATATGGTAAGAAAACTGAAAGAAGAATACACTAAAGCAGGATTAGCAATAAACTTTGATAAAACGGAATACCTAACAACAAAGGAGGGAAACGTGGAGAATCTAGAAGTAGATAACGAAACAATAATCAAACGAACCGATAGATTTAAATATTTAGGAACCATGATTTTAAAAAACGCAACATCAGAAGAAGAGTTTAAAGCTAGATTAGGACAAACGCGGACATGCATAAGACAATTAAATTCGATCCTGTGGGACAAGCACATTATAAAGATAAATAAAACACGCATATACAAATCAATAATACAAAGCATAATGACATACGGGTCAGGAACATGGACGATCAACAAAAGAAAATAAATCTAAAATTAACGCGGTAAAGATGGAGTATTGAAGAAGATGTTGTAGAGTGACACGTATGGAGAGAATAACAAATGAAGAAATAAGATAACCATTGAAGAAAAACGATTAAAATCGTATGGACACATAAGACGAAGCGAAGATAATAGGTGGATAAAGAAAATAACGGAGTGGAGCCCTATAGGGAGAAGAAAAAGAGGAAGACCAGACGATCGTAGAGAGACGATGTGGACGAGGCTATGGAGGACAGGGGTCTAACAGATGGAGACTGGAAAGATAGGAACGGATGGAATCAAAGGCTGAGAGAAGGAAGACAGCGTTAGCTGTAGAAAATCGTTGATATATGTTGATATATATATATATATATATATATATATATATATATATATATATATATATATATATATATATGGTATCCAAAATTGTTGAGAACCATACTTAGCAGTATTTCTAATAACTCGGACCCACTCTTTCTGATCCAAAGTAGTAACCGTACTTACTAGTAAATATAATATTCTACAAGTTCTATATACGAGGCATGTTTTTTAAGTAAGTACCGTTTTGGAATTAAAAAAAAGACGTGCAAAGATATCGCTATAATTTTATTTTTACATGAAAGCCTGTACCTTAATCTACTTTTCTACATAATTTCCGTGAATATTGAGGCACTTGTCATAACGTGGCACCAGTTTTTGAATACCCTCCTTATAAAATTCTGCCGCCTGACTTGTTAACCACTGTATCACAAATGTTTTGACTTCGTTATCGTCTTGAAGACGCTGACCACCCAGGTGCTTCTTCAAGTGCAGGAACAAATGGTAGTCGCTGGGCGCCAGATCAGGGCTGTATGGAGGATGATCTAGAGTTTCCCATTTAAAAGATTTGATGAGATCTTTGGTCCGATTAGCCACATGTGGACGGGCATTGTCATGCAGCAAAACGATACCTTTACTCAACTTGCCACGTCTTTTGTTCTGGATTGCACGACGCAGATTTTTCAATGTCTCACAATAAGACGCTGCATTGATTGTCTCATTACGAGGCAGAAACTCCACTAGCAATACTCCTTTTCTGTCCCAAAAAACTGTGCACATGATTTTGCGGGCAGAAATTGTTTGCTTAAACTTCACTTTTTTTGGGTGATGATGAATGTCGCCATTCCATGGATTGTTGTTTCGATTCTGGTGTGACGTAGGCCACCCATGTTTCGTCACCAGTAACAATTTGGTCTAAAAAATGTTCACCTTCATTGTGGTACCGCTCAAGGAAAGTCAATGCACTGCCTAAACGTTGGGTTTTGTGCAAATCCGTCAACATTTTTGGAACCCAACGTGAACACAATTTCCGGTAATTCAAGTTCTCGGTCACAATGCGATACAAAACACTACGAGAATATTGAGGAAAGCAGTCGCACAATGATGAAATTGTAAAGCGTCTGTTTTCTCTCACCTTTTCGTCCACTTTCTGCAACAAATCTTCATTAACGACCGAAGGACGCCCACTCCGTTCTTCATCATGCACATTTGTGCGGCCATCTTTAAATGCTCTCACCCATTTCCTTACCATTCCATCACTCATAATGTTTTGTCCGTAAACTTCACAGATTCTCACGATGAATATCGATCGGTTTTACGCCTTTAGCACTAAGAAAATCGTATAACAGCCCGTACTTCACAATCGGCGGGACTCACGATTGTCGGAGGCATCTTAAACACTCAGTAAACAACGTATACAATGAAGAATCAGACTGTAATGGCGTCCGTGCGTAGACATGAGATGTAGGTTACC
>CM032451.1:28965050-29017550 GCA_019049505.1 Pachyrhynchus sulphureomaculatus
GTTAAATTTTGACTTAAGGGGTTAGTTCTGGGGAAGAAAAATGCGGAAGTCAGAAAAAATTTTTTTTATTAGGTCATCGAGTTGGGGTGTGTCAAATGAAAGCTTGTAAAAATGCCAGTTCAAAAAATATATGTAAATATAATACCTGCGCACACTTTTCTTTGTATTATTTTTTAAAAATAGCGCAAAATCGCTGTCCCACACCCTTATCTCAAAAAGTACTGACCAAAAATTTTTGAAAAAATTCTGGAATATTCTCCACAGGGTGTAGATTGAACGAAAATTATCACGAGAGCATTACCTTATAACAATTTATCTGGTACATAAAAAAAAATTCAAGGTCATCAGTTTTTAGTAAAGATCGGAAACAAACCTTGTTGAAAACTCATTTGGGGTGCGTTTTTGTGAAGTCAATAATCATTTTATACTTGCGTAAAAAAAAATTTTTATTTCAAAAGTAATCAACGTACAGAACACTAATTGCGCAAGTTCAACTTTCACGTGACCGGTTATTTTGTTTTAACTCGATGTGTCGTTATGCTGTTTCAGTCTGTGATTATTTTACTCTAATAAATTTATTGAATATTATTCAAAGTTAATTATATTGGTTTATTATTAAGTTAAAGAGTTTTTTACTGGTTTAAGGCTTTGTTGATTAGACGTGTATTGAAAAAATGAGCGATAATGAAAATGAACCCGAGTGCTGTCCGCGGAAAACGAAAGAAAGTAGTGATTAATTCGAATAAATACAAACGAAATTTGGTTAAGACGAGCCTTGTTAGAGATTTAGAGTATATTTCATACTCCGCTAAAAACGTGAGCGCTATAAAAACTGAGATTGATTGTTTCTGTAGTGCTTTCAGAAAATTCAGTGTCGAAATTCAGCACGAGGTACTGGAATATTTTCTTTCCTTGACACAAAAGATGTTCAAGATACTTATTTACAAAGCCTTATTGAACATCGTGAAGCTACTACTCAGTATATATCACCACTATACCACACAGTTTACTTTTGCGCTCGACGCGCGTTTCGCTAACTATGTTAGCTTCATCAGGAGCGATGATTAAAGCTAAATTACATCATAAGCTAAAGGAACCACATTCAAATCGAACTAACGCTGATGACCCGGAAAAAAGTAACTAGTCCTCAAAATATTGCCCAGGTCAAGTCCAAGTTTTTTGATTACACAAGTCTGCAGAAAAAAAAATTGAGAGCTGTTTTGGGTTTTTTTGCGTAATTCTTATGTTTTTGGGTATACTGAATCCGAAAATGACTTTCATTTTGTCATAGAACGTCACGTTTTCTGACAGTGTAGGTATAGGTATCTATGTTAAAACAAGTTATTATCTTAAAATAAAAGATAAAAAGACTAAAAAAAATTTTTTAAATTTATAATTGCGTAACAAAACTTATTTTTTTATCTAAAATACATTCATTAGTAAGCACATTTATTTTTCCCAGTGAGACTCCTTTTGGTACATTTTCGCTTGTAGGAAGCATCTGGAAGGCCTCTCTGAAGCGTGGCAGTAGTCTGCCATCATTGAGACGCTCCATCTTCCTTGGTATCTTTTTTCCATCCCCTATCCTGGTGAAATCGTTCACCTTGCTCTTCACTCAGATCTCCTAAAATTTTCTGGAAAGTAGTCGAGGTGGGAATGAAGAAAATGTACTTTTTATCCTCATTAGGCAACCTAAAGCTTGAAATGCTTTTAACATTCTTTTGACGATTTGTTTGTAGTTAGGGTCTTTGTTATTGCCTAAAAAAATTTCTCTATGACCTCTTTAAAGGCAATCCACCCTTCTCTTTGAGGATCCGTCATGGTTGTGATGAATTGTGGTTCAGCTATAAGCCGTCTAATATCTGGTCCAACGAAAACACCTTCCTTCAACTTTGCCTCCGAGAGGCCTGGAAACTTTGATATTAAGTATTTGAAGCAATTTCCATCTCTTGGAAGTGACTTTACAAATTGCTTCATCAATCCCAGCTTTATGTGAAGCGGTGGTAGAAGAACTTTATGAGGAGGCACCAAAGTTTCATGCAGGACGTTCTTTTCGTCAACTTTAAGCTCCCTCGGAGGCCAACACTTTTTAGTCCAGTGATTTGCTCGGTCTCTACTATCCCATAGACACAAAAAGCAAGGGAATTTGGTAAACCCAGATTGTTTGTCCGAGCAACATGCCCAAGATTTTTAAATCACCGCACACTTGCCAACCGTGGTCTTTATATTTTAATTTGCAAAGAACCAATTCCAACCAAAGTTCTTGTAGGTTTCCTTGAGGTGTACGGATGACCGACAGGAATGGAAGCATAGAAACCGCCGTGTGAAGCAGAACTGCTTTAAGGCTTCTTTTTGAAGAATCTATGAAAAATACGCCACTGTGCTGGGGTCGTATGAGATCTTAAATGTATCCATCAAACCTTCAATATTGGTACAATAAACCAACTCGTCCTCTTGGGCAAAGTAGGAAGTGAACTGCTTCTCACGATATCTAAACCAGGAGGAAGACACTCCCGGCAAAAGTAAGTTCCTGCTTTTGAGCCTTGATCCAAGCAACTCAGCAGCGTTTTTGGGAAGATTCAAGTCTCTTACCAAATCATTTAGCTCGCCCTGGGAAAACAATTTCGGACTGCTGTCATCTTCAAATTGAAAACTTGACTTGTCGTCGGTTCAGGTACAGCACCATCTTCGTCAGAACTTGGAATCTCTTCCAAGGTAGCAGGGGCCTTGGGCACTGGTATTTCGGTCCCATGAGGGATGAGACGAATAGCTGATTGCAGATTGGGGTATGAAATGGACTGCTTCCATTTTGAATTATACCCTTTCACATTACACGAACAAAAGTAACAATCACTATGGTTCTTTTGCTCGCGCCATACCATAGGAATCGCATATCGGAAAGCTTTTTTCTTGCCCTTAAAAACCAATTTCGAAGGTCTTCAACACATCGTTTGCAGACTTTATGAGGTGTCCCAAACTTTATCCTGATCTCCAAGTTTTAAGCCAAAATACGTGAAGTATACTTTTTTTACAAAGTCCGTAATATTAAGTTGTTGCTTTAATACCATATATTCGCCACAAATATAACAGAAACTGTCAGACGAATTCACACACTTCCGCACAGATGACATTGCACTATATTGAACCAAGATCTATAAAACAATGACGAGTTAACACGTAATTGTACCGCGCCACTTTCTACACTATCGGAGCGCGCACGTTCTGGTTACAACGTTTATGTTTGTTAATTTAGCTCACACAGGGCGTTCTTTATTTAGTTATGGCCTGTATACATTTTAAAAACAGTAATCAAATAAAATTGTACCTATTTATTTATGACTTCAAGTTAGCCCAAAAAAAACCCTTTTTTATAATAAAATTTTGCGTTTTGCAAAATAACCTGACGTTTCTGGAATATTTTTGAGTATTTTTTTTTAATTTTCAGAACACCTAAATACATAGAAATCAGTTGAAAACATCCAGACAGCATTTTTGTTGCAGACCTGTGTTATCAAGTAAAGCACTGTGGAATTTTTTTTCTTTGTGCGAAAAGATGTTTACCGCTTTGCATTAGGTTCTAAAAAAGAGATTGGAATGCATCTATCAGCTACTTTCTCAAAATAAATCCCCCCATGATCTGAAAGGGAGAAACATAAGCAACGCTAAATTGGAGCATTTAACCAACTCGATCTTCAATCACAATAAAAAATTTAATATGAAATCTACTCATTACGATGGAAGAAAGAAGGAGTATCTTGACGCCCGCTTGAATGTGTTTGTTCAACATGTTCATTAAAGAGAACCCTGATTTATATGCTCACATTTCGTATAAGTATTATTTAGAGTTTTTTAACAAGAACTTTGCCTATTATCTCAGTCACCCTCAAGTGGACGTGTGCTCCACTTATAAAAGGCTCATTCTTAGGTGATCCTAACCTAAATCCAGTAGCCAAACGAGTAACTGCAGCCGAACTCTATGTTCATAAACGTCTGTCTCGCAAATTTTATAATCTAATGAAGGATGCGAAAAAAAACGAAATGAAAACAGTTCAACTGCCATTTTATGTTTTGATTACGTGCAAAATCTACCATTGCCTGCAATACCTGCAAAATAGGGTACGTAAAGTTGTGTGTTTTGTTTTTGGTATGTACGATATAAAAATAAATAAAGCAAAATTTTATACCGACCACGAGGAAAATGCCAAAAAAAACTCCAGAAGAAGTTTATACTTTTCTAAATGACTTTTTCAACACCCATATACAGTCAGTCCACAAAGTCTCCATAGACCACCTGCTTTCTACGAGTATACTATTTTTCTGTAATGTTTAACTAATTAATTGGTTATGAGAAAACATGTTGAAAATTAATATTTGAAACTTAACCAATGAGGATTAACATTAAAAGCAACTACGGAACATTTTATTCAGAAGTTACATTGTTATAAAAATATAAACAAAATTAATGTCAAAAAAGTCTCCATACATTCAAGAACTGCATACACATAATCAGCCGCATTTTATCAAGCTATCTATTGCTCGGTAAACTGAAAGCAAATGAATAATTTTCGGCAATACTTTATAATCTGTCACTTGTTGCTAATAATTTTGCAATGGGTTTTCAAAGTAGTTTTAAAATTCCATTTCAAGTTTGAAAAATCATAACTGATTGGTGAAAAGATGGAAAATCGTACAAAAATATAGGAAAAATTGTTAAAAAGTCGCATGCTACTGTTTAGTACATTGTAAATCAGTATAAATCAATGGGTTCCTATAAAATTCGACCACGCTCTGATCGCCCCAAGAAACTAACTCCACGTGAAGAGGCCAGTACTGTTAGAACAAATAATTATAGATCCAAAGAAAAGTGTACCAAAATTAAAAGAAATACGGGAACTATTTTCAAAAAATGTTTGTTCCCAAACAATGGAAAATTGTTTACACGGAGCAGGCTATAAGGGGTGTGCAGCCAGGAAGAAGCCGTTAATTTCAGAAGCTAAACGCAAAAAGCGGTTAGCTTTTGCTAGGGAATACGTTACGAAACCTCCTGAATTTTGGGAATCCGTAATCTGTGTGATGAAATTAAAATTAACATTTTTTGGTTTGATGGCAGAACTAAAGTTTGGAGAAAGAAGAATACCGCATTCCATATTAAAAACATTTGTTCCACGATGAGACAAGGGAGTGGCAGTGTTCTGCTTAGGGCATGCATGTCCGCTGGTGGGGTTTACATTTTATTAATGGTACCATGGATCAGCATGTTTATTTGAATATTTTGGGAGACAGTTTAAAAGAAAGTGTCCAAGAATTAGCACTCGAAAAAAGATACATTTTCTAACAGGACAATGATCTGAAACATACCTCAAACTTAGTGCGAGAATGGATGTGCGACAGCAGCTTCATACACATCCACAATCACCCGAGGTTAACCCCATCGAGCATTTATTGGAGGAACTTAAACGGCGATCGTAACATAATGATTTAAATAGAGAAGAATTAAAAAACAGAATATTGAATAAATGGATAGACATGCCAGCAGAAGTTACTAGAAAGCTGGTTGCAAGCATGGCAAAAAGGTTACGGGAGATTATCAAGGCCAACGCCGGTCCCACTAAGTATTAGTTTAAACGAAGTTGTTATTTTCCGTTAAACTCCGTCAAACTATGATGTAACTTCTAAATAAAAACTAATCCTCGTTGGTTAAGTTTCAAATATTAATTTAAACATGTTTTTCTCATAGTTCCAATTAATTAGTTGAACATAACAGAAAAATAGTATAGAAAGCAGGTGGTGTATGGAGACTTTTTGGTCTGACTGTATATCCAGAGATCCAAATATTTAATTTTGTTCAGCGATGGCTGCGCTGGCCAAGACAAAAATCACACAATCATTCGATATCTACTCAATTTAACCGACACTGGGCGCTGCAAAAGTATAAGATATTATTAATGTTTCGTAAAGAACACTTATAAGAACACCTCGGTATCTGTCTGTCCCATCCGTTTCTCCGAAACTAGTTGACATAGAAAGTTGAAATTTGGCACTAATATAGGAACTGATGGCCTCATTAAAGTCGTGTAGTAAGTTTTGAAAATTGAGTTTTGGGGGATGAAATCGGAAGCGAAAAAAAAATTTGTTTACTAGATCATCGAGTGGGGTGTCAAACGAAAGCTTGTAAAAAGACGAGTTCAAAAATATATATAACGTAATACTTGAACACATTTTTCTTCCTATTATTTTTAAAAAATTGCATAAAATCGCTGTCCCCCTTTTATCTCGAAAAGTACTGAGCAAAAAATTTTGAAAAAATCCGGGTATATTCTCCACAGGGTGTAGATTGAACAAAAATTATCACGAGTGCACCTTTAATAATTTATCTGGTACATAAAAAAAAACAATAAATTTCAAGGTCATCAGTTTTCATTAGAGATCGGAATAAAACTTTGCTGAAAACTCAGTTGGGGTGTGTTTTGTAAAGTTATTGATCATTTTTATACCTCCGTAACAAAAATTTTTATTGTAAAAACAATCAACGTACGAAACACTAATTGCGCAAGTCCGACTTTCACTTGGCCTGTTATTTCCCTTTGTGAGGGCACTTCCTGCATCAGAGACTTGGCTAAACAGGAAAACGGATCGGGTATACACAATCGAATAATACATTGACATCACAAAAAAAATCAAACATATCAGGAAGATTCAGCGTGAAAAAAGTTGCGACTGAGGAAGTGAAAGATTTTAAAACATGGTGGCCCAAAAAAAATACAAAAAACTGCAATGAGCAAAGGGTAGAAAAACAAAGTTAGTTTCAAAATATCCAGTTACTAACATTTTGAATACAATAGCGACCTCCGTGGACAAGTGGAAATTCTACAGTTTGTCAACTGCATCGCTTCCTATACTTTTAACCGAGCCAGCGCACCTCCTCATCTCCCAGATACAAGAGCCTATCCAGCAGGTCGGGTACCTATAAACTCAAAGAAGCTGGATGATATAAAAACTCTAGCCAACGTGATCGGATACCATTTTTACAAGGAACTTCAACAGTGTCCACGACATGATACTAACAACAACAACGGAAGCGAGCTGGATGAAAAGACATTTTAATTATTTTTTAAATAATCCTGTTTTTTAAATAATTTCATTTTTGAAAGTAACCTGTTTTGTTTTTAATAATCTTTTTTCAAATATCTTAGAATGTATGACCTATTGTTATTCATTAAAAAGCTTTTATTTCAATTGATTTTATTCATTACCCCAAAGTCAGTGCATATTTTACCCTCTTTTTAGAATGCGGATTCCTACTCAGTATCAATGTTAACTAAGTCCATATGGTAGTGTCACTAAAAAAATACAATTTTCCAGACTCGTTTTTTTCAATTTGTTGTCAAAGATCAAATTTTTATCTTATAAAATAGACGTGAAGAAATACATACAAGTCTAAATACTTTAAATGATCTTTTTTATATCAAATAACTGAGATAGAGACAGCGGCAATTTTTTTGCATTTAAGGTCCGCGGACATTTATGCAAATGGCCACGGTTAGTTGCAGCAAAATAGCTGCTGCTTCTCCTTTTTGTTTCATTTTATTGTCTTCACGAAGCAAACATATTAGACATGAACTTACTTTTAATTTAAAATCTAGGACCTCACAATACTACGACACGAACCGACGACTTACGAGTCACTTGGCCGGCTTTCAATCTACCTCGCTGTTCAAGCTAACCTGCATCCACTCATATAACTATATCTTCCTTTACACCCCCTAAAACACTAGCACCCCTCTCGAAAACACATAGTTCTAAACCAGCATACTGAAAAATACCTTAAGCTAATATGTATTCCAAATGCACTTTATGGCAAGATATTATTCTAAAATGTTGAGCAGAGGAATGGCTTCTATTAAAATTTGGAACAATGAAACTAACACAATTATCAGATTCCTTACATCCAAGAATTTTGAAAAGGTTTTACGATATAATACAACCTTCAACCCTTTATATATTACATGTTTAAATATGTCGATTGAATCAAAAGCGAGAAAAATTCTTATAATGGAGGCAAATTCCGTAAAATTTTCATGATTTTTGGGAATTTTAGAGTACAGCTTGGAAATCGATTTAACTACTTTGAAACAGTGCCAACAACGAGTTTTCTCAGCCTAACTTTCACCGCAAGAGTACATAACCTTAAAAACGGCAAACTGAAAAATGGTTTTTATGGGTAACTTCGGTTCAATTCGATGTTACGGCTTTAAATTATAAAAAAATGTAACTTTTATATTAACAAAAAAGTGTGCCAAATTTTATTAAAAAATATTAAGAGAATTGGTCATAATTCGCATTTTAGTCCAAATCTTATTATGGATTTTTCTTGTGGGCAAAAGGTCGCAGAAAGCTTTTTTTTTTACCTAAATACGAGAAATTTTAGGCTCTTCAAGATAAAGTCAAGAAATTTGCACATGCAAAAAGATCAACAAAGATCCCATGAATGCTATATTCCATGCCTTTCCTCCTACGACTATAGTTTCTGAGCCTATACTCTTCATCAGGTCTGTATCTTGCCCAACGAGTAGTATCTCGTTTATTTAAGGTACCATGATTGCTATAAGCCAGCGAGAGTCATTCCAACTTGACTCTCTACCGGACTCGTATCTTCACAATCGATACCGTTGCCTAAAGCCTACTTGATGAAGAGTATAGGCTTAGAAACTATAGTCGTAGGAGGAAAGGCATGGAATATAGCATTCATGAGATCCTTGTTAGTCATTTTGCATGTGCAAATTTCTCGACCTTATGTTGTAGTGACCAATCAAGTAACAAACCATATTCCGAAATTTTATTTCGGAATATCGATTTAGTTTACTCTTCAAGATATGTTAGTTGGAAGGAAAAATAAAAAATATACAAAAAAATATCTTTTAAATTTTTTCGTTAAGAAAAATACATTTTTTTTCGCTTTTGTTCTAGAAAAGGTCTGGTCTGTATCATAATCATCAAACATTTCATCGTAGTTAATCTTACCGTAGTGTACTGTAGTTCGTGGACAGCATTTATTTTCATAGATATGCTAACATCTCTCTGTTTATTTTACGTATGTGTCTCGTGTATACTTTAACTGATTAAACTTTTCAGAATATTACAGCTTTGTGATTTGTAATTATATTTTTTGTTAATGAGATTTTATTATTATCACGTTTAATGTTGTATAGTGTATATTAAATTATCCAAGTGATTTTGTGACCAAATTAAAAAATATATCTTTATGAAAAATTTTTGACTCTCAACAGTTTCTTTGTTTGCATTAATTTAGTCCATTCTTGTTTCGTTGTATTTTTCCATTTTCTGTTATCTAAATCGTAATTTTATTGAAAAATAGGTAGTATTTGTTTTAGAATCACTTTTTCATGTTATATTTAAGATAAAATATTGAATAGAAATAAAAAAAAAATACATTTGCTAAAGCAAAAGCGAAAAAAATTGAATTTTTCTTAACGGAAAAATTGAATTTTTCTTAACGGAAAAATTTAAAAATAAGACAGTTTTTTGTAAATTCTTTATTTTTCTTTCTAACCATCTTGAAGGGCATATAATTTCGATTATTTAAAAAAAAAATTCTACGACCTTTTGCCCAACAAAAAAAAAAATCTATTATAGATTTTTCTTGTGGACTAAAATGCGAATTTTGACCAGTCCTCTTAATATTTTTTAATAAAATTAGGCACACTTTTTTTGACAATATAAAGGCTATATTTTTCTATAATTTGAAGCCGTAATATCGAATTGAACGGAAGTTACCCGTAAAAAACTATTTTTCAATTTGCCGCAGTAATTAATTTTTTTTTTAGGTTATGTATGTATTTAATATTTTTAATGCATTCTACGCAGTTTTTTAGGAAATTTTATAACGAGTAAAATGAATTTCTTTCTGTTATATAACGATGAACAGAAGTTGGAATATTTAAGAAATAGTGAGCCGAAAACGTTAAAATGTGAAAAAATGTACTAAAATAGAAGAAAAGTGGTCTTACAGTCAAAATTAGTCTGAGAAAACCTTTACATTATGTTGGCATTGTTTTAAACATTTACCTCAACTATTATAAAACTATCGAAATTATTCAAAATATATCAACCCTCATATCTATCATCCCCTTCTTTTGAAACGATATCGCTCGAATATTATATGTTCCTTCCTTACTTTAATTAATTTATATATACAAACTATCGTTTTAGAGTTATTGTACCAATACGCAACAGATGGACCAATAGACCGACGGAAATCGAAAATTATGTTTGGGAACTCTTAGACGAGAAGGAATGTAATAATCTCGGAAGATTTTTATTTCACCAATAAAATTATTTCTTGAGCAAGGGAAGTAACACTAATTTACTACATGCAACTTCTCGTGCATAACTTATCGCATCTAATCTTTTAGTCTCACAGTATATTTATTGTTTACACTTGTAACTTGTAATGATATAAAAATCAGAAAATTCCCATGAAACTTATTGTGTATAAATAGTTGCGTGAAACTAGTTGCGAAAACCTGTTGCATCAAAGCCAATGCTAGTCATATAGCTATATGTCACTTCAAGACAAAATAATTGAAGAAGAATTCCACTGCAGCTGAAAAAAAAACACATACCAAAGAAGTTTATCAGACTTCATTTAAGCCGTGTTTATAAATTTTTTTTTAACCAAATTAGTTTTTTTATAGGGCATAGCACACGTGCTACAGGTACTACAAGAGTGACGCGTGTGCGGAAGAAGCGATTCATTTCGTCTTGAATCACTGCAAATTGTATTCGGTGGAAAACTCAGTCCTGGGCAAATCATTCCAAAGGGATGCGGTTCTCCATATAAAAGACTCCTTGAAAAGGGTTTTACGAGGAGTGATAAGCTGAACTTCATGCAGATTTAAAGTATTACCTCGACGGATATTTCTAGTATGCACTGCTTTTGGAGAAATTAAGCAGGCTACATCCATAGAACACTTTCTATGAAAAATATTTGTAGGATAGACTAATATCACCAACCGTTCTTCGACTTTCCAATAAATCGAGATTGCTAGTCAGTTGTGGGACTCCAGTCAGGCGAACAGCTCTCTTCTGAATAGAATTCAATAAATGCAGTGTATGTTTGGGAGCAGAGTCGCAAACATGCAAGCAGTATTCCATCGCTGGTCCAATTTCAACTTTGTACAGAACTAACCGTTATCGTGAAGTGTAAAGCTTTCACGTTCAAAATATTATTTCCAGTTTTTGAGCAACTCTCTTTGCTATTCTTACAACATGTTCATGCTTAGACATATTTGCTGCCAAATTAACAACCAGCAAATTGACTGACGATGCTAGAGGAATGGAGTGCCCCGACATAACTATGTTGGGTTCAGTAACGTTCACTTTTTTAGAAAAAATTGCCTCCTGGGTGTTTTTAAATTTTAAATTTTACTTGGTTACTATCACCTCAAGATAGAATTTCTTCTAGGTCTATGTTCGGTCGAACGACGTTCGAGAGTTCAAAGTGAATGAAGAAGTAAGCGTACTGGCACGTGCAAAGCTGTAGATTGAGTTCCTGGTTCTTTTCAGCAGATAGTTAATGTAAATAATAAAGAGGAGACAGTATGAAATCGTGGCGCACACCGGCGTTGAACGTGAAGGTGCTCGTCGACTACCACTCGTAAAGATCTCTCGCTAAGGGACCACGAGAGCCATAAACAGAACTTCTCAGACATACCATAAGATAGGTTGAAAAGTCTACAGAAAATTGGTGTTAGTCTTCTCGCATATTTTTTGAATACTATGGTATTCCCCTAGCGTCAGAACCATACATTTTATGAAACGCTGTTTGAAGACAATGTCGGGCATCTTTGACTGCACTATGGTGTTTTTCCTTGGAACAGTAGAATGTGAAGCAAAAAATATATTGTAGAAAAGTAATTAACATTTTAAAAAAAGGTTTAAAGAATATTAAAAATTGCAGACAGTGCATTGAGACAGGTAGCCGTCCCAATCCGACGCCAGGTCACATTTATTGCTATAACTTTTTAACGGAATAGAATTTTCTTAAATTTTTTTTGAATAATTTTATACTATAGACTAAAAATTCGAAAAAAAATCGAATTTTTGAAAATTCCAGGTGTATGTAAACCCTGAAAAGCAATCAACGTACAGAACACTAATTGCGCAAGTCCGACTTACACTTGGCCGGTTATTTAATTTTAATTTTTTTTTTCTGAATGTCACTATAACATAAAACTATAACAAATAGATGCTTATACTGCGCTCTGTCGGTGACTTACTAAGTCTATTCAAGCAGAGCGGCACAGCACGGCTGGTAACTTATTGCAGAAACGCACCTTTCTTGAGCTGACTGCTCCAAGGCATAGATGGCAGTATTGGTACAACTAAAAACGTGAGAATACGATTTTTTCGTTTTTAGTTGTACCAATACTGCCATCTATGCCTTGGAGCAGTAAGCTCAAGAAAGGTGCGTTTCTGCAATAAGTTGCCAGCCGTGCTGTGCCGCTCTGCTTGAATAGACTTTAGTAAGTCACCGACAGAGTGCAGTATAAGCATCTATTTGTTATAGTTTTCCGTTAGTTACTTGGATAAAGGACTAAAGATGTGTTCTCGTATTTGCTGAACCTAGCCCAGCTGATGAGCCGTGATACGGCGAAACGCGTCTTGGGATGGTTCAGCAAATACGAAGAACACTTTGGTAACTTCTAAAAATACGATTTTTTTTCGTTTTTAGTTGTTCCAATACTGCCGTCACTATAACATATTTGTTAATTATTTAATAATTATAAAAGGTAAATGTCTTAACCTAACTTCAAACCATGTTTAGTTCCTTTTTATGATTTAATTTTTAATGCTATTGTTAATTAATTAAAGGTTATATTATTAATTGCAACAGCTTAGTAATATTATACTACACACTATTAATACGAAAATTTTAATAAAACTATTCAGCGAATCCTAACATACATTATACATATTACGAAGCAAAACAAATGTAACATGTATAATGACAACGAATTGTATTCCTCATGATCAATCAAATAACACATTTAAAATTTATAGTGTATTTATGCTATTAGCTAGCTATTATTTAGATTTTTAATATTAATAGAACCAAAAAACTATAATTTACATTTTATTTACAATTATGTTAGGTCGCATACAATGTGTATTAAAAATTCAGTACCTAAATCTGAGTAACATAAAACATATTAATAATATATTTGACTGCTAAGTAATGATACCGTAGAAATTACGCTATTACAACATAGACTAATTTTTTTTTAAATAAGAAAATAATTTTCTTTAAATACACATTCATTTTGAAGCAAATTAAATAAGATTTAAAATAACACAGCAGTTCAAGTTAGTTCAGGTTCCACTGTCTACTAAAAAATATTTCATAACCATTTTTTTGCTCGGTTTTTACTTCGCTTGGTAGGAGTAGTATCAGCCTTTGAGAAACATAGTTCCCATTTTCAGCCGGTCTTTCAATCAGTCTGTACGTTTTGGGATGAATTTGGAGGATACCTCTCGAGAGAAATGAGAAAGAAATTTTAAATAGTACGTAAAATAGTAATATCGTTTTTGAACGATATTGCTTCAGGAAAAGTGCTCGGGGCTAAATATTTTGTATATTTTCGATGACATTATGACATTTTTTCCTGCTGCTTTTATCAATTGCCAAACAGACTTTAAGTCAAACATACACACAGTTTAAAGGCTAGGATTTTAGGCATATTTATGTCATATGTCCTTTACAGGTTTCGTGAATGCGAGGAATCTGAAAAACAAGAGGTTGAGAGCGTCCTCAAAAGAAAATATTGATTTTGCAACTTGTATTTGCGGTATATATGTATATACAGTCTGTCAAGTAAGAACGTGATCGCGATAATTCATTTTTGGTAGATGCGATTCTGGCGATTTAACAAAAAATCGGTATAGAGAACCTTTGTCTACGACGCATTTTAGTAAAAGTATCAGTCGATTCCAAACTTTCATCGAAATCAGGTAAAATCCAAAATGACTCGCGTCGGTTCGAGGCAGTATTGCTTTGTTCCCATCCAAAGGGGTCTAAAATGACACATTCCGGGACAGCTAAATATATTAAAAAGTCAGTGTCGTTTGCGAGGAAGTGGGTAAGTCATTTTAACGCGACGAAAAATGTCAACGACTTGCCAAAACTTGGCTTGGTAGGCAAAGTCATTCTGAAAGTCGAAAAACGAGTCGTGTCTTTGTTTTCACAGGACCCGAAATTGATGCTGCGTCAAGGAGCGGCAAAATCGGGTTTGAATGTATCCCATGAGATCATTCGACCACATCTTCGTGCTCATGATGTCAAATTCTGAAGCACGTTGAAAAAACCTTTGCTGGACGAAAATCACGTCGCAAAGCGGCTCGCTTGAGCCCACAATAATATACTAGAGTGGCCCTCACAATCGTCGGACGTCATCCCTATTGAAAACGTTTGGTCCCTTCCAAAGAGGAAGCTCAGAGGAAAAACTTCGAGGGCTTTGACTGGAATAATTTGTAGAGTATGTAGAAAATCTAATCGACAGCATGCCTCGAAGATGCCAGGCGATTATTGATACAGGAGGCGACTGAACAACTTACTAATTGCGCCGTTATTAGCACACCGAAGAATACCTTAATGGCAAAAAATGTTCTCGAAACACATTTTTTTAAGAATACGAGCGGTCACGTTCTTACTTGACAGACTGTACGAGGATCCGACAGCCACTTGTATTTGCAAGAAAAATACTGAGTAAAGAACTTTACTATTTATTCACATATATTTACGGTATACTTGAATAAACCAAAATTAATTACAAAATCTGTAAGTTTCTTGTTTCCAGAGAAAAGGAAAAAAGCTCGAGCCGTTAAATTGTTAAACCAGCCAATTCTGTCTCCCCGTGCCAATATTTAGTCTCTTTATAAGGTGAAAAAAAAGTTAAAGATTTTGTAGAAAAAAGTATGAGCTTTTGGCATAAGTAAATACACCAGTTGATTCTAAAATTCCGATTTATCGATCTCACAAACGATTTCGGGTTTCCTTTGATAAAATCACAGAGTTTTTGAATAGTAACTTCGCCCAGTTCAGATTTTTAATGGCACGATACTCATTCACTTGAATTCAGGATAACTATAAATCATCATGTTTTTAAAGCCTTTGATGCCTCTGCTTGACCGTCAAAATACACTGTGACTCTTAGTCACTACTCAGTATATATCCATGTTAGCTTCATCAGGAACGATGATTGACTGATTTTAAAAACCAAATATCTGCACCTATCAATCTTATCTTACGACTGTACTTACGATAAGGGTTTAATTCCGTTGACCGCGAAGCCATCTCAACTACGTTGGGAATGTGAAATCTTTGGCACAATTACACTACTTAGTATATATCACCACTACAGCAAACACTTTATTTTTGCACTCGACGCGCGTTTCGCTTCATCAGGGACGATGATTGACTAGTCGCTTCTGATGAAGCTAACATGGTCAGCGAAACGCTCGTCGTGATTGACTAATCAATCATCGTTCCTGATGAACCTAACATGGCTAGCGAAATGCGCGTCTAGCGTAAAAATAAAGTGTTTGGTGTGGTATGACTCTTAGCACTAAAACTGGGCAGCTAATGGAAAAAAATACCAAAAAACAGGTTATGCGATACTAATGAACGTTGCAGCTGCAACAAGATACAATTATGAACGCAGTCTAGTTTTGATTAGTTCTGCATCTATTTGGATAGAGAGCGTCAAGCAAAGTGTAAATAAAATTAAGGGCAGTTTGGTTTTGTTTTTTAAATTCAAACGTGTGTTAAACAAAAGAACTATCTAGAAATTTTTAAATTTTATTTTTCAGGAAAACCTCATTTTCAAATCTAATGAAAGGATACAGCTGGCTCCCAATAAAAAAAATTTTTTGAAAAAACGAACATCATTATTTCATATTTTCCATTTGCTGCACAAAGAGCATTAAAATGTAGTATAAAAAAGTTTTAAGCGTTATGTCTACGTATTTTTTGAATCTTGATCCTATTATTCCCGGTTTAAAAGACCAAAATTTTGTTGCAAATTGCGAAAAATCAGTTATTATATAATTAGCCGGGGATGTAATTTTCTCGTTTCCGCTAGCAGTTTTAAAACTATTGTTATTATTTATTCCTTTAAGCAAACTTTTATTTTAATATACCTCGGTTAAAATATGCCAAATTTTCTTAAAATCTAGTTAATGTAATTTGAAAATGATTACATTTTTGGTTCTTTTTTTTTTAAGGGTCTAGCACACGTGCTACAGGGAAGTCCCTAAAGCGCTCCAGGAGCGGCATTTGTGCGGAAAAAGCGATTCATGTTGTTCTTGAATCGTTGTAAATTGTACTTGGTGGGAAATACAGCCCTGGACAAATTATTCCAAAGGGAGGATGTTCTGCATATAAAAGACTGCTTGAAAAGCGTCGTACGCGGAGTAACATGCTGAACCTTATACGGATGTGAAGTAGTAGCGCGACGTGATGGGAGGAATTAAGCGAGCTAAATCCTTCGAACACGTTCCAAGAAAATACTTGTAGAACAGACTCAAGTCGCCAACCGTTCTTCCATGTTCCAGCGGATCAAGGCCGCCGGTCAGTTTTGGGTCTCCAGTCAGACGAATAGGTCTTCTCTTAACAGAATCCAACAAATGCAGTATGTGCTTGGACGCGGAGCCCCAAACATGGGAGCAGTATTCCATAGTTGATCGAATTTGAGCTTTTTAAAGAATTAGCAGTTGTTGTGGAGTGTAAAGCTTTCTGGTTCGAAATAATATTCCCAACTTTTGAGATGCTCTCCTTGCTATGCCTGCAACATGATTATGCCAGGACATATTTGCTCCCAAATTAACGCCCAACAAATTGAGTAACGATGCTAGGGGGATGGAGTGCCCCGACATGATTACGTCGGGTTCAGCAACATTAACTTTTTTAGAAAAAACTGCCGCCTGGGTTTTTGTAGCGTTAAATTCCACTTGATTACTGTCATCTCAAGATAGAATTTCTTCCAGGTCTTTGTTAAGTTGAACAACCTACTGCTGTCTGCGGATATCCGCCTGAGTAGCAGTTGTCCGAGCATTCAAAGTGAATCAAGAGTACTGTCATCTGCAAAGCTGTAGATTGGATTCCCGGTCTTTTCCAGCAGATCATTAATGTAAATAAGAAGGAGAGTAGCAGACAATATGGAGCCTTGGGGCACACCGGCTTTGATAGTGAAAGTGTTAGAAAGAAATTCGTCGACCGCCACTCGTAAAGAACGCTCTCTGAGGAAACATGAGAGCCACAAACAGAACTTTTCAGACATACCATAAGAGCGTAGCTTAGCCAACAGTCCATCGTGCCAAACACGGTCGAATGCCTTGGATATGTCAAGAGCAACGGCTCGAGAGTCTCCAAAGTGTTCAATTGCGTTGTTCCAAACGTGTGTTACATAAGTCAGAAGATCTCTTGTTGATCTATGTTTACGAAAGTCATATTGGTGATCGCTAATAATATTGAATCCTTCAAGATATTTTAGAAGATGCTGAATGATAAACTTTTTCATAACTTTCGATATTATTGAAAACAGTGCGACTGGTCGGTAGTTATTTGACCAGGTTTTCTTGCCTTTTTTAGGTATCGGCTGAACTGTGGCACATTTCTAGCAGAATGGAAATATTCCCTTTCTGTAGGATAGGTTGAAAAGTCTACAGAAAATTGGTGTTAGTTCCCTCGCACTGTTTTTGAGAACTATGACAGGTATTCCCTCAGCGCCAGAAGCTTTTTTGGGGTCTAGCTTTATTAAAATACGCTTCATGATACGCTGTCTAAAGACAGCTTACTAATTGTTTCAATTTAGTTATATGGGATAGAAATCTAACAAATGCACATATATGGGATAGAGTCTAACAAAACATATGTTTTTAGAGCAAAACCCCAACTATTTTCTATAAGGAAAAATTCGTCGTTGTGATTTTTTACAAGTATAATAATTTTCTTTAGCAAAAAAAGTAAAAATAGTTCTTTTCTGTGGTATAAGTCCAAAATCCTATAAACTAGCAGTGTTAGTTAACAGATACATGCTTAAAGTACGATTACAGGTACTTGAAGAGAATAAAAACATTTGTGGCACCCTGTCTGTAAACGATGTGAGGCATATTTGACTGGCCACTTAAAAATATGGGATGGTATTTTGAAGACGATGATTGCAACAGTAATATCTGATGTGCATGTAGTGATTTAATTGTTTTATTGCAATTTTGACTAAGTATCCTACCAAAAAAATTTTCAACTAATCAGATTTATTTTCAACTTTCTAATTATATATCTCCTTGGATTCGTCAGTTACTTGTTTTCATCTATATCGAATATTACGGTTTATGATATTAGGGTTTGACGCCACTCTCTGTAGACAGGATGTCTGGAAGTAGCAGCTTCTTTGCATATTTGTTTGGCCTTAGAACAGTGAACTAACCTAAACTAGATAAATTGTATACTTTCTTATAAAGATTCTTTTTATATAGACTTTATGTATATTAATTTTTTTGGGTGATTCATTTAGAGGTACTTTTTTTTTTAAATAAAAAAAAATGAATAAAAACAATTTTATTTTATAATCTTTATTATCATATAAAAGAACCATTCTTTACAATTATTTCTTAAAGATAATTTCTTTCAAATGTTGTCCGCGACTATGGTTAACAACGTCCATTCTGAAGTTCCAATTTTCAATGACGCGAGTGAGTATTTCGAGTGGTATTTGGCCAATGACTCGAGTAATATTGGCCTCCAATGCCTCAATTGTAGCTGGCTTATCCATGTAGACTTTGGACTTTACATAGCCCCAAAGGAAAAAGTCAAGAGGTGTGATGTCACATGATCTAGCCGGCCAATTCACTGGTCCAAAGCGTGAAATGATCTGTTCGCCGAATTGCTCTCGCAGTAAAGCCATGGTTTCACGGGCTGTATGGCAAGTGGCGCCATCTTGTTGGAACCAAATTTCGTCGAGACCACGGGCTTCAATTTCTGGCATCAAATAGTCTGTTATCATGGCGCGATAACGGTCACCATTCACAGTAACATTCCGGCCGGCCTCTGTTTTGAAGAAATATGGACCGATTATTCCACCGGCCCATAAACCACACCAAACAGTTGTTTTTTCTGGATTTAATGGCAGCTCTTGAACCTCTTCAGGTTGTTCATCACCCCAAATACGGGCATTTTGTTTATTCATGAACCCATTAAGCCAAAAATGGGCCTCATCGGTGAACAAAATTTTTCTCGAAAACAGTGGATCTTCTGCAAGCTTGTCAAGAGTCCAACGACTAAAACGGAAACGATTCGAAAGGTCGGTCGGCTTCAGTTGTTGCACTAGTTGAATTTTGTATGCTTTTAAAGAAAGATCCTTACGTAAAATACGCCAAGTTGTTGGTTCGGTCGAGCATTATCCAATAATGAAAATTGGGTCTTAAACTTATTGATGGTAGAGCGAATTGTGCGTTCGGTAGGCCGATTATGTGGACCATAAGTTGATCTAAGCGCCCGATACACATTCCTCGTAGAACGCCCATTTTCGTAATAAAGTTGAACAATTTGTAGACGCTGTGCCGGGCTAAGTCTTTCCATTATGAATTGTCAAACACTACTGAACAGGAATGCCACTTCAGTTGACACGACGCATGCACTATCTGCAATTAAATCCCAATCACAAAAAGTACCTCTAAATGAATCACCCTTTATATATATATATATATATATATATATATATATATATATATATATATATATATATATATATATATAGAAATGCATTTTTCAAGTAAAAAAAATTGATTTCTTGAACCTTTATGTAACATATACAGTGCTATTCATAAAGTTTGCACAAAATATGTTAGTGCTTGTTTTATGTTTAGGGTTACACCCAAATTAGGTCATGATATCATATGCCTTGCCTCTAAAATTTTAAAATGTGAAAAAATCGTATTTTTATTGAAAATATCGAAAAAAGTTATAAAGACAAAATGATTGTATTACAGTTTTTACATTTATGTACCAATATTCGAAAAGATTTTATGAAATTGACTTTTTTTAATTATTTTCCCCTAAAATGACAATCAACTGTTTTTTTCCACATAAATTATCTTATGTACTTATTTATTAGTTGTTGTTTCACAAAATGTTAAGAAAAAAATAATTAGACCTTAAAATTAAGCTAAAAAAATGAGTTCTGTCAAAAAGTCGTAGTTTTAACAATGTAATCTTGGTGCAAAGCTGCATAATTTTTGTAAACGCCCATTTTCGTAATAAAGTTGAACAATTTTGTAGACGCTGTGCTGGGCTAAGTCTTTCCATTATGAATTATCAAACACTACTGAACAGGAATGCCACTTCAGTTGACACGACGCATGCGCAATCTACAATTAAATCCCCATCACAAAAAGTACCTCTAAATGAATCACCCTTTATATATATTAGAAATTGATTTCTTGAACCTTTATGTACATAAATCTTTTAATTTTAATCTTGAGTATAGGTTCGTTTAGTTAACACACTTTAGTTTTTTGTTTTATTTTTTTTTGACATTTCGCCCCTGGATTTGGGCATTTTCAAAATTTTTTTTTTCTTTGATGCAATTTTCATTTCTCGAATTAAAATGAAAAAGGTAGTGATAATTTTTACTTTACTGATACAATAATTTAGATCACAAAATATATAGACATATTACTTTTTTATTGTATGTTGTTATTGTTAATTTTTAAACGAATTGTTCTTAAATAAGACAAAAAATTTCAAGTGATATATTTATATATTGTGTGACCTAAATTATTGTATCCATAAGAAGAAATTGGGATTACATTTTTAATTTTATTTCCAGAAATCAAAATTACACCAAAGAAAAAAAAATTTAAATGCCCAAATCCAGGGGCAAAACGTTAAATAAAAAAAATTTTAACACAAAAAAACTCAAGTGTTATTGTTAAATAATACTTCTCAATTTGATTTTTTTTTGAAATATTAACAAGAAAATTGTTTCTCATTTGCAGGTTTTACTTATTTTAAAAGAATTCTTAAATAATAAAAGGCGGTATAAAAATTTAAAATTTTACAATCTCAATTTATATATTATAGATCAAATTTTTTAACATTTTTGCTGTCTTAACTAGATTAAAACACGATATGGAAATATTTACTATCTACTTACAGTAGAGATTATAATTGAAATGAAAATAGAATATTGGTAATTAACGGAAAATATTTTTAACACAATTTTTAAAATTATGAACGTTTCTGTTTTTGCATAATATTAGTTAAAAAATTGTAATTTGTTTTTAGTTGTAATTATTATTTTACTTCTATTGAATATATTAAATTTCAATGTGGTAATAAAAATTAATAATTAACCGATTAAGGTTCAAGATGAAGTATATCTGTAATTCTTTTATATTTTCAATTATGATTATTTACACCAGTACCTTTATTTAACTATTTAACTGATCCTAAAGTCACAAAGAGAAAAAATACAACTGAAATTAAATTACCTTACCCATAATTCAGAGGTTGAACTACTTATACGAGCCCATAGATTGCGTATTCGAGTAAAATTTTCACTTTTCAATTCAAATATTTTTAAAAACAAAACACTTTGTTATCACTAATAAATTTTTCTGTCTTCTTGTTAAATAATGAAATAAATTAAATAATAATGTCAAAGAGTTTCGACAAATGCAAGTCATTGTTTTACATTATGAATAAAAAAAGTATAAAATTTGGAAAGTTTTAAAATCTAAATTTTTAATGGTTCTAAGACATTATTAAAGAAATTATAATGTGCGTTAACTAAAAACAAATGGAGATAAATAATATAAATAACAATAATAAATAAAACCTAAATTATTGGTTATTCACACAATTATTAAAATTACGTTATACGTTTCTTAACTTGATATTTTTGACAGTTAAAAAGTTTCATATAAAAACAATAAGAATTTTAGTTTTTCGTTTATTATTATCAGTCTATTTTCATTAAATTGATTTAATCTTAATATAGTTAAAATAATATTTAATATTTATGAAGAACAATATATATATATATATATATATATATATATATATATATATATATATATATATATATATATGTATATATATATATATATATATATATATATATATATATATATATATATATACATATATATATATATATATATATATATATATATATATATATATATATATATATAAAATATATATATATATATATATAAAAATATATATATATATATATATATATATATATATATATATATATATATATATATATATATATAATATATAATATATATCATATATATATATATATATATATATATATATATATATATATATATATATATATATATATAATATATAATAGATAATATATATTATATATATATATATATATATATATATATATATATATATATATATATATATATTATATGCCAAGGTAAAGTATAAAATGAAGAATAAATTTCCATAATACCAAACGTACACCTGGCAATGTGTATAATAGATATTGAAAACAATAAGCATTACCTGTTAATCGTGTTGTTGGTGACGGGGGAGCGCGGTGGGGGTGAAGTCAATACGTTATAACATAAACTAACCTAACGTAACCTGAACTAACAATAGCTTATATCTTAAGAGCATTTCCTTACGCTTTAAATTAACCTGACGTAACCTGAACTAACAAGAGTTTATGTCTTAAGAAGTAGGTTCTGTGTAGTTCCAAGTGTCACAATAGTTCATCATGCAATAAATAAGTATAAGATGAGAGACAAATGAAAATAATTGTATATCTTGTTTATTCAAAATTATATTATATATATTTTAATATTTAATTTAATTTTGAATAAACACAATATAAAATTATGTTAATTTGTCTTTCATCTTATACTTATTTATTGCATGATGAACACTTGTGACACTTGGAACTACACAGAACCTACTTCTTAAGACATAAACTCTTGTTAGTTCAGGTTACGTCAGGTTAATTTAAAGCGTAAGGAAATGCAAGAGATTTCGGCAATCTTTGAAAAATCAAATGTTTTTTATTTGTAAAAGAAATACCTACCGTTTTTTTTTAACTTTGAAAATAATTAGTTCGGTTTAGTTCAAGTTAGTTTAAGGTAGTTAATGTCATAACGTATTGACTCTACCCCCACTGCGCTCCACTGCCACTCGCAACACGAGTAAGAGTTAATGCTTACTGTTTTCAATATTTATTGAACACATTGTCGGCTATACGTTAGATATTCTATAGAATGTATATATATATATATATATATATATATATATATATATATATATATATATATATATATATATATATATATATATATATACATATTTAAATATATATATATATATATATATATATATATATATATATATATATATATATATATATATATATATAATATATAATAAATTATTGTTAGTCAAAAAAAAGTTGGTTTTATTATTCAATAGCAAACTACTATAACATTTTCTAACATATCTCATAACTATCATAAATATCTAAAATAATATTTTTAGCATAAAATACAAAACATAACAATTAAATATACCTTATTGTTACTGATTATTGAAATAAGTGTCTAAAGAAAACTATTTTTAAATTTATTTATTATTTTTTGAGTTTTCTTGTCCGAAATTTCGATAATTTTTTTGAAATTCAACCATCCATTACTAAATGTGAAATTTATTCATATTTTTTAGTTTAAAGTGGTGCGGTAACTATAATAAAAATATATGAATAAATATTGTATCTATAGTCTTCAAAAAACTTTTATGTAGCAACAAACATCCACTTTAGATAAACGAACTTTTCTAGAAGTGGGAAAAAACGACACCCTGGCGGCGCAATGTTTATATACCGATGTTTAGTTTTCATCCAGTGCGTTTAAACGTCATAAGAGTAACATATTTAAATTTGCATTTTATTTTCTACAAAACCCATTTTAGGTACGTATAAAAACAACAATTTGGAAATGGAAAAATCAAAATTAAATGAAATGACAAATCATATATTTAAAGTAGTGTATTTAAAAGTTTTCATTGATTTTCAATCCATGAGTCTAATAATACTATATATGCTCATAATATAACACACTCCAAATTCTTCTATTCAATATCAGAATCGAATTCATTCAAATTGGTGTTCAAATATAGATATCTCTTAAATTAGTTATAACCAAAAATAAACTCAAACGCTTACCGACGGATTCGGCATGCACCTCCTAGGCATAGGCTCCGGACTCCTATAGGTAGGTGAATATCTTCCTGCAAAACAAGCCCCAGATGATGAAATAGGACCATGCAATCCTGTAGGACCCTTAGCACCCATCATTTTGTCAGGAGAATACATAGTCTATTAGCTATAATGATTCTTCGATGAGTCAATTGTTTTCTTAATATTATTATTACTTGGGGAAGTAAGGTCCGTGCGATCACTTAAATTAATCGTACTGAGTACATTATAGGGACTAAAACATTTTTTGGCCACTCAACAGTCACATTTACCCGGAGTGTTAGTTTTCTACGGAGCTTATTTTTAATTTTTATCACTGGTGATTATAACCATTTAATATCTGGTTTTTCGTCAGAGTGTTGTTACGGAACATTGCTCAAATTATTTATGACCGATTATTGTTGCATTCAAAGCGACAGAACTCTCATTTAACATCTACCAGGCACCCTCTATCGGCGGGGTGGTTAGATGTACACTGATCTGGCTGCCATTGGAGTTAAGGGTTGTATGAGAGGGTTGCGTATGGCGCAGGCGTAAGGGATGGCGCCCGCCCTCTAAGCCGCATTCGCCTCTGACAAATTAGTGGCATTTTGATGGTGTATGGATTTTTGAATTGTTATCAAAGGGGTAAATAAAAGGAAGGATGAATGGGGGTGAAATCTGTTTCTGATTTAGTTTGAAGATCTACTTTTATGCGAGTATGAATTGTTTTGATTTAGATTTTGTACTGTATCGACGTTTTGGCTCATTATTTTATTACATATATTTTTTAGGATCTACTAAGTAAGTATACATGGATTTTTATACTCAGCGCTAAATTATATTATTAGTATATAGGTGAATGAATAGTACCCTGATGTACGAATTCACCCACCTTAAAAAATGGAAACGCTAAGATAAAAAAAAGCTTGTTAATAGACATAACCTCTTCTTCATGTCTTGTACGCGTACAACAAATGAAATTTTACAGTAAAACTTAAAAATCAAATAAGAAAAATTAACGTTGTTTCTTGCACACATAGTGCCTGATGTGACGATGTTATGTTCTATATATCAAACCACTCTCGCCAGTTAGAAAGCATGACAATTTAACGACATATTCCAATCTTCTACCATGCAACTGGGGATGAAAGTGGTGCCTCGCTGAAAATAAAAACAACTTTTGTAAATTATACAACTTTGTCCTACGAGTAAGCCGATCATAATAGGCCCACATGAGGTGGAAAGTCCAGAGATTTTTGAACGAAAAAAACGATGTTTTTGCCAAAAGTCATTCTATTCTTTAACATAGTTTCCTTCAAGAGCGATATAGTTATTCAAACGATCTTCCAAAATTTGGTACCTTTCATATATTGGGTGATTGCAAAAGTTCGTGCAGATTTTCATAGATGGCATAAGCATGCACTGTTGACTGTGCCGATGTTTCTTTTATCTGTAATATTATTAACTGACAGTTAACTAAATGTGTCAAGAGTTAACATAACCCTGTAAAAAAAGTTTATTTAAATTAATTTGTGTGCAAGGTTAATATTCAAAATGGAAAATGAAAAGTTACATTTTCGTCATGTTATATTATATGAATTTAAAAAGGGAGTGAGTGTTGGAACTACAACAAAAAATATTCAAGGCGTTTATTTGGATCGTGCTCCTGCTCTTAGGATAGTTAAAAAACGGTTTGGTCGATTTCGAAATGGTGACTTCAATCTAAACGTTAAACTTCGCTTTGGACGGCATTGATAATGACTTTATCAATAATAATTACCACTGAAGAGATTGCTGAGAGACTAAATATTAACAATTTGACTGCATTTCGGCATTTAAAGCAACTTGGATACAATTTGAAACTCGAGATATGGGTTTTGCACGTTTTGATAGAACTGAACAAACTGAACCGTGTTCCCACAACCATTTCTCTTCTTGCCTATCAACAAAACAGACCCTTCTTGGATCAAGTCATAATTGGAGAGGAAAAATGGGTTGTGTATAACAACATAATAAAAAAATGAGGCTGGAAGCATGGAAGAGAAAGAGCAGAATCTATGGCAAAGGTTGAATTGCATCAGTTGAAAGTGTTGTTATGTATCAGATGGGATTGCAAAAGAATAATTTTTTACGAGCTTGTTCTACGTGGCCAAACAGTAACTGCGGAGAAGTACTGTGAGCAATTCACCCAACTCAGTGTTGAAATCCAACGTTCAAATTTGTCGATCGAAAAGGCATCATCTTTCCCTATGACAACGCTAGATCTCATGTCGCTCAACATACACTGCAAAAACTTATGGAGTTAAAATGGAAAATCCTCCAGCACCCGCCATATTTCTCTGACCCTGCTCCTTCAGATTTTCATCTGTTTCGTTCTCTGCAAAATAATTTGAATGGCAAAAAATTTGATTCTATGGAAGAAGTCAAAAACTACCTTGCAATTTTCTTTGAAGAGAAACCACACGGTTTCTACAAAGAAGGAACTCAAAAACATGATGGGAGATAGTTATAGAAAATCATAGAGAGAACATTATTGATTAATAAATACTATTTTTCTTGTAAATGTGTTGTATTTAATTTGATTTCTAATCGGGCACGAACTTTTGCAATTACCCAATAGTACACTTTGTCAAACTCTCTAAAATGAGACTCAGTTTCCCATTCGGCTTCTTCATTTGAGCCAAATCACTTTCCCTGGAGCAACTTTTTTAAGTTTAGAAAGAAGTAATAATCGCTAGGGGTAAATTTGGTGAATACGATGGATGAGGAAACAATTCATAGCACAATTGGTCTAATTTCCATCGATTTTATGGAATCGTGAGCTTGTGCATTATCTTGACAAAACAACACTTCTTCGCTAAATACAGTCTTTTTTTTCTTGATTTCACCATTCAGACGGTCCAAGAAACCAACGTAATAGTTTTCGGGGATTATTCGCATCTTTTTAAAATAGTCGATCCGTATTATTCCACGCGTATCCCAAAAAAACTTTCCAGCTGATGTTTGTATTTTTAGACTCTTCGGTCAGCTTTCATGACGTTCCTGCCACTCTGCAGGTACCTGTTGGACTCAGTATGATGGTGGATTCATGTTTCGTTCATTGTTGCGAATCGACTCAAAAACTCCTTTGAGTTACGCCGAAACATTACCAAACAGCGTTCTGCATCTTCGACACGTTGCAGTCTTTGATCAATCGTGATAGTGGGCCGAGCCTATGCATTGCATTTTGTTGGTATCTTCACGATGTCAGCTATCTCTCTCACTTCCACTTCGCGGTCATTCAGAACAATATAGTGAGTTTTTTGTGTTTTTCTGGGAGAGACAGCTTCATTTAGATATCCGGAAGGTGGTGCATCATCGGTGCTTCTACGACCGCATTTAAGTTCACCAAACCATCGATATATAGCTGCTTAAAAAGGAGCAAATGTGTCATAATACTTCTTAGGCCATTCTTGGGTTCCGGCGGCTGTATTTTTTCTAATCAAAAACCAACGTTCAATCAGCATACGAAATTCTTCTTGTTCTATCGTTTTGCAAAAATAAAAATGTCATGAAAATTTTACATGAAACTCTGAGAGTTGACATTAATTGAAAATCATCGTTTTTGTTGGTGCTGCCATCTCTCGAACAGTCACGGGACTTTTCATTCTATATTAGTATTGATTTAAATATTGTTATCACTTTTAAAATCCTCTTCAACGAACTCTTCTCTATTCCTTAAAAGTCATTACAAGAATAGCAAACCATGCACAATTCATCAGAAGTCTTCAATTCAATTTACGAGATTTATTGCGGATAACATGTCCATAAAATTGTGCATTCTTGAACAGAGTTTAACAAATTTTGGTGATTGGTTATTAGAGAGATTTTACAAAGTTTATTTTTCACATGCCTTTGTCTTTATCGTTATCTCAATCATGCGCAGTATTAACGCTAAGGAATTTCAAGGTTAAATTAGTATTTATTTGCTATAACTTATTCATTTCATGGTTAAGAACATCGGTTATTAGTATTTCAACGGTCGACACAAGTTTCTAAATTAAAGTTGTGTCTAGCAGGTTTTTAGCACTTTCTTTAATATTTCCCAGGTGATACGAATGTGCGATAAATAAAATTTCATTTGAAATTAGGACTACACACACTGTAATGCCATTATGCCAAAGATTGCAAAATCCCAACATAATCTGAACACTAATTACCTGTTATAACTGTTATTTGCAATAAAAGATTATCATTTCAATTTTAATGTATTTTCTTAGTAGGAAAAAACAGGCCTTATACATACACATTGTTTTGATTTTTTGTGTATTCATTTACAGACCGATTTTGGATGATCCTCTTTCTACTTCTGTTATCATTGTTTAAAGTTCTTCAACGTTTTCGGCTATTAAGACAATATCGTCGGCATATCTCAAATGGTTTAGTCTTCTGCCATTTACCAGAACGCAAATATATATATATATATATATATATATATATATATATATATATATATATATATATATATATATATATATATATTTATATATATATAGTCCCTGGCCAAATTATTAGTCGCACTGTATTTTTTTAGTAATTTTATGTTTCTTAAGAGTTTTTATGCAATAATGATATATTTAAACTAAAATATTATTGATTTTTATTTAAAAGAATTGTTGTAGACTACATATTTGTATTTATTTTTAACATATGGCAACACTGTGTTGACAAAGTGATACATGAACGTAAACAAGTACAAACCTGTATCAGTCTCGATCGGAATCGAGTCAGGTACGGACGTGTTTCTGTGGCTTTATGGACTGTGATTGTTTGTTTAACAGTTTTTATACTACTCAGTTATTAGTTTATTTTGTATGCAGTGTTTTAAAAAAGTAATTGGACTATTTTCATTATGGGTAGAAAAGGCGATCTTTCACCACGTAAAAAAGCTGAAGTGAAGGCCCTTGTGATTGCGAAAACATTTACAAACCGAGAAATATCACGAAGATTGGAGGTTTCTGAAGCTAGTGTACGACGCATAAAAAAGAAAATTGAGTCAGGGAAGGAATTAAGCCCGAAAAGAAAGAAAAGATGCGGTAGAAAACCAATTTTCACTCTACGGTCAGAGAGATGTTTGAAGAAAATTTGTGTAGAAAACAGATTTGCTACCACAAAGGTAATAAAATCACAACTCCAGGATGCTAGCGTAAATGCTTCTGAGCGCACTGTTCGAAGAAAATTGAAAGAATTAGATTTTAAGGCCCCGCCAGGAAGCCCAAGTTAACAGCTGCAATGAAAGCAAAGCGCCTGAAGTGGGCCAAACAATGGCAAGACAAAGATGTGGACTCCTGGAGATCGGTAAGATACAGCAATTTAATCAATAATTGATACATTATTATCATTTTCAGTTAAATAAAACAAATAAACATGGAAGTTTATATATTTTTCCTATTTTTGACAGGTCTGTTTCAGTGACGAAAGTACATTCGAAATTTTGCAGAATAAAGCTCAGTATGTGCGTCGTCGTCATGGAGAAAAGTTTCATCCTGATTGTGTCGTCCCGACGGTTAAACATCCCACCAAAGTGATGATTTGGTCAGTCATCAGCGGCAAGGGCACTGGACGTCTGTACGTCGTCAAAGGAATAATGAGGCAAGATCAGTACAAAGAAGTATTACAAAATCGGTTGATTCCGCAGCTCAGAGAATGGTTTCCAAATGGGGAACCATTCTCTTTCATGCAAGATGGAGCTCCCTGCCACACTGCTCGGTCTGTTAAAGCTTTTTTGGCAGAAAAAAATATCCCTCTGTTGGATTGGCCGGGTAATAGCCCTGATATGAACTCCATTGAAAATGTGTGGGAGCTGATGAAAAGAGAAGTGGCTAAAGATGTGATTACCAACAAAACCCAGCTCCTAGAAAAGATTATTCATGTGTGGAATCATCATCCTCAAAAGCAGGAGACAGTACAATCTTGCATTGATAGCATGCCGCGCAGAATTAAAGCTTTGATAGCGGCTAAAGGTGGCTCAACTAAGTATTGACTTTTACTAACATTAATTTCACTTTTCTTTAAAACTTAATAAACTTATGTTTTTCTAAATTAATGCTGTTTTATTTATGTCAAATAAATAGGTAATTGATTGGATAATATAAAAATAAAAAACAAATCAATTTAAAATAATAAAACGGTACAATATCACTCGGTAATTAATATTTTACATGAAATCTTGCAGTGCGTCTAATAATTTGGCCAGGGACTGTATATATATATATATATATATATATATATATATATATATATATATATATATATATATATATATATATATATATATATACAGTGTGTCCCAAAAATTTTTTCTTGATGAAAAGTTCTGCATCACATGGAAATCCATAATCAAGCATCAAAAGTTTAAAATATTTGATGGTATACAGGGAAAATAAAAAATAATGATTTATAATCAAGAGTAAAGTGTGTTTAAATTTAAATACAGAGCAAAAATATGAATTGAAAATATTAATAGGAACTAATAAATTATGTTTACGTTTAGATTTGTGGTCTTCCTAGTTAAAAATTCAAAAAAACTCCAGTAAACACGTTAGTAATTGTTGCATTATTTATTGGATAAATGAAAACGTTTTTTTTTTTGAATTTTAACTATGCAGAGCTTTATTAAGAATAAATTTTTTTGTAATATGTAAGAGAAACTTTTCTCCATTTGTATAAAACTCTTTGGGACACATATATATATATATATATATATATATATATATATATATATATATATATATATATATATATATATATATACCAGGTGTACGATATATGAAATGCGGATTTCAGTGTACGAACATATGGTGCACCAATGCAGTTTGTGCTATAAAGATTTGACACTGCGCCATTTTGTTATGTCATCAACAATTGTCAGATGCGCACGAGTGTTAAATTGGAAAAGTGTGTGTATAGTGTTGTGTTCAATATGTCGAAATTTATACCGAACAAAGAGCATTCGCGGACAGCATTAATTTTTTGTTTTCATTTATAGAAAACTTCTGAAAGCTTATGGTGAACATGCTGCATCGCAAAATACGTGTGAACGATGGTTACGGGCGTTTCAAAAGTGGTGACTTCGATGTTGCAGACAAGGAGAAAACCGCCAAAAAAATACGAAGATGTGGAATTGCAAGCATTGTTAGACGAAGATGATTCGCAAACACAAAAAACAACTCGCCGAGCAATTGGGCGTTAGTCAACAAGCTGTTTCCAATCGGCTACGAAAGATGGGAAAGATTTAGAAGACCGGTAGATGGATACCACATGAGTTGAACGACAGGCAAATGGAAAAGCGCAAAAACACGTGTGACATTTTGCTCGCTCGGTACAAAAGGGAGTCGTTTTTGCATCGTCTAGTTACAGGGGATGAAAAGTCGATTTATTCTGAGAATCTCAAGTGCAAATAATCATGGGTAAACCCAGGCGCACCATCCACATCGACCGCAAGACCGAATCGCTTTGGCAGAAAGACGATGCTCTGTGTTTGGTGGGATCAGAGGGGCGTGGTCTACTATGAGCTGTTAAAACCTGGAGAAACGGTTAATACTAAACGTTACCAACAACAGTTGACTGATTTAAAAAAGGTCAGAATACCGAAAGAGGCAACACAAAGTCATTTTTCTTCATGACAATGCTCCATCACATACGGCAAAACCAGTTCGCGACAAGTTGGAAGCACTCAGCTGGGAAGTTCTACCCCATGCGGCTTACTCACCAGACTTGGCTCCTTCCGATTACCACTTGTGTGCATCGATGGGTCACGCGCTCGATGAATGGTTCGCAGCAAAAGGGGAGGATTTTTACTGGCGTTGTATTCACAAATTGCCCGAAAGATGGGAAAAATGTATAACAAGCGATGGAGCATACTTTGAATAAAGCAGTTTTTTATCATTCTTTCCGAATTTAACATGTTTTTTTTAAAAAAAAATCCGAATTTTATACTTGTACACCTGGTATATATAATATATATATATATATATATATATATATATATATATATATATATATATATATATATATATATATATTTCGGTAAAGTTATGAGATTTTTTTTTCAGTATTTATCTATTATGTTTTACTATAAAAATGTACATTTTTTGATCTGTCTGGCTGACAAGTCATAATTGCTGAAGTATGGACTATATTAAACAATTATTTATTGAATCATTTTTATAATAATTAATGCTAACAAAAATTTTGTAGAGATATCCGGAACATGAGAGTGTTATAACAGGAGTTGGAGGTTTCCAAGTTTCTACTTATAGCATCGTCCAAAAACTTGAGTATTCGTCATTAAATAAACAGTCTCTGCACCAGACACATAAAAAAAGGTAGTACTAGACACGCATTTCTATCTTCTGGAACTTAAACAGGGTCACGTAACATTACGGAATGGGAAATTTGGAAATAAAAACACAATAAGGGTACATAGGTCAGAACCTGTATGCAGATTTGTGAATCTCAGCTAGAATATCAGCCGTTTTATTACTCTTACTACTTCATAGAATCTGGAAATAGAATTTAAAAAAAAGATAACGTGTTGTTCATTTTAGCATTCTCGCTAATTTTTCTTTGGTAAAATATAACTGTCACTGGTCTTGTCCTGAAGTTAACATCCACTATGCCATAATTGAACCAATTTAGATAGAAAAATAAAATTAAGTGTTATAGTATAGTATAGTAGATGCCAAGAAAGAGAAACTTGCCATAATTTTTATTTTAAATGAAATGCCCTCACTATATTTTGTTTTTCAATTCTATAGAAAATTATAGATAACTTCTGTGTAGCATTTCCTATATTAACAGTTTCTGACATAATAGCCCCTGAAAATCAGCAGTTTTTTTATTACCATTCGATGTTTTAAGGCAACGTTTGACGATGGCCCTGAAATAATATTCCCTTGTAATTCTAATGTGCTATCCATTGAACTAATTAAAATAATTTTAAGAGCAATTTTAAATTTTACAGTTTTAAATTGTTGAACTTAGAAAGTCGTCAGTGTTACTATTTATAGGTGAATTTCTATCATTAACTAATTTTGCAGAAGTTTTTCAAGTAAAAAATTGATCACTTTCATTTCTCTCATATATCGAGAAAAAACTGTCGAAGTAAGGTAGTACTAAACGCATATTCGTGGTTTTTCAGCGATCATCATTTGCAAAATGTTCTCGTAAAGATAGACAACGTTTACTATATCTGGCCTTCTCTTTCCTTTTAATTATTTTTCTAAATCCTATGGAGTAGAGCTAAGTGTCCCGTAAATTACTATATTAGTCTCTCTAATGATGTCAGGTATTGCAACTAACAAAATGGTTGATTTTCCGACTAAAATCTACAAACATGCTCACAGTTCTTGTAGTAATAGTAAGACTTTTGAAATAAATCGCAAACGGGTTATTTATTTTTCCAAATTTATTTCGTCCCCTTCAAAGTAATGCCCCTTGGATACAATGCATTTATGCCAACGTTTTTTCCAGTATTCGAAACAGTTGTTGAATTTGATTTTTTGAATGGCCTTTAAAGCCTACTTCGATTCGCTTTTAATCTCCTCAATTGAATCAAAACGATGTCCTCGAAGCGGCTTTTTGAGTTTAGGGAATAGCCAGAAGTCCGACGGAGCTAAATCAGGCGAATAGGGCGATTGCGGAATGATATGAGTTGAATTTTTAATGAAAAAGGCACGAAGAACCAATGCTGTGTGAGAACGCGTATTATCGTGATGAAAATATCAAGAGTTATCGGCCCATAATTCCGGCCGTTTTCGAACGTTTGGGAAGCCGAAAAACCATTTATAAAACAAAATTTAATGCAACTTTTTTGCTGAATTTTTTCACGCATGTTAAAAATCGAAAAACGCACGTTTGTTGTTGAACGAATGCAAGCGAATCTTATTAACTACTGACGCTATGGTCTTAAAATTTGACACAGATGGCCGTTAAGATCCTACCAACCTAATGAAAAAAAATTAATCCGGTTTGGAAATGCCCGGGCGATATAAATTTAAAGTCTTACTATTTTTTGATTACAGTAGTATATATATATATATATATATATATATATATATATATATATATATATATATAGATATATGTATATATTACCAGAAAAAAAATAACAAATCAAAAACATTTTTTTATTGACAAAAATTAAGACGTCAAAAAACTAACAGCAGCAATAGACCGTTGGTCGTCAACTTATTGAGAACGGCATTTTACTTGTCCAATTATGCCTCTAATTAAACACCACCACTGAATAATTAAATGAATCTCTTAAAGGTGGGGATCTCTCTTTAAAAACTAATCAACTGCATAGCTTCACACCATCTATGTGTGACAACTTTTGGTAAAATATCTGCTGTAGATCTTCTAGATAATAGTTTATTTTGCGGCTAAATAAATGAAGAACGATAATTTTAAATAAACCATTATAAAGTAAACTATTTAAGTTAATTAAAATTGTGGCTGCGAGTCGCCTAAAGTTGCCCCCTCCCATGAGGTTCTGACACCATCTGTATATTCCTAATTTAGCCACGGGACAATATAAACAAAATCAAGTAGTACACAAGTTGTAATCTAACCATCAAACAAATTATCCCACAATAATGGTAAGTAATTAAATTTACTACTCGTATCTTAACAGCAAACGTATCGTACTAAAACTATAACTAGGTTGCCAAATCAAACATTTGGGGAACCACCCGCCATCTGCGAATAGCAAACAGAAACAGTGAGTTAACCGAGCTAATGACAAACATTGCCGTGGGGGGCGCCGCTAATCAAAGCAAGGCCCTGTGGGAGAGAATAATTGAAGATAAAAACAAAACCAGTTATCAGATAATTTGTGCATATCTTGGTATAAGTTAACAACTAAATATTTATTAAATGACTAGTTTATCCGATCATAAGTTTGTTTGTAGTAGATTATTGTTTTGATTAAGTAAGCGAATATCTTAAAATTTGAATATTATAATAATAATAATAATCTTTATTGTCTAACAGACAGAATATTCATTTACAAGACAAACGTAAAAATTACAAAAAATTAAAGAGGAAAAAAGAAAAGAAAACTACAATAATTGCATAAAATAAGTATAACAACATATATAACTAGTACATACCACTCAAAAGATGTGGACACATCCACCGAGCATCCAGAACCTTCACCCTCATCAATTTAGTAAATTGAGCATAAGTTAAGTTGTATATATCCAAATCGCTACAAACCATATTGAAAATATTCATGGATTGATACAAAGGAGTCTTCATTAAAATATTAGTTCTTAGTGTACTCAAACAAAAAATATGAGCAAGTCTGTTAAGTCGAGAAGGCACATGAAAGTTGATCTGAGAAAGCAAGTCAGGACAGTCAATAAAGGATTTGAACAAAAATTGTACCAGCAAGTAAATCCTGCGAATCATCAACGACGGCATGTGAAACGCGCTAACAAGATATTGCTTTTTATACCTCTAGGAAGGTAAGTACCGCCATCTCTGAAGCACAGAAACTTAAGGAACTTTCTCTGTATGTTCTTTATTCTATCAATGTATTTGTGATAGATTGGGTGCCAAATCACTGCGCCATATTCCAACTTAGATCGCACATAGCAAAAGTAGAGCACTTTGAGCGACCCTATATCTACTGACCCTCTTGAATTGCGAAAAATAAACCCAAGCATTTTCAACGCATCTCCACAAACCCGATCAATGTGATTGGCAAATGACAATCGGGTATCAAACACCACTACCAGGTCCCTGAAAGTATAGCAACGATTCATAATCGCTTTATCCAAGACATACTCTACTCATAATGAGTAGGGTTCAGTTGGTTGGTGAACGACATAACAAAACGCGAGATTCAAGGTCAGCTAGCACACCAATTTATATAATACAATCATTTACAACAGTTTGAGATCATCAGCAAATAAGAATGTGCTACTGACAATGGACTCAACAATGTCATTTATAAAAATTGAAAGGTTACTACTCTGTGAAGCGCCGCCAGTAGCTACGAATTGAAATGAATTTTGACCGCGGGTATCAACATATTGAATACGATTATGAAGATATGACCAAAGGAATGATATCAAATTATCGTGGAAAGCCATACTAACTAGTTTACGTGCTAGAATGGAATGATCAATACGATCCTTTCATGATCCATAAACAATGAGTCATATATTGCCATCTCGAAAACTTTAGCAAATGGTGACAGTATTGACACAGACCTGTACCTGGAAATGATACTAGTATCGCCCTTCTTGAATACAGGTGTAATTCTTGTAGTTTTCCAGATTTCAGGAAAAGTGTTAGATATATATGTTATTTGTATGTATTCATGCTGTAAATGCACTGGAGTTCAGATAAAACCTAAAAAGGCAAAAATATCTTGCCGGACAACTACCGGCCAGTAACATCGCTTTTAGTAATATCGAAAGTTATGGACAAGACCATGCACTTGATAAATCCGACTCATTCGCCGTGTTTGGCATGACGGATTATTAGCTAAACAACGTTCTTATGGTGTGTTCAAAAAGTTTTGCTTATGACTCTCATGTTTTCTCAAAGAGCGTTCTTTACAAGTTACAGTTGACGGGCTCTTTCTAATACGTTCCCTATCAAAGCCGATGTGCCCCAAGGCGACCTGCTGAGAAGGACCAGGAATGCAGTCTACAAGTTTGCCTATAATAATTTGCTAGTTTCTTCATTTACCTTAAACGCACGAACATCAGCCTTTCACGTAAATATCCGTAAATAGCAGGAAACTGTTCAAACTAGCAAAGACCTGTAGGAAATTCTTTCTTGGAGTGACAGTAACCAAGTAGAATTTAAAGCTGTAAAAACTCAGGCAGACGGTTTTTATAAATTAGGTTTAAGTTTAGACATACTCTATGTTAAGTGTTAAACAGACTCCAAATTAAAAAAAATAGTGAAATAAACCTAAATAATAATAAAAATAAATTAGATAATTTTCAAATGGCAAATAAGAGTAGGAAACAAAATCAACAACATTAGAATACATCTAGGACATCTTATCCAGTTTATACACGACAACGCGTCCAAACGTGTCACACAGGGTGTAGACAGAATCAAATCCAAGTCTTCCGACCGAACACTGCCAGAAATCCTTGATACTTTGAAACAAAAACTATCCGTATATGCTGCAAGACTTCGTAGATACAAAGAATCAAACAATAGGAAAGACATCAACAAACTCTTTCGAAGAAGAGAAAAACAGTTCTAGCGAAAAACTATGTACAACGAACAGACAACAGTGACTGAACCACCAAACAAACAAGAATTCACAGATTATTGGAAAAACATCTGGTCAGAACCCAAACTACACAATAATAATACTCCCTGGATCAAAGCCAACAAACATAAACATGTAGCAGAACAAGAAAATTCCACATTAACTACACAAGAAATTATAGAAATTATCATACACACACACACACAACTGGAAATGCCCTGGAATAGACAATATACCAGACTTCTGTTACAAACAGTTTACCATGTTACAAGAAGCACACACACACACACCAAATCAACAAAGCTATTCCATCCCCACTTTCCTTACACAGGGAATAACATACGTCAAACCCAAAAGCTCAGAAACCACAAACCCGTCAGACTACCGACCTATTACCTATTTTCCAACCCTGTACAAGATCATCACAACCACAATTTTCAAGAAAATATACAACAACACCTAATAGACAGCAATATTCTCGCAGAAGAGCAGAAGGAGTGCAGGAAAAATAGCCGAGCATGCGAAGAGCCGCTGATAATAGATAGCGTGATCATGGAATAAACCAGAAAATAACAAAGAAACCCTCACACCGGTTACATAGATTATAAAAAAGCCTTCGACTCCATATCCTACAGGTGGTTAATCAGAGCCCTAGAAATCTACAAAATTAACCAAAACCTCAGGCAATTTTTCCGGCAAATTATGAAAACATGGAAAACCAAAATCCACCTAAAAACCGAACCGAACTTATCCAAACAGAAGAGCTGTACATCAGGCGGGATATATTTCAGTGAGACTCGCGCTATGGTTTTGCCTCTATTTCAATCCACTTCTAAATACACTAAACAGAACGGACTATGGCTTCTGCATCAGGCACCAAAAAGTGAACCAATATAATATAAACAACCTTTTATATATGTATGACATAAAACTCTACGCTGCCACAGAAACGCAGCTGAAAGAACTCCTCAAAATCTCAGAAATATTCGCCTTAGATATCAATATGGAATTTGGGATAAATAAATGTAAAGTGCTCCACATCAACAAAAGCTAGTGGAAAGGCCACCATGAGACAGAAACCATCAACAATGAAATACTCGATAACATGCTCGACAAAGAAACATAAAAATATCTAGGCTTCCAACAAAGCACCACACTCACATCAAAACAGAGCTCAGAACCCAACTCAAAATAGGCTCACGAAACTTTTACAAACAAAACTTAACTCCAAGAATCTCACTAAAGCCAACAACACGTTCGCTATACCTATACTCACATATTCATTTGGTATCATCAACACACAGCCACAGAAAACATTCACATCCTTACACGTTCTCAATTCACCAAATGCAGGAAATTACATCCCAACACATCCAAAAAATGACTTACCATCGAGAAGAAGAATCATAGACATAAGATTACTACACGTAAAACAAATACTAGCACTTAGGAAATTCTTTCCCACCTAGCAAACTAGCCTCCACACAGCAACAATGAAAGCAGACAAAAACTACATACATCTCGACTTATCCCGGGCAGACTACCCAGCAGACACACACGGTCACACCCAGTTAAAACAGGAAGAGATGAAAACGTGGTCAGAAAAAACACTCCACGGAAAACACAGATATCACATAGAACAGACGAAACTTTTGCAAACAAAACTCAACTCTAAAAATCTCACTAAAGCCATCAACACATTCGCTATACCTATACTCACATATTCATTTGGTATCATCAAATGGTCACAAACAGACATAGAAAATATTCACATCCTTATACGATCTCAATTCACCAAATACAGGAAATTACACCCCAACGCATGCAAAGAAAGACTTACCATCGAGAGGAAGGCAGGAGGAAGAGGAATTATAGACATCAGATCATTACACACAAAACAAATACAAACACTTAGGAAATTCTTTCACAGCAAGCAAACCAGCCTCCACACAGCGACAGTGAAAGCAGACAAAAACTACACACCTCTTGACTTAGCCCAGGCAGACCACTCAGCAGACACACACAGTCACACCCAATTACAACAGGAAGAGATGAAAACGTGGTCAGAGAAAACACTCCACGGAAAACACAGATACCACATAGAACAAGACCACGTAAATAAAAAACAATCATACACCTGGTTACAGGATGGGGAGCTATTCCCTGAAACAGGAAGCTTCTTACTTGCCATCCAGAATAAAGTCATATTAACCAGAAACTACCAAAAGCATTTCATCAAAGACCTAACTATTACAGAAGGCAGATGCAGGAAATGCCACGAGTATAAAGAAACGACTGAACACATAACAAGCGGATGTAAAATTTTAGCCGGAAAGGAATACAGAGCCAGACAGGACCCAGCGGCAAAAGTAGTTCACCAAGTACTAGCCACAACATACAGACTCACACAGAAAACACAAATCCCTACTACAAATACACTCCAACATCCATACTTGAAAATAAAGATTACAAGCTCTACTGGGACATCAGTAACCGTACAGATCAGACAGTCCCCGCCAACAAATCCGATATTACTTTTTAATACAAAAAAGGAAAAGTTACCTATCTAATTGACATAGCTGTCCCAACGACACAAACATCCAAACATTTTTTTTTATGGCTCTAGCACACGTGCTCCAGGAGCGGCATGTGTGCGAAAAAGCGATTCACGTTGTTCTTGAATCGCTGTAAATCGTACTCTGTGGGGCAACAGAGATAAAAAGGTTATGGAAACCAGAAAAGGTCATCATTGTCCCCCTCGTCATATCAGCCACAGGCCTCACACCAACAACATTCACACCACATTTAGTACAATTAGGGCTCAACACAAACATACACAAAAACATTCGGAGGTGAGTGATTTTGAAAACATGTAACATTGTCAGGTCAGTCCTGCTATAATACTACCTCTTTCCGAACATAGCCTTTACACTTTTTTTTATTCCTTTTCGAAAATTAACCTTACGAAAAATTGTATTTGCCATGCTAAAATGCTATTTTCCGAACACAAAGCTATTTTTTCAGTCGAATACAGCAAATATATTTTGAGAAAAAACAAAATTTTGTAATTAACTTTCAAAATATTTATATCTTGTTTTGTCTGGTATTTTATAATTATTATTATATATCTTATTTTACTCGTATACACCACCGGAAAAATTTCATTTTACACTTTTATGATGTCAAGACTATTACAGAACATCGATCTAGTCTTACCGTCAAATTAAGAAGATGTATGAAAAGTTACATGATTACACTGTTTTTAATACCAGAATGTTCGGGAAGCTATGGACTTCCCTGATTTGTCTATCTTGGTGACAATAAAAAGTCATAGATTAATGATTTTGTAATAAAATTTTTGATTGTATATTTCTTGGAAACTCCAAAGTCCAAAAAGATGCAGAACCTTTAATAGAGTTTTAATATTACTTACTACTACTACTATCATTAATTTAAATCAATATAACCTCCCCATCTTCATTAAATGACTTTTTCATATATTCTTTTATGATAAAATCAGAGAAAGAAAATGAAGTCGTCTGATGTTTTTTTTCTCTCGTATCTCACACTGTCCAAATGTGTCCCACAAACTACGTTTATTGACAAGTAATGATCGATTCAACGAAGCTTAAATCACTATGGGCGATTAAAATTTTCTGTACCATTGACTCTGGAATTTCCAATTCATCTTCAATCAATCTAGTAGACGATTTAAGTTTTTTTTTTGCCGAAATTATCTACTTTTTAGAAATGTAAGGTCAGCAATAGCCCTTCGCTTAAAACTAATTTTTCGGTCTTTCGTCAGAACATACTGTTATTGTTATTGCTAGAACTTGGCATATAATAGAATAAATGACATAAAACAGCTGAGATAACAGTAATGAAGGCTGTATGTGAAGACTATTCAAATGTGTCATTAACGCATTTGTTTTTCTAAAAATATATAAAAAAAATCTTTAATTGTGTAACATGTTGGAAACTTTTTAAACTTTGGTTAAAACAATAGAGTAATATTAATTGTTAGGAATTTTTTAGTGTTCCGTATGGAACACTTATAAGATAACTTCGGTGTCTGTCCGTCTGTCACACCCGATTTTCTCCGAAAACTGTTTGACATAGAAAGTTAAATTTTGACTTAAAGGGTTAGTTTTAGGAGGTGAAATCGAAAGTGAAAATATATTTTTTTTTTGCCATATCATCGAGTGGGGTGTCAAATGAAAGCTTGTAAAAAAACGCGAGCTCAAAAATATATATAATACAATTGAACGAAAATTATCACGAGTGCATTACCTTCAATAATTTATCTGGTATATAAAGAAAATAAAAATTTCAAAGTCATCAGTTTTCAACGAAAATCGGAAACAAACTTTACTGAATACTCATTCGGGGTGTGTTTTGTGAAGTCATTAGTCATTTTATACCTCCCCAACAAAGTTTTTATTTTGAAAGCAATCAACGTACGGAATACTAATTGAGCAAGTCTGACTTGCACTTGACCGTTTATTTTCTAGAAAAAATATATATTATTTAAGTTTATTATCATAGTGTTCATATTTTCATTTTGACTCATCGAATTTAGATTTCGTCCCACCATGCACGCACACTGGGTTTAACAGCTCCCGGCAAAATTATATCGATACGCGATGAAAAAGCTCGTTAAAATCTGGCTCCCATGGACCGTCTAACTTATTATGCTTGGGTTTGTTTGTGCTCATTTTTTTAATTTAGCATGTTAAAAAATTTATACCGGAGAGGATATGCGGTTGTAATGAGATGAATATTATACAAAAGAACCTTGCTAAACATATATAAGTACAAAAAGTCGAAAATTGGACTAATGGAAATAATCATTGACAGATTATAACGAAGATTACAATCTTTTCACTAAAGTGAGAAATTTCAGAAAATTTAATCTTTCATGATATTTTTCATTAATCTTTAGTTAAAGGCTCAATCCACCCTAATTTTATCAAAATCGACTTTGAATTTAAATTATATAGCTTGAGTTTATTTTTATTTTGTCAAAGATATGTGTCACCCTAAAATTAACTGTACGTCTTAGTACTGTATTCGTTTGTTTGTTTTTCCATGAAACGTTCCTCGAATTCCTCGTATATTTAAAAAAATGTATATTCGTAAGAAAATATATATATATATATATATATATATATATATATATATATATATATATATATATATATATATATATATATATATATATATATATATATATATATATATATATATATATATATATAATATATATATATATATATATATATATATATATATATATATATATATATATATATATATATATATATATATATATATATATATTATATATATATATATATATTAAGATTTTCTACAGCTAACGCTGTCTTCCTTCTCTCAGCCTTTAATTCCATCCGTTTCTATCTTCCCACTCTCCATCAGTTAGACCCCTGTCCTCCATAACCTCGTCCACATCGTCTCTCCACGATTATCTGGGTCTTCCTCTTTTTCTTCTTCCTGTAGGGCTCCACTCCGTTATTTTCTTTATCCACCTATTATCTTCGCTCCGTCTTATGTGTCCATACCATTTTTAATCGTTTTTCTTCAATGGTGTTTACTGCGTTCTCTTTGATGTTCATTCTGCTTCTTATTTCTTCATTTGTTATTCTCTCCATACGTGTCACTCTACAATATCTTCTCCAATACTCCATCTCTACCGCGTTAATTTTAGATTTATTTCTTTTGTTGATTGTCCATGTTTCTGACCCGTATGTCATTATGCTTTGTATTATTGATTTGTATATGTGTGTTTTGTTTCTTTTGTAATGTGTTTGTCCCACAGGATTGAATTTAATTGTCTTATGCATGTCCGCGTTTGTCCTAATCTAGCTTTAATCTCTTCTTCTGATGTTGCGTTTTTTGAAATGATGGTTCCTAAATATTTAAATCTATCAGTTCCTTTGATTATTGTTTCGTTATCGACTTCTAGATTCTCCACGTTTCCCTCCATTGTTGTTAGATATTCCGTTTTATTAAAGTTTATTGCTAATCCTGCTTTAGTGGATTCTTCTTTCAGTTTTCTTACCATATAAGTGAGGTTTTCCTCATCTTACGCTATGCTAATTTGGTCGTCTGCGCAACTTAGAGTATATAAGTAATCTTCTCGTACTGGGACTCCCATTCCACTACATTTTTGCTTCCATTTTTTTAATGTTTGTTCGAGGTATATTTTGAATAGTGTTGGGGATGTAGAGCATCCCTGTAATAGGCCTTTTGATGTTTAAAGTCTCTTCCCTATTTTATGTACTATTTTTATGTTCACTGTGTTGTTTTCGTAGAGAGCTTTTACTGCGTGTATTAGTTCTTTGTCAATGCCTATTTCTTTCATTGCGTTCCATAATCTTTGTCTTGGTACTGAGTCATAGGCCTTTCTTATGTCTATGAAGGCTAGGTGAACTTCTTTATCCTTTGCCAGTTTTTTTTTTTCCATTGTTTGTTTTATAGTACATATGTGGTCTATACATGATTTTCCGGCCGTAAAGCCTGCTTGGTCTTCTCCAATTTTTCCTTTTATATTTTCCTCTATGATATTTTTAATAATTTTCCTGTACAAACGTCCCATACTCGATATTATGCTTAGGCCTCTATAGTTTGTGCATTTTCTGCGGTCTCCCTTTTTAAATACAGTTACTATATAGGCTTTTGACCATTCCTCTGGTTTTTTTTTCTCCATTTATCACTCTGTGGAACATGTTTCTCAGCATTCGATGTAATTTATTAGACCCGTACTTAATCATTTCATTTACCACGCCTCCGGGCCCTGCAGATTTATTATTTTTGAGTGTTTTTATTGTCTTCTTTACTTCTTCATAGCTTAGTTCTATCTCTTTTTTTTCCTTATTCTGTTCTTCTTCAGGGTTCTCTTCTTGGAATTCTTGTCTGTCTTCTGTTAGCAGCTTCTTATAATATTCCTCCCACTCGCTTTCTGGGATATACTCTATATACGTCTTCTCTCTATTGTTGGTCCTTAATGCTTTAATTATTCTCCATGACTCTGGGCTTCTAGTTCCTCCTATATACTGTTCTACATGTTCGAACGATTTTTCTCATCTCTCGTTTTTTTCCTTTGTTTATCATCCTCCTCGTTTCTGCATTTTTCTCTTTATATTTCTGTAGATCTTCTTCTGATTTTGTATTCAGCCATTTTTCGTATAGTCTTTTTTCTCCTTTATAGATTCTAATTTTATGTTTCTTATTCTCGTTGTCTTCTTTACCTAATACTTCTAGAGCCGCCTGTTTGATGCATTCTTTTATGTGGTCATACATCTGTTGGAGGTTGTCGTAGTTAAATTCTTTAATTTTTGATCTAATCGTCGTCTATATAGGTCTCTTATCGTTTCGTCTTGCAGTAAGTGTATTTTGTATTTTATTTCTTTGTCTGCTTTTTCTGTTATCTCATTAGTATTTCTGTTTTCTTTATCTATTGTTCCTGTTTGTTTTATTGTCTTGTACCACGGTACTTTTATATTTGCTACTAATAGTCTATGATCTGTTCCACATTCTGCCCCTCTCTTTACTCTTACGTCTTTTTTTTGATAGTGGTATCGTTTTTAATTATAATGTAGTCTATTATTGATTTTAAGTTTCGTGTTTCTTGCATCCAAGTATATTTGTGGATGTCTTTGTGTTTGTAGAATCCGTTTGTTATTTTGACGCCGTTTAGTTCACACAGCTCTATTAGTCTCTCTCCGTTGTCGTTAGTGATGTCTTCTCCGAATGGTCCTACGGTATTGTCCATTGTTTTCCTTCCTATTCTCCCATTCAGATCTCCCATTATTATTAATTCTTGTTTTTTCTTTACTTTTTGTGTTTCTATTTCTAGTGTTTCCATGAAATTATCTTTTTCTCTTATAGTGCTGTCTTCTGTTGGGCCGTATACTCCTAATATTACCATGTCTTTTCCCAGCATTGTTATATTTAGTTTTATGATTCTTTCATTGATGAGTTCCCAAGATGTTATTTTCCTTTTCCGCTTCTTTTTTACTAATATTCCAACTCCGGCCTTTGCTCTTTCTTCCTTCTTTACACCACTCCAACAATGCATCACTTCATCTGTTTCTTCTATTCCACTTCCCTTTTTCTTCGTCTCGCTTATTACTAAAATGTCTTGTTCATCTTCTTAAACACTTGTATGATTTCGATGTTCTTTGTCCCTGTATATTCCAGGTGCCGAGAGCAGCTATTCTGTTTCGGGATTTCTTCGTTTGGCTAAGTTTTAAGCTTGAGTTAACTATTCGCTTTGAAGTAGAATTGCCCCCCCCCCCCCGTATCCGATGGGGCTCCCTTCTTCGAAGGTGTGGATTGCCACCCGGGGATTTTTGCTTATTTTGTGATTTTTCATCCTACTTTTCAAAAACAACTAGCATTTCCCAATTTAGCTTTTACGTGTGTTAGGGTGCTAACTCCTAACGCCACAACCCTCCTCCTTTATCCGGTCTTGGGACCGGCAACAGTGTTGATGAACTACTCAATCCATCCATCAACACTGCTGGCGGAGTAAGAAAATACCTTCCTAATAACGTAGCCTGTTTGAAAAGTTCTCGGCCTAACGATGAAAGAAAATTTTTTTTAAAGTGAAAAACTGAAACTTCAATACAGTTATTCCAACGTTTTTCCAATATTCATGGTTGAAATTATTCGTAGTTGTAATAGCTCTGTCATTTGACGTAAAACGCTTTTTAGCCAGGAATTTTTTCAAGTTTTAAAATAGATAATAGTCAGAGGGAACCAAATCTGGTGAATACGCTGGATGTTCAAGCAATTCGTACTTTAATTCGTTGAATTCTGCCATCGTCAAAACACTTGTATGAACACGTGCATTGTCTTGATGAAAAATGATTATTTTCTTTTTTAAAGCAGATCTTTTCTCACGAATTTTTGTTTCCAACTGATCCAAAAGATTACAATAATATTCAGAGTTATTTTTTTTATCTTTCTGAAGATATTCGATCAACAAAACACCTTTGTAATCCCAAAAAACTGTTACCCACAACCTTCCCTGCTGATGAAACCGCCTTTGCCTTCTTTGGTGCACTTCCGCCGGCTTCAACCCATTATTTCAACTGTTCTTTTCACTCTGGTGTATAGTGGTGGATCCAAGTTTCATCAACAGTTATAAAACGACTTTTGAAATCTATTTTATTTAGCTTAAAACGATTCAAATACTTTTGTAAAATACGCATTGGTCAATTGTAAGCAAATGCGGCACCCATCTTGGCAAAGCTTTTTCATATGTAATGCTTCATGTAAAATATTTCCAATTCGTTCTTTTGAGATGCCTATGGCCTCAGTTATTTCACGCACTTTCACTCGTCGATTCATGGACTTGTTGAATGATAAGTGATATAGCAGTTTTTGGACGACCTTCCGTCGTGAATCATCTTCGAGGCTTGTACGACCAGATTTAAAAAGAGCAGCCCATTTTTTCACAGTGTAAAGTGAATCCTTACATACTTTTAACTTAATTTCGGATGAATTGTTGTTGGTGTTAAACCATCCAAAACAAAGAATTTAATGACGATATTCTTTTTTCCATTTTAAAAACATCAATGACACGTCAATATTAAACAGCTGCTACTACTGGAATGATTTGACAGATCGAAATAACATTTTACATATGTTTATATAAAGGATGGAACTTTCCAATACGATTATGGCTTCGCAGTTTCTAACGCCATCCATATGTCAGGCCGAGAACTTTTCAGACAGCCTAGGTATATGTGAGTCATAAAGCAAGAAAATAATAGAGATAGAGTCCAATAACAATGAATTGGTTGAGGTCCCAAATGCGCATTTTGAATTCGGTTTTTAAAATTACCGCTAAAAGTGTATGTTTCAAGTGATCCTGTAAAAAAAATGTTTTTTTTTTTTACGGATACAGTAGTTTATATGTAGTTTTTTTGGGACAGAAAACCTCTTTATATAAAAATTGGAATATGTTTATAAGAATTTAAATATCGAATAAATTGTTTCGCATTATAATTGTTTGCCGATAGAAACTCAATATTACCAACTAATTCTGCAAAATTATTAAAAGGATTAACATTTAACTGCTTGGATTTAATAAAATTAAAACTCTCAGGCGTTAGAACATTAGAAAACATACCAAGAGGTCTGCTCCTTGGGTAAATAATCGACAGTACTATGAATCATCAATTATAATTTGTGTTAAACTCTGTTACCTTGGAACAGAAAAAAATATAAATTTGTTTATCGAGTTCGTCCCTCGTAAATACTATACTACAGTCTGTCAAGTAAGTGTCCGCGATAATTCATTTTTAGTAGATGCGATTCTGTCGATTCAGGGAACCTTTGTCTAGGACGCATTTTAGTAAAAGTATCAGTAGTCATCATGAGTCATTTGTTGGCGCGTCGGTGTGAGGCAGTCTTTCTTTGATCTCATCCAAAAGGGCATAAAATGACACATTCCACGGCCGTAAAATATATTAAAAAGTTGGTGCTGTTTGTGAAGGAATGAGTAAAACGTTTTAATGAGACAAAAAATGTCGGCAACTTGCCACAACGTGGCTCGGTAGATAAAGTCACTCCGAAAGTCCACAAACGAATCGTGTCTTTGTTTTCACGGAACCCGAAATTGACACTGTGTGAAGAAGCGGCAAAATCGGGTTTGTATGTGTCCCATGAGACTATTCGACAACATCTTCATGATGTCAAATTCCGAAGCACATTGAAGAAACCTTTGCTTGGCCATAAATCACGTCGCGAAGCGGTTCACTTGGGCCCATGATAAGATACTAGAGTAGCTCTCACATTCGCCGGACGCAAACGTTTAGTTCCTTATAAAAAGCAAGCTTAGACTTTGACTCAGTTGTCTGGCAAGATTCGAAAAATTTGAAGTTCATTGCCGCGCGAGTATACAGAAAATTTCGTCGACAGTATGCCTCGAAAATGTCAGGCGATTACACAGGCGAACGATGAAAAAACTTTTTTAATAATTTTAGCTGATTCCTATATTTTTTGGTCCGAAAATAATAATAAAAAAGTCGTATTTACCACCAATTTTTTATATTTTAATATTCAAAATGTGAAAAGTTTATTTTTTATCATTCGAATGTTATTAGGTTGGCAATAAAATAAGAATTTTATAAGGTTGGCAGTAAAATCAAATGTTCCGATAAATGTCACAGCTGTTTGTTTTCTTCCAGTTAATGTAACCTCGCATTGCAGTGTTTAACCCATGTGCTTTAATTCACACTCAAAGTATGGCTAATCGAGGTTGTAAAAACTTTCCCAATACTTTTTGTTACATATGTGGTAAGTTTGTATTTAAAAAACATCAAAGAAACATTACTAACTTTGTAAAAAAGTATACTTTGCATATAAAAATCGGTAATCAAGAAAAATGTTGTGCTCCTCACAAAGTATGTTATGTTTGTGTGGAGGATCTTGGGAACAAGAAAGAAAAGATAGCTTTTAGATTTGCAATACCCATGGTATGGAGAGAGCAAGAAAATCATTCAAATGATTGTTATTTTTGCAGCGTTGATGTTTCTGGATATAACTCCAAAAATAAGAAAGTAATTATCTATCCTAACTTTACTTCAGCTAATCGGCCGGTAGGACATAGACCAGAACTTCCTTTCCTGAGCTACCTTAGTCTACTGATGACGTTTTACAGTCCAGTCTCGAATTTAATGAAAGTCAACGGGATGATGATGAGTTTCAATGTTCTCTAGAAAATTTAAAACCACAGTTGTTTACACAAGCTGAGTTAAATGATTTAGTGGGAGATTTGGGTTTGACTAAGGAAAAAGCAGAATTGCTTGGTTCTAGGCTGAAAGAAAAATATTTATTGGAATCTGGAAATCTGGAACATCTATTTACCATTATAGAACAAGAGATCAAAGTTGTAGCCTAATCAAATAAAAATACGGTTTAAGTTTTAAATTTTTCGTATCCAATTTTCCCTATTTTAAAATTTAATCGATGTCATATTGTGAGAGAACTGTGGGTGATATAAAAAAACTGATACCAGATACGGTTTCAGCACCCAAAAATACATAACACTTAGAGGTTTAAAAAATTTTCACAAACATTTTTTTATTGGCCTATCTTATTGATGCAGAAGGCGATTAGACAAATTACTAATGTAATTGCGTCATTGTTAACACACTAGTGGCAAAAAATGTTCTGAAAACATATTTTTTCAAGGATACGAGCGATCACGTTCTTACTTGACAGAATGCATATTAATCAGTATCGAATAAGTGGCTATTTATATTTCTAAAACTGCGATTCTACATATTCTTTTTAATTGTTAGGTATTACAAGGTAAAATAAGGTATCATCTAAACTAAAATGTTAATCAAAAATTCTCTACATATAAAAATAACTAGTTTTAAAACTACTCTTTTAATCAGATTCCAGTTCCCCCTAACTATTTTCACATACATAATTTCTAAATTTCTTGACTTTCAAAACATTCAGAATGACATATAAAATGAGAGATTGGAAGCTCATATGTCCGATCAAAAATAATTATTTTTAAACAAAATATTGGTAATATTTTTTTGAAAGTTCCCTTCATCCCAAACTCTTTAGGCATTAGAATTAATTTTACTCAAAATCATCATTTTATGCTAAAAATAAAGAAAATGTATAATAAAAAAATAATAGCCTATCATAAAATGGATTTTAATGAAGCTAGACACCAAAAAAGCCTCTGGTGCTGACGGAGTACCTACCATAGTACTCAAAAAATGCGCAAGACAACTAACCCCAGTTTTCTATAGACTTCTCAACCTATACTACAGAAAGCGAATATTTTCTTTCTGCTGAAAATGCGCTATAGTCCAGCCGATACTCAAAAAAGGCAAACAACTACCGGCAGCCGCACTGCTTTCAATGATATTGAAAGTCATGGAAAAGCCCCAGCATCTGTTAAAATATCTTGAAGGATTGAATATTATTAGCGACCATTAATATGACATTCGTAAGCAAAGATCCACAGGAGATCTTCTAACTTATGTAACAGATATTTGGAATACCGTAATTGAATACTTTGGAGAATTTTGAGCGTTTATACCCTATATTTGATCGTATTTGGCACCATGGGCTAAGCTAAGCTATTTTGGTAAGTCTAAAAAATTCTGTTTATTGCTCTCGTGCTTCCTCAAAGAGCGTTCTTTACAAGTGCGAGTAAACCGATTTCTTTCTAACACCTTCACTGTCAACGCCCGTTTGTCCCAAGACTGTCGCCTAGTCTTTTCTCATTTACAATTACGATCCTCTGGAAAGGACCAGGATTCCAATCTTCAGCTTCGCACATGACGGTAAACTTATTTCTTCATTCACTTCGAACATTCGAACATCGGCTACTTATGCAAATGTATGCAGACAGCAGGAAGTCGTTTAACTTGGGGTAACGGTAACCAAGTAACACTACAACAACCCAGGCTGCAATTTTTTCTAAAAAAGTTAACGTTGCTAAACCCATTCCTCTAGAATCGCCATTCAATTTGCTAGGAGTCAATTTCGGAGCAAATATGTCCTGGTAGGATTGTATTGCAAGCATAGCAAAGAGAGCTTCTCAAAAACCTAGGAATATTATTTCGAACTAGAAACACAACTGTTAATTCTGGACTAAGCTCAAATTCGAACAACGATGGAATACTAATCTCATGTTTGGGGCTCTGCTTCCAAATATGCACTGCTCTTGTTAGATTCTATTCAGTGGGGAGCTATTCACTTGATTGGCGACTTAGAGCTAACCAGCAACCTTGATTCCTTGGAACATCGAAGATCGGTTGGCGACTTCTCTCAGTATTTTCATAGAAAGTGTTTGGTGAACACCCAAAGCAATACTTGAAATACATGTCGCGCTAATAGTTCGCATCCGTATGAAGTTCAGCTTGTCACTCCTTCTACAACCCTTTTCAAGCAGTCTCTTATATGGAGAACTTCTTCCTTTTGAAATGATTTTCCCAGGACTGTGTTTTCCACCCAGTATAAGTTATAGCAATTCAAGACCAACATAAATCACCGCTCCTGTATCGTTTTAGAGATTTCCCTGCAGCAGTGTGCTATGTTCATAAAAAAATAAATATCTTAATTGACAAAACACCCAAATAGACACTGAATACGATATATTTAACCTCGTACGTTGATTACAAATATTCATACTTAGCAATCCAAAAATTTGGAAAAAGTCCTACAATATCATAGCTTTAAGTTTAACCTTTAGAGCGAGATCGCTCAAAAACTACAAATTCTCTCCCCATTTGAAGTACTATATTTGTATTAAATTTGAAATTAATATCTCATTTTGTTCGAGAGTTATGGCGCTAACAGATCAACGGGATCTTAAAAAGTGAAGAAATGGAAAATAATCAAAAGGTAATTTATTCACGAATGTAGAAAAAAAAGAAATCTAGCTAGAAAAGTAACAAAAGAGAAAGTTTATGTTTTTCTAGGATTGATTTACAGTTAAATTATAATGAGAATCTGTGTTGTATGGAGGGACCCAATAATACATCTGAATGCATCTACGATAAGACCAAAATCCAAAAAATCAGAAATTCTCCAACATAATTGTAAATTATTATTAGAAAGAGCTACGGAACTGATGGAACATTCACAAAAGAAATACTAGTAACGTTAACAATTATCCTACCAGCATAAAAATAATTCTAACAAAGCATAGGTACTTAATAATGTCATCAATAAATAGCAAATTTATTAAATAACCAACAGAGTCAGCCTGTAGCCTACCTGAGCTCAAGTTAGTCATTACAATAAACCTCTTTAACCAAAAAAATGCAGTCACATGTAAAATTGTAGCAAAATGGTGTATGAGGATCGGTCTGTCTATTAATACAGACAGAAATG
>CM032451.1:29022550-29147550 GCA_019049505.1 Pachyrhynchus sulphureomaculatus
TACTATATTTTACATTATTAAACCGTTTGGATAAAAATCAGTTAAATCAACTGTCAATTGTTCAACATATACATATATCAGTTCTTATATCAGCGAAAGAAAGAAGTAGTTATAATAACAACCGAGTATTTGGACTTACATACAGTCCCTGGCCAAATTATTAGACGCACTGTATTTTTTTTAGTAATTTTATGTTTCTTAAGAGTTTTTATGCAATAATGGTATATTTAAACTAAAATATTATTGATTTTTATTTAAAAGAATTGTTGTAGACTACATATTTGTATTTATTTTTAACATATGGCAACACTGTGTTGACAAAGTGATACAATGAACGTAAATAAGTACAAACCTGTATTAGTCGCGATCGGAATCGAGTCAGGTACGGACGTGTTTCTGTGGTTTTATGGACTGTGATTGTTTGTTTAACAGTTTTATACTACTCAGTTATTAGTTTATTTTTGTATGCAGTGTTTTAAAAAAGTAATTGGACTATTTTCATTATGGGTAGAAAAGGCGATCTTTCACCACGTAAAAAAGCTGAAGTGAAGGCCCTTGTGATTGCGAAAACATTTACAAACCGAGAAATATCACGAAGATTGGAGGTTTCTGAAGCTAGTGTACGACGCATAAAAAAGAAAATTGAGAGAAAGAAAAGATGCGGTAGAAAACCAATTTTCACTCCACGGTCAAAGAGATGTTTGAAGAAAATTTGTGTAGAAAAACAGATTTGCTACCACAAAGGTAATAAAATCACAACTCCAGGATGCTAGCGTAAATGCTTCTGAGCGCACTGTTCGAAGAAAATTGAAAGAATTAGATTTTAAGGCCTGTCGCCCCGCCAGGAAGCCCAAGTTAACAGCTGCAATGAAAGCAAAGCGCCTGAAGTGGGCCAAACAATGGCAAGACAAAGATGTGGACTTCTGGAGATCGGTAAGATACAGCAATTTAATCAATAATTGATACATTATTATCATTTTCAGTTAAATAGAGCAAATAAACATGGAAGTTTATATATTTTTCCTATTTTTGACAGGTCTGCTTCAGTGACGAAAGCACGTTCGAAATTTTGCAGAATAAAGCTCAGTATGTGCGTCGTCGTCATGGAGAAAAGTTTCATCCTGATTGTGTCGTCCCGACGGTTAAAACATCCCACCAAAGTGATGATTTGGTCAGTCATCAGCGGCAAGGGCACTGGACGTCTGTACGTCGTCAAAGGAATAATGAGGCGAGATCAGTACAAAGAAGTATTACAAAATCGGTTGATTCCGCAGCTCAGAGAATGGTTTCCAAATGAGGGACCATTCACTTTCATGCAAGATGGAGCTCCCTGCCACACTGCTCGGTCTGTTAAAGCTTTTTTTGGCAGAAAAAAATATCCCTCTGTTGGATTGGCCCTGATATGAACCCCATTGAAAATGTGTGGGAGCTGATGAAAAGAGAATTGGCTAAAGATGTGATTACCAACAAAACCCAGCTCCTAGAAAAGATTATTCATGTGTGGAATCATCATCCTCAAATGCAGGAGACAGTACAATCTTGCATTGATAGCATGCCGCGCAGAATTAAAGCTTTGATAGCGGCTAAAGGTGGCTCAACTAAATATTGTCTTTTACTAACATTAATTTCACTTTTCTTTAAAACTTAATAAACTTATGCTTTTCTAAATTAATGCTGTTTTATTTATGTCAAATAAATAGGTAATTGATTGGATAATATAAAAATAAAAAACAAATCAATATGAATAATATAAAACGGTACAATATCACTCGGTAATTAATATTTTACATGAAATCTTGCAGTGCGTCTAATAATTTGGCCAGGGACTGTATATACCCATCTAAAAAAATCTGCGTACTAAATAAAGTTTAAAAAAACAACATTAATGTGCAGTATTTCTCGTACAAAAAAGCAGTTAAGAAAGAAAAACTGAATTTTCTTTTTCTCCCACACTAAAATATACCTTAACTGCATTTATTATCTATTTACTTGAGAATATACTGGTATACCCCTTTTTACAATGTATTTATAATACTTTACAATATAACCATATCAATAACAGAACTGCCGAAAATGTGGAATGAAACACAAGAACGGCTTACACTCCTAAAATGAAACAATCAACGCCAGAGCATCCCTTCTGAATTAAGGTGGGAACCTGAAAAAATGTTCAGCTCCCGGCACTGGTTGATGAATCTCATAGCCCTCAACAGTGGTGAATTATAACCATAATCAGTTCTGTGGAAGCCAGTAAAGAACAATTCAGTTTGCCTTAAATGTCTTTGAGGTACATTAAACTTTTTGAATGACAAAAAAGTAAGACAGCCTGTCAACCCGTTAATAATCTTATACAGAAAATACTGATCAATCACCAAACGTCTATGAGCTAACAGATTCAAGTTCATATGGCCCCTAATAATATTATAATCATGGTCAGCTATTGATATCTCACTCTTATAAGCACACAGTTGTAGAAACCTGTTTTGAATTTTTTCGAGATTGTACTTAGGTACTTCAAACATTGGCGACCAGACAACCGATGAACACTCCAGAACAGACCTCACCAACGTGCAGTACAGGACCCTTAATGAGCACAATGATAAATCCTTGAGATTTCTATATATAAGTCCAAAATCTTTACTATACTTGTTAATAATATATACGTAATGATCACAGAAAGAGAGGCAATAATCAAATATTACTCCTAGATCTCTTACTTTGCCCAAACTGTCCCACTCTGTTCCACTAATAACATAATTACTATTGAAATTTGATCCGAGAGACTCTCTCGTCGTAGTAATTTTTTGCTCCAGATACATATGATACTTAACAATCTCGAGAGCTGTTCCTTCTAAATTTATAACTATGTTGTTATTAGTGTTGGTTAATATTTTTGTCCTACTTTTATTCGTCTTAAGACCAATTGTCTTTGAGTGGTAATTTAACTCATTTCTCATTTTTTGTGACTCATGTGGATTACTACTGATGAATACAATATCATCTGCTAACCTTAAATGACTCAGATACACACCATCTATCTTTCGGCCCTTCTTTGTGTAATATAGTTTGCAAAATACGTCTTCTAGAGCTGTATAGCGGATTGTATCTCCTTGTATTACTCCTCTTCCTATATGTATTTTAGTGTTCCGTAGGGAACACTTATAAGATCACTTCGGTGTCTGTCCGTCTGTCTGTCCGTCTGTCTGTCCGTCTGTCTGTCCGTCTGTCTGTCCGTCTGTCTGTCCGTATGTCTGTCCGTCTGTCACACCCGATTTTTCTCCGAAACTATTTGTTATAGAAAGTTGAAATTTGGTAATAATATGGGAATTGATGGCCTCATCAGAGCCATGTCGTTTTGAAAGTTAAATTTTGAGTGAAGGGGTTAGTTTTGGGGGGTGAAATCGGAGGTGAAAAAAAAATTTTTTTACTAGGTAATCGAGTGTGGTGTCAAATGAAAGCTTGTGAAAACACGAGTAAAATATATATATATATATATATATATATATATATATATATATATAATGTAATACTTGCGCGCACTTTTCTTTGTATTATTTTTAAAAAATTGCGAAAAATCGCTATCCACCCTCCTTATCTCGAAAAGTACTTATCAAAAAATTTTGAAAAAAAATTCTGGAATATTCTCCACGGAGTGTAGATTGAACGAAAATTATCACGAGTGCATTATCTTTAATAATTTATCTGGTATATAAAAAAAACAAAAATTTCAAGGTCATCAGATTTCAGTAAAGACTGGAAACAAACTTTGTTGAAAATTCATTTGGGGTGTGTTTTGTGAAGTCACTGATCATTTTATACTTCTGTAACAAAATTTTTTATTTGAAAAGCAATCAACGTACGGAACACTAATTGCGCAAGTTCAACTTGCACTTGACCGGTTTTTTTCTATACTAGGTTTTATGTACATCTTTGCATTTTCATATATATCTTTGATTAGAGTAGGGTATCTAGAATTAATTCTACAGTTGTTCAAGCCGTTAATGATCGTCCATATTTCGACAGAATCAAAAGCCTTCTCATAGTCACGAAAGCAATGTAGATTTCGAAATTGTATTTATTGCTCTTCTCTTTATCTGTAAGTGGTCGCATATGCTATAGCATGATCTAAAACCAGCCTATTCGATTGGCTGGTAGGAATCTAACTTATTTTTAGTGTTTCGTACGGAACACTTATAAGATCACTTCGGTGTCTGCCATCTGTTCTTTGTCCATCTGTCACACCCGATTTTCTCTGAAATTATTTGACATAAAACGTTGAAATTTGGCACTAATATAGGAATTGATGGCCTCATCAAAGCTGGGTAGTTTTGAAAGTTAAATTTTGACCTAAGGGGGTGAAATCGGAAGTGAAAAAAAAAATTACCAGGTCATCAAGTGGGGTGTCAAATGAAAGCTTATAAAAAGACAAGTTCAAAAATATATATAATGTATGGTAATACTTGCGCACAATTATCTTTGTATTATTTATAAAAAAGTGCGAAAAATCGCGGTCCCTCTCCTTACCTCGAAAAGTATTTATCAAAAAATTTTGAAAAAATTTTGGAATATTCTCTACGAGGTGTAGATTGAACGAGAATTGTCACGAGTGCATTAACTTTAATTTTTTATCTGGTACATAAAAAAACAAAAATTTCAAGGTCATTAGTTTTCACTAAATATCTGAAAAAAACGTTATTGAAAAACTCATTTGGGATGTTTTTGTGAAGTCACTGATCATTTTGTACTTTCGTAACAAAAATTTTTATTTTAAAAACAACCAACGTACGAAACACTCATTGGGCAAGTTTAACTTGCACTTGACCGGTTATTTAATCTATTGGAGATGATTTTAGTCTCTCTGCGTAGACATAACAAATTATGATTATTTTTAAAATTGACATTTACGGCGAATTTCAGCGGATTTAATCGAACTTATTTAATAAACTAAAGAAGTTATTAAATTGGTTAGACATTTCTTCTTCTTCAGGTGACTACTCTTTTAAGAAGAGTGTTCGCAGTTATGTTCCGCGATACCGCCATTCCAAATAGTTGGGTAGACGTTAACGCATACCAATCTCAAATTTTTCAACGAATACAGACGTCGTCTACCGGGTGAGTGACGTCCCTCGATCTTTCGCTGCAGAACAATTGCAAGTGCGATACTTAGCATTTCGCGTATTGTAATTTTCGTTTTTGAACAATATCAACTCATTCTGTTGTTTTTTGCATTCGTTCAAGCACGGTCTTATTGGTCATCTATGCAAGAGACTCGACACATTCTTCTATATGTCCACATTTAACAAGCCTTTATTCAATTCAATTGTTTTATGGGGCGGAGACCTGGACATTGGTCCAGGTCTTCGCCCCATAAAACAATACTAAAAATACATAGCATTGCCAAAGCTTTGTTTTTATTTTAAAGTATATGTATGAAGAACATAATATTTGCCTCATGTTGACAAAGGCTATCCGTGCTATTTCTATACGACGTTTGGTTTCTTGGAAGTTTCGCAAGTTTAACATCGAACCCAGGCAGCGAAATTGGGATTCCTTTTCTGTAGTTCAGTTGTTAAGTTATAAAGCCATCTGAGGGATGAGTTGGATTTTGGTAATTACTAATAGACATTTATCGACTTTAAAACATCATATAATCCATTGATTCAACTATTTCCTAGATTATTGTTATATATAGTTAAAAACAAAAGTTATGTTCTTGCACAAGACCAGTTTTTGAACAATCTGATTGATCTATGTAGTAGCACAGAAAAAGAAATAGGCCTGGTTAATTTTGGCCTTTACATTTAACTTTCTTCTTCATTTTTCTCCAATTTAGTTTTACAAGAAATCTTGGCTGGATGTAGTACCCTAACACCCCTAAGACTGTCATATATAGATAATAGAGTACAGTATGAAAGAGAGGCTTTTACGCCCTCAGGCGAATGAGAGCTCTTCAACTCCCGATGAGGCCTTGTGCAAGCATAGACCAACTTCGGACAGCTACTCTAATTGTATACTATCTAATCCAAAGAACCCAAAGGATATAGACATAATATAGACTTCCTCACATCAAAGAATAAGTTAATTCAAATTTTATAAGTTGATATTCTAAGTGGTTGGTACTTTATGGTGAAATTTTGATCAAAGTAGAGGGATAGAAAAAACTCTAGAAATAGTTACACTTGAAGACACAGTGACCTCTACCCACTGTTTCTTTTAAAGTTGGAAATAACATAATTTTCAGATTTCTCGACTCCGATAACTCTAAAAATTACATTTAACGTAATTTATTCGAAACAATCTGTCAAGAAAGAACATGATTTCTATATCTTTCGAGAACATTTTTTGCCATCAATGTATTCTTTGGTGAACTAACAACGGCGCAATTATCTTAGTAAGTTGTCCTCCTGCATCAATAATCTCCTGACATCTTCGAGGCATGCTGTCAACGAGATTTTCTGCATGATCTCTAAATTTTTTGAATCTCGTAAGACAACTGAGTGAAAGTTCTCAGAGTCTTTCCTCTCAGCTTTCTTTTTACAAGGGACCAAAAGTTTCCAATTGGGTTGATGTTCGGCTATTGTGAAGGCCACTCTAGTGTCTTATCGTGGGCCCAAGGGAGCCGCTTCCCGACGTGATTTTCGCTCAGCAGAAGTTTCTTCAACGCACTTCGGAATTTGACATCATGAACAGGAAGATGTTATCTAATGGTCTCATGAGACACATTTAAACCCGATTTTCTTAATTTTGCAGCTTCTTGACGCAGTGTCAATTTAGGGTCCCGTAAAAACAAAGACACGATTCGTTTTCCGACTTTCTGAGTGATTTTGCCTTCCGAGCCACGTTTTAGCAAGAAGTCGACATTTTTCGTCTCGTTAAAACAATTTACTCACTTCTTTACAAACGACACTGACTTTTTCATATATTTAGCATCTGCGGAATGTATCATTTTAGGCCCATTTAGATGGGAGCAAAGAAACATTGCCTCGAACCGACGCGCGAACGTTTTGGATTTTACGTGATTTCTATGAAACTTCGGAATCGACTGATACTTTTACTAAAATGCGTCGCAAAGGTTCCTTTTACCGATTGTTTTGTTGAATCGCTAGAATCGCATCTACTCAAAATGAATGATCGTGGACAAATTGTACCATTGAAATTACTTTACAACACGTATCGGCCTCTACCCATCAACACATTTTTTTGTGAGAATAAATATAGATACGTTAATAGATCATTTTAAAGAAAAAGTGTGAGAGCCTTTTGTTTAAAGCCTTATATTTTTCTATGATACTTATTCTCACAAAAAAAAGCCTTGTTACGATTTATGGTAATAAACATATTAGGTAGATGTTTTTACTTACTACGAATGAAATAAAAGTTACCGAGTAAATCCCTAAATGGGCATCCCTAAACTTGCGTGTCAAAGACACGTGACCGGTTGGCGCTGTTCAGTGATCAACATCCACATATCTAATTTTATTCGAAGTACTCACGTGATATCGCCACGTGGCTTTACTCGTCTCCAGTGTGTCAGTAAGACCTTAATCAAATTACTAATGTATTTTATAATTGTGCAATGCACTCTAATTGAAGTGTGGGATAATTGATATTTATATATTAAGTAGACAGACGATATATATATATATATATATATATATATATATATATATATATATATATATATATATATATACTAGCCGGGCCCGCGGCTCCGCTCGCGTGGACTTGATTCACTACTATCGTCACTGCTTATTCCTTATGTTACCCAACGTAATAAAATATCTCCCATTATTTCTCCTTATCTCCCAATATTTCTTCTGATTTCCCATTATCTCTACATAATTTTCATTATCTAGGCTTATCTCTGCTCATCTCCCATTATTTCTCCTTATCTCCCATTATTTCTCCTTATCTCCCATTATCTCACCTTATTTCCCATTATCTAGGCTTATCTCGACTTATCTCCCATTATTTCTCCTTATCTCCCATTATTTCTCCTTATCTCCCATTATCTCACCATAACTCCCATTATCTCTCCTTATCTCCCATTATTTATGCTTATCTCCCATTATCTCACCTTATCTCCCATTATCGAGGCTTATCTCGACTTATCTACCATTATTTCTCCTTATCTTCCATTATCTCATCTTATCTCCCATTATCTAGGCTTATATCGAATTATATAGAACATATATATAAATTTATAAAAACAGGCAAATCGGATAAGTGGTTCTCGAGTGATAAGCGCACTACCGGACAGACAGACAGACAGAGAGACGTTGCATTTTATATATATTGTATTCTTTGCTACATGATATTGTTCCATATTTAATGCTTTATAGATTGCAAGAGAATGCGCTAGCAGTAAACTTTTCTCCGACTTGATTCACTATTATCGTCACTGCTTATTCCTTATGTCACCTAATAAAATATATCCTATAACCTGGCCAGAGAACATACGTATGTTTAAAAAAAAGCACGTAAATCGGATAAGTGGTTCTCCAGTGATAAGCACACTAACGGACGGACAGACAGACAGACGGACAGAGAGACATTGCATTTTATATATATTATAGATATTCTCTGCTACATAATATTGTTCCATATTTAATGGTTTGGACTGTGTATTGCAAGAGAACGCGCTAGCGTCAAACTTTGTCCGACTTCATTTACTATTATTGTCGCTGCTCATTCCTTATGCTACCTATCGTAATAAAATATAGCCTATAATCTGGCCGGAGAACATATGTATGTTTTAGAAAAAAAAAGTACGAAAATCGGGTAAGTGGTTCTCCAGTGATAAGCGCACTAACGGCCAGACAGACAGAGATACGTTGCATTTTATATATATTATAGATGTAATAAAATATATACCTATAACCTGGTCAGAGAACATATGTATGAATTTAAAAAATCACGTAAATCGGATAAGTGGTTCTCGAGGGATAAGCGCATTAACGGACAGACAGACAGACAGACAAACATTGCATTTTATATATATTATAGATATAGATTATTATTATTATATAACCTGGCCAAAGAATATATGTATGAATTTAAAAAAAGACGGGTAAATCGGATAAGTGGTTCCCGCGTGTGATAAACGCACTAATGGACAGACAGAGAGACATTGCATTTTATATATATTATAGATTATACATTACAGATATTCTTTGCTACATAATATTGTTCCATATTTAATGGTTTAGGCTGTGTATTGCAAAGGCACGCGCTAGCGGCAAACTTATTTCCGACATCATTCACTATTTTACGTCACTGCTCATTCCTTATGCTACCTATCGTAATAAAATATAGCCTATAACCTGGCCAGAGAACATAAGTATGTTTTTAAAAAAAAAGTACGTTAAATCGTAGTGATAGGCACACTAACGGACAGACAGACAGACAGACAGACAGACAGACAGACAGACAGACAGACAGAGAGACGTTGCATTTATATATATTATTATAGATATATAACATATTTTAGTAAATGTTCTCGACCGTTAAAATTGATAAGGAAGTGTAGAGATTTCGGGAAATCGGTCTTGAATAAAATACTTATTTGTTGTTAAAGAAAAACTCTATATTTCGCTGATATTTGTTCAGCTTTTTTCAGTTTCACGGTTGTGAAACTTGAGAATTGACGAAACGATTGGAACAGAAATTAATGCACTGGAAATGGATTACTGGCGAAGATCGGCTGGCGTATCAAGAATGAATAGAATTAGAAATGAAAGAATAAGGGATATAATGAAAGTAAAAACCACGATTAATGAGGAAATTCAACAATGGCAACTTATATGTTACGGACACGTGGAAGGAATGGAAGAACACCGAATACCAAAGATGGTTCTAAAGTGGGTAGCAAGAAAAAGGAGGAGAAGAGTTAGACCAAGAGCGCCATGGTTTGGAGGTATTCAGAGGGCACAATCAGAGAGAAATCTAAGACCCGGAGATTGGGAAGATCAAAGAGGATGAAAACTTGGAACCTGAAGGCGAAGAACGCTATAAAAGACCGAATTGATGATGATGAGAACACAGACGATAAGGCATCAGTATAGTATACAGTAATTAAATGCATCGATTTCTTTTCTGAAAATTTAAGAATGGTTTAGATTAATAAATACGGGTTATTTTGTTCATAATTTATCAGTTAACGTACTAGTATATTATTAGTTACCGTTAAGTAATATCTACAAGTTTTTCTAGAGGACCTAAAATTTTACTAAAGTGGTGACCATGGGGGGAGGAGAATAGAGTGATTTTCACCAAAAAACCATATCCTTTAAAAAACCCTCTCCTATACTTAAATCTTAACACTTTCTAAAATTAATAACCGAAGGGGAAGGAATTTCCAAAAAAAGGAGCCTTCTTTTCGAAGAAAATTTTATTAACAATAAAAAAATCCGGCTTTAGGATAACCAGCCCTACCTGAAATAGCTCAGCTCAGAGGAATCAACTCGGTTTATTTATCTCTCGTCGGCTCTGACTACACCAATCAAACACTTGCCACGAATGTATTTAATATGAGATATAAGCCACCTACTATTCCGCCATGTTTCCAATGATAGAAGATTCTGGTTTGTTTCTGATTACTAGTATGTAATAGAGTAGAGTTGATACATGGAAATGGTATTTCTCAGATTATCAAATTTGTTGCGGTACTTACAACATCCTACTACGAAATCATATTCTAAGCTTATAAACAAATCTCCGCTGTGTTTGTAACATGATCATGTCAAGAGAGACAGAAATGTGCTTCCAAGTTTGAGAAGTAATTAACGATGCTTGTGGTGTTCCGACATAACTACGTGGAATTCTGCATACCCAAGCAAGAAAAAAATTCTGTCTTGGCTTTTGTAGGCTTTAATTCTGCTAGATTATTCCATTAGAGAATTATGTAGAGGTGTTTGTTAAGTTTCTGTTCTAGCTGGAGCTCGAGTGTCAAGAGTAACTAAAAAAGTAATTAAGGAAACAAGCATGATACCATCAGTAAAGCTATATATCGAGGTTTTAGTCTTCGCAAGTATTCTAGAATTAGTACAAGAACATGATAGGAGTTTCTGTCAAGCTACATGGGCTACACCAGCGTTGACAACGTAGATGATGCCAAGTTGTTATTTGTGGAAACTGGAAAGCCACAATGCCGTAAGGAGAGAAATTAGATAATCATTTGCAGAGTTTAAAGCGTTTTTTGGATGATTGTATGTGTGAAATTCAAATTTAGTAGTAATTTTGTTTTGTGGAGGCTTTCTTTGAATTAGACAATCCAGACAACAAATTTCAACTGTGCCAAACTTTCATTATATTTGTTATTTCGAGGAATTATGAGAATGTGATGGGGCGCTAAATGTTGTTAATTTCAATCAGAATCGGTAAGGCTCTATATAGAAGTACACTAGGTTCATTGTGCAAGATGATTATATAATATGGTTTAGTAAGAATTCGTTACAAATTTTCAGTTTTTTTTTTTCTAAAATCTTATAGTGAGTAGTAGTGCTATAAAGCATTTTTATTTTGAATATGGGATAATTCACCTACACAGTAATCAAAATTTGAGTGCCTTGAAGACCTGTTTATTTGACTGAAAACCAATTGACAATCGTCGCAGTTGAAAAATTTCTTTAATTCTGGTATAATTCACCTACGCAGTAATCAAGGTCTGGGTATTTCAAATGTTAGTTCATTAGATTGAAAACTGATTGGTTGTAATTGACAGTGTAAGATGGATCAAGAACTACATCTTTTGCAGAAAATTCTGGACTTTAAGCAACTTTTTCTCCTTTAAAGTTACACTTTAATTAATTGTATTTAATAAATTAGTTTTATTAATTATTTATTTATTTATTTTTTTATTCCTTTATTGCCATCAAGATTACATAACGTAAAAAAGCAACGTCACAAAAAAGTAGAATATATGCATATAGCCAACAAAATATAAGACACCGCACAGAGGACAAAAACTATTGATAACTAAAATTATTGATCAAAATCAAAAGAATAGAAACATTCTGAGAGAGCAAACCTTTTTGCTTCCCTTTTGAATCTCTCAATCCCCTCAATGTTCCTGATCTCCAATGGGAGAAACCGATATGCCTTTATGCATTTAAAATATGGCTCTTTTTCAAAGAAAGAAGTAGCATGGTAGGGCGCTCATAATTTCGTTTCTACCTCTAGTCGTGATTGCCATATCTGGAGCATATTCATTCCTATTTGTCAAGAAAAATGATGGATTCTTCTTAACAAAGGTGACCAAAGCCATGAAGTAGAGACCAGGGACCGTAAGTAACCCCATTTAAATAAAGTATGGTCGACACGACGTTAGAGGATGTAAATGACGCATGCATCTCACAATTCTCTTTTGAGCCCTAGAGATATTCCTAGCAAATCTTGAAGATCCCCAGAAAGAAATCCCATAGTTTAATTGAGATTGAACATAAGCAAAATAGAAAAGTTGTATGCTATTTGATGATACAATATATCTAAGTCTTCTAATAAGAGCACACGCACTATTGAGCTTAGACCGAAGTTTCACTGCATGTATTTCCCAACAAATGCTTGCGTCAATATTAACCCACAAAAATTTTATCGTCTCTATATTGGGTATTGACTTTAGTTCATGTCGTACATATAATGATTGTGTGGGTATTTTATTTTTATTAAATAATATAAGGCCCGTTTTATTCCCATTAAGACAAAGGTAATTCTTTTCACACCACTCAGCCATTCTTGCCACTATCTCAGAACAGATAAATGACAGGCTGGCGATAGAAGAGCTTGACAAAATGATCGATGTGTCATCAACAAATTGACAAGCCATTCCATCCCCATCATCGTTCACATATAACAAGAAAAGCAATGGACCTAGTATCGATCCTTGTGGTACACCCCTACACATGCTATTAGGGTCCGAGAAATAGCCCCGGAGGTTAATCCTAACATTCACTGACTGGGATCGGTTTTGTAAATATGACTCCAGAAGCCCCAGGGCAACTCCCCTCAAAAACCTTTGAGAGATCAAAGTACAGGCCAGCCACTTTCTCATTTCTGTCAAGTTTCATAATGATTTCTGTGAGGGCTTGATAAATAGCCATATCCGTAGATTTTCCTGGTAAATAGCCAAATTGGTTTGGTGAGAGCATATTGCACTGTAAAAGAAAGGGCAAGAGTCTGTTGGAAATTGATCTCTCAAACACCTTTGACACCGCCGACAAAAGAGACACTGGCCTATAGTTTGCCGGATCATGAATATCACCCTTTTTAAAAATGGGCACTACTTTCGCCATTTTAAGAGAATCTGGGAAAGTTCCCAATGAAAAGCATTTGTTTATTATAAATGTTAATGGTTTGCTAATGTGGTAAGCAATGTGTTTTAATAGAAATATAGGAATTTCATCCATTCCACTGGAGGCAGAGCCATTATGATTCTGAATAACTCATTTTCATCCACAGACTCAAGAAACAGTGAATGAGGGTTCTTGGGAACTTCAGAGTCATAGTTGTTTGCCTTGTAGTGAATATTACTTGATAGATTAAATTGATCTTTAAAGGTATTTAAGATATTTATTGGATCTTCATTCAATGAATTATCAGTAGAGTTTAAACTAATGTTGTTTTTGGTATTTTTATTACATTCTTTGTTAAGAATTTTCCACATTGCCCTATTTTTGTTTTTCGCATTTGCTATTATTTTAAACTACATTTAAAATCAAATATAAATTGTTTATATTTTCTCTTCTCTTCTTTATACTGATTCAAAATATTTTGACTATTAGTTTGTTTATAAAAGATATACAAATCCTTAATCCTATTTGCATAGTTCTTAATTTCAGTATTGACCCAAGTAGGTGTACTTTTTATTCTGGACGAGCAAACTGGAAAAACAATGGTTTAAAGTGATGAGCGAAGATATTTTTAAATATATCATATTGTACGTTTGGATCTTCTTGATAAAATATACCATCCCAATTCTCAGTAGATAACAGGTTGTGAAAATTAAGAATATTACAACTGGTGAAAAATCGTCTCTTGGCAAATATATCCTTAGGTTTGTCATGAGATAGATTAAATGCTATTTTTTGACCATAGTGATCAGAGATATCTGTAATTATAGTTTGATTAGATAATAAAAAATAAAATTGTAATAAATATTTTTCCAAAATAATTTTATTGATACCATTTAATGATATTTTGTGTGAAGTATAGTATTGAAAATTTGTGATATGGTGTAAATTTTCTGGTGTTCGTCATTTTAAGAGGAACATTTAACTCTTTTAATGGAGAATTGAATATTTGTTTAATTACTTAAGTTAACTTAGGACGGACCACTCGCACTAGCACCTTTCATGCGTTGATTTTTGTAAATATTTAAAAATTGCAATTTTGTAAAAACAAAAGCAAATTTTTAATAATTTTCGACAAGGATGTGAGTGATTATAAAAAAGACCACCCCTCTTATTCGCTTATTTGAAGATTTTAAACATAAACAATCGTGTATCACATGTTTGACATATAACACAAGCTTTATATTTTCTAAATGAAACACTCTTTATATATAATATCTTTGAGTTTTATAAAACTCTTAATTCTAAAAAAGCCAATATATATATATATATATATATATATATATATATATATATATACTAGCCGTGCCCGCTACTCCGCTCGCGTGGACTTGATTTACTATTATCGTCAGTTCTTATTCCTTATGTTACCTAACGTAATAAAATATATCCTATAACCTGGCCAGAGAACATATGTACTTTATAAAAAAACACGTAAATGTTGTAAGTGGTTCTTGAGTGCTAAGCGCACTAACGGACAGACAATCCACAAACAGAGAGACACTGCATTTTATATATATTACACTGGTCAACAAAAAAAAAAAAAATTGCTTGTTTCCTGTGATTTTTTTTTTGTTTCTATCTCAAATTGACGCGTATTTTTTAAATATGGCAAAAAATTTTTCTCTAACAGCTTTTGTTTGTGAGTTATAGCTAACTACCCTCATTTACTATTTTTACTTAGATTTTCGTTTTTTAATGGACAATAAAATATATTTTGTTGTTGTTTTAGATATGGCTTCATCAAGATAATGTTGTGTGCTTAATCCCGATTGTTTTTGCTATATTTGTGGTGAATATATATTTGCAAAATATCGAAAACCTATATCGGACTTTGTAAAAACTGCGTATCATCAATACTTTAAAATAAAATTGTGTAATCAGGACAAGCTTTGGGTTCCTCATATTGTATGCCAGAAATGTGTGGTATGTCTACGGTTATGGTCCAGTGGAAAAAGAGATGCAATAATGTTCGTAACATCCATGATTTGGCGAGAACCTCGAAACCATCATGACGATTGCTACTTCTGCGTTGTGAAAATAAACGGAATTAACCCTGGAAATCGAAGTAAGTGGTCATATCCTAACTTATCTTCTGCTCAACGACCTCAATTAAAATCACAAGAGGTACAACCCAGCACATCTAAATCTTCTGATGATCCAAATCTCTGTGAACCCGAACGAAATACATCAAGTGAAGACTCTGATTCAGACTACAAATGTAGCCTTTCAGAACCTCAACCATTTAATCAGAAAGAACTAAATGACTTAGTAAGAAATCTGAACTTACCAAAAGAAGCTTCTGAAATTTTAGCATCTCGTTATAAAAGAAAAAAAAAATTGCTTACTCCGGAAACCAACATTACATTTTATCGTACCCGAGAAAAAAATCTGTTACCGTATTTTTCTCAAGAGAAGGATTTAGTTTTTTGTAACGATGTTGGTGGTATTTTGCAGCAGATGGGATTAAAACAGTACCAACCTAGTGATTGGCGTCTTTTCATAGACAGCAGCAAAAGAAGTTTAAAGTGTGTTTTGCTTCATAACGGTAACAAGTTCGGATCTATACCTATTGCACATTCGACGACTTTAAAAGAAGAATACGTAAATGTTTCTAAGGTTATGGAAAAAAAATTAAGTATCAAGATCACAAATGGGTCATTTGTGTTCATCTGAAAATGGTTAACTTTCTTTTAGGTCAACAAGGGGGGTATACAAAGTTCCCTTGTTTCATGTGTCTCTGGGATAGTCGTGACAAACAACACCACTGGTCACAAAAAGTTTGGCCAGTGCGGGAAGAGCTAAAAGTTGATACAAAAAATGTTATAAATGTGCCTTTAGTTAGCCGAGACCGCATCATACTTCCACCACTTCATATTATACTCGGCATAATGAAACAGTTTGTAAAGGCGCTTGACAAAAGTGGCGAATGTTTTAATTTTCTTTCACGCAAGTTTCCAGGATTAAGTTCAGAAAAAATTGAAAGCTGGTATTTTTGATGGGCCACAGATTAGGCATCTCGTGAAAGATCCTAATTTTGTCAAATCAATGATTGAAGTCGAATCCAAAGCTTGGAATTCATTTGTTTTGGTTATGAGTAGCTTCCTAGGCAAAAAGAAATCTGACGACCATGTCGAGCTTGTTGAGTGCATGCTATCGAACTTGCAAGAGCTAGGATGCAACATGAGCATAAAAATCTACTTCCTGCACTCGCATTTAGACCGATTTCCACAAAATCTGAGTGATTTTAGTGAGGAGCAGGGTGAAGATTTCATCAGGATCTTCGGACAATGAAAGAGCGTTATCAGGGGCAGTGGGACTCACATATGATGGCAGACTACTGCTGGAGTTTGCAACGAGATCTACCTAAAGTCGTTCATTCAAGGAAATCTTATAAAAGATCATTTGCTAGTGTTCAATAGAAATTTTGTTAACATAATGTATTATTTTTTTGTATTTTTTTGGCAAAATAATAAAACTGTATATTTCAAAAGGTAAAGCTGTTAGCAATCTACCAGTCTTTTTTCATAGTCAGGGACATAGAAATACCCAATAACAGAAAAAAAAATAAAGGAAACAAGACTTGTGTTGACCAGTGTTATTGATTTTTTGTGATAGATATTAAGTTATGAATTAAAAAAAAAAAACACGTAAATCGGATAAGTGCTTCTCGAATGATAAGCACACTAACGTACAGACAGACAAAGAGAGAGACGTTGAGTTTTATATATATTGTATAGATTATTATTATTATTATTTATTACAAAAAGTTCTTCTTTCTCACATTTGATCAATGTGGTTCCATGTTTGGCTGACGGGCCAAAACCAAGTCAGCACAAACGCTATTACCATTCCGTATTAAGGAATGACCTGACAATGTTACATGTTTTCAAAATCACTGACTTCTGAATGTTTCTGTGTATGTCCGTGTTGAGTCCCAATTGCACTAAATGTGGTGTGAATGTTATTGGTGTAAGGCCTGTGGCTGATATAATGAGGGGGACAATGATGACTTTTTCCTGTCTCCATAGCCTTTTTATTTCTGTTGCAAGGTCTGTGTATTTGGAAATTTTTTCTGTGTATTTCGCTTGGATGTTTGTGTCGTTGGGGACAGCTATGTCAATCAGATAGGTGACTTTTCCTTTTTTGCACTGAAAAGTAATATCGGGTCTATTGGCGGAGACTGTTTTATCTGTATGGATACCGATATCCCAGTAGAGCTTGTAATCTTCATTTTCAAGTATGGATGTTTGGCGTGTATTTGTAGTAGGGATCTGTGTTTTCTATGAGTCTGTATGTTGTGGCTAGTGCTTGGTGAACCACTTTGGCAGCTGAATCATGCCTGGCTGTGTACTCCGTTCCGGCCAATATTTTACATCCGCTCGTTATGTGTTCGATCGTTTCTTTCTGCTGGTGGCATTTCCTACATCTGTCCTCTGCAATAGTCGGGTCTTTGATGATATGCTTTTGGTAGTTTCTGGTTAATATGACTTTATCCTGGATGGCAAGTAAGAAGCCTTCAGTCTCAGGGAATAGCTGCCCATCCCGTAACCAGATGTATGATTGTTTTTTATTTACGTGGTCTTGTTCTATGTGGTATCTGTGTTTTCCGTGGAGTGTTTTCTCTGACCACGTTTTCATCTTTTCCTGTTGTAATTGGGTGTGACTGTGTGTGTCTGCTGAGTGGTCTGCCCGGGCTAGGTCGAGAGGTGTGTAGTTTTTGTCTGCTTTCACTGTCGCTGTGTGGAGGCTGGTTTGCTTGCTGTGAAAGAATTTCCTAAGTGTTTGTATTTATGTGTGTTATTATTATTATTATTATTATTATTATTATTATATAACCTGACCAGAGAACATATGTATGAAAAAAAAAGTATATCGGACACGCGGTTCTAGAGTGATAAGCGCACTAAAGAATAGACAGATGTAGCATTTTATATATATTGTATATTTGTTACATGATATTTTTCCATATTTAATAGCTTAGGCAGCGTATTCAAAGAGAGTGCGCTAGAGGCAAACTGTTTTCCGACTTGACTCACCATTATCGTCACTGCTGATTTCTTATATTACCTAACGTAATAAAATATATCCTATAACCTGGCCAGAGAACATATGTATAAATCTAATAAAACCACATAAACCGGATAAGTAGTTCTCAAGTGATAAGCGCACTAACCGACCGACAGGCAGACAGAGAGACGTTGCGTTTTATATATTATATTCTTTGCCACATGACATTGTTCCATATTTAATGGTTTGGGCAGTGTATTGCAAGAGAACGCGCTAGCGTCAAACTTTTTTCCGATTTGAGTCACTCATATTGATTCACTATTATCGTCACTGCTTATTCCTAACGTAATAAAATATATCCTATAACCTGGCCACGGAACATATGTATGTTTAAAAAAAAACACGTACATCGGATAAATGGTTCTCGAGTTATAAGCGCACTAACGGACAGACAGATAGACAGAGAGACGTTGCATTTTATATATATTATAGAAGATTATAGATAACCTGGTCAGAGAACAAATGTATGAATTAAAAAAACGAAACACGTAAATCGGATAAGTGGTTCTCGAGTGATAAGAGCACTAACGGGCAAACACACACACACACAGACAGAGAGATGTTGCATTTTACATAAATTGTAGAAGATTATAGATAACCTGGCTAGAGAACAAATGTATGAATTAAAAAAAAAAACACCTAAATGGGATAAGTGGTTCTCGAGTAAGAAGCGCCCTAACTGGCAGACAGAGAGACGTTGCATTTTATATATAGTATATTCTTTGCTACATGATATGTTCTATATTTAATGACTTGATTTACTATTATCGTCACTGCTTATTCCTTATGTTACCTAATGTCATAAAATATATCCTATAACCTGGCAGAACATAAGTTAGGTTAAAAGAAAGCACGTAATAAGTGGTTCTCGAGTGATAAGCGCACTAACGGACAGACAGACAAAGAGACGTTTGATTTTATATATATTGTATATATATATATATATATATATATATATATATATATATATATATATATATATAAATATATATATATATATATATATATATATATATATATATATATATATATATATATAGATATATATATATATATATATATATATATATATATATATATATATATATATATATATATGTGTATATATATATATATATATATATATATATATATATATATATATATATATGTGTGTATGTTGACGGATATTACAACATCCTCGTCGATATCCAGAGAATATGGCAAAAAGGATAAGTAAATCCCTATTCAGGTGGGAAAAAGAAAGCCTTAACATCCAGTACAGTTATTTAATGAATATCCTTAAAGTATTATAACAACTAAGTAGATAATTTAACCTGTCCAATTTAAAACAAAATATTGGTATTAAAACAAAGATGCAAATAACGATATAAAGACTGCAAGAAAAGCAGTAAGTCAGTCAAGTAAGAACGTGAATTGACGCTACCTCAAGAGCGGCAAAATTAAGAAAATCGGGTTTGAATGTGTTCCATATGGCCCTTCGACAACATCCTCGTGCTCCTGATATCAAATTCCAAAGCACATTGAATAAACTTTTGCTTGGCGAAAATGATGTTGCGAAGCGGCTCGCTGGAGCCCAAGAAAAGATACTAGAACGACCCTCACAATCGCTGGACGAAAACCCTATTGAAAACGTTTGGTCTCTTGTAAAGAGAAACCTCAGCGGAAAGATTCTGACGACTTTGACTCAGTTGTCTCGCGAGATTCGAAAACTTTGCAGAGTATGTAGGAAGTCTCGTCGATTATTTTCAGGCAATTATTGATGCAGGAGGCGATTGGAAAACTTACTAAGGTAATTGCAACATTGTTAGCAAACCAAAAAATACATTGATGGCAAAAACTGTTTTCGAAACACATCTTTTCAAGAATACGACCGATCACGTTTTTACTTGACAGACTGTATATACTAATGTCTTATCGCATCCACTACTTACAGATAGAGTTTGTGTTTTATATGTACGATGTATATATATATATATATATATATATATATATATATATATATATATATATATATATATATGTATATATATATATATATATATATATATATATATATATATATATATATATATATATATATATATATACATATATATATATATATATACATATATATATATATGTATATATATATATATATATATATATATACATATATATATATATATATATATATATATATATATATATATATATATATATATATATATATATATACATATTATTGTATATGGGTTTTGTTTTACTGGTGGTGTAGTGCATTATTTTTCATAAGTCGATAGAAACTTGTGTACTATCAATCGGTACGTAGCATTTCTGAGTATTTTAATAATGTTTTCTAAACCCTCTGTTCATTATGTTACTCAGGACAATGCTTTAAAATTTACATACAAATATAAAAAAATTGTTATTTTTTTCTTATGCTTTTTTTAAAGGTCACCTCCCTGCCTGAATAAGGATGACCTTTTATGGATGAATAACGGTAATATCCATCAACGTTGTTCAATTGTCGAAACATAGATATATATTTCACCGCACTCTCTCAGACAACGCGGTATTGCTGCCATGGGCGTTATTATATTTCTGCAACAACTACTACCTATGTATATGGTCAAGGCACGTATACGTAAATAAATTAATAAATAAGAACAGGGACCAGCTCAGAATGGAATCCGAGGCCCTTGATACCGTATGCCGACACGATAACCACGAAGCTAAAAAATAAAAACTAACTTTCATAATTCGTCTTTTTTTAATATATCCTTTATGCTCCTCCTAAGTCTTATTACTCTAGCAAGAGTTTAGTGGTTTTATGTTCCGATTGCAAGGATCGTCTCTTTCCATGGATCACGATCCTGTGCGGCATGAATGGCTTTGTGCATGAATGCCCATCAATTAGGAAATCTCCCTTTGGAGTGTTTTTCATTTATTTTTCCCTCCACCATAAGTTTCTGTATTTCGTTTCTTTTGGAGATATGCTCAAAATATCGCTAGTACGATAGGTTTATTTTGGTGGATAGACGATTCTTGAAGTTTAATTAATTTACAATGTTAGGAGTTTCCGAGGCTTAGATAGCTATGGAGTATATTAGTGTATTAGTAAGTTTTAATTTGTTGAAATATTGCTGGGACCATCCATTCTTGGTCAGTCTAGTTACTGCATTTCGAGCTATGTTTAGTCCTTGTTTTATTTGTTTGTCGCAACCCCCTCTATTTGTAATTAATGTTCTGAGGTATATAAATTCATCAACTACTTCAAAACCCGCTATTTCTTTGATGTTTATGGGGTGCGATCTATAACTACAACTTGGGTTTAATTCTTGTTAAGTAGTAGTTCATACTCTCTGCTTTCTGTATGTCATTAGATGCTATAATGAGTGTATCATCAGCACATTTCAGGTTGTTCACTTTTCAACGTCCCACGGAAATGCCTCCATTTCTGTCCTCCAGAACACGTCTCATAATGTATTCAAAGTATGCATTAAAAAGAAATGGAGATAAAATGCATCCCTCTCTAGCACCAGCTTTCATTTTGAATGAGTCTTATCGAGTTAGATCGACTTTTTCTCTGGCATTACTATTTTCATATAAGGGTCTTATAAGATGGATGAACTATAAGGGAACTCCCATAATCTTAAGTACTGCCATAACTTTTCCACAATCAAGTGCTTTAGTGTAATCTACGAAGCATAAATAAGTTTTAATGTTAAATTCATATGTCTTTTCAATGATCTATCGTATGTTAAGAATGTTTTCTCTTCCCTGGAATAAAACTTATCTGTTCTTCAGAGATATCTGGTAGTATAAATGATTTTAGCCGGTTGATGATTATCTGCAGCATTACTCTACTAGCATGGCTAATTAGAGAAATTATGCTCTAATTGCTGCATTCTGAAGGAGATCTTTAATTAGGTCATTTGCCAAACTCCTATATTAAGGTAAAAGTTCCATGAAATACTGCACTCCTAGAATTCCCGTGGCTTTTAATAGTTCCGAAGTTATATTTTCTGTTCATAGGGATATTTTCTGTATATAGGGTTCTCTTTCGGAAATTGAGTTATTTAGAACATTTAGTTGTTTCCCGTTCTTCTCTTTATACAGATTGATACAGTATTTCCTCCAGACTTTTGCTATTCCTTTATACATAGATTCAAATCGACATGTCGGCGATTTAGAAAGCAAGAAGTTTTATTTCGTTCTCATGCAAGTATTGATAGCTTAGTGCCTGTAATGAGAATATGATATTGTGTAACACAAAGAGGGTTAGGTGTATAATCGAGTCGTAATAGCTAACAAAAGATTTGGATTAAGTATGATTACAAAAAAAACCAGTGGATGGTAATAATAAAGAAAAATGTAGCACCAGAATCCCTCGAAATCAGGGACAACACCGTCGAACAGGTCTCCACATAAATATTTAGGAACCAATATAATTGACAAGTGGGACCCAAGAAAGGAAATATTTTCCCGAATTGAACATGTTCGAGTAACATATATAAATATGAATAAATTTTTATATTGCACAAGTCGAACTCCGAATAAATGCCATTGTACAGAGATTTCTGGACCCTTGACCCTGGCTCAGAGAAAGGACTGGAATATTTAGAAATGTACATTTACAGATGTATTCTTCGCATCTCCAGGTTATAGGAAATAAAAAACACAAAAGTACTGGAAAGAATGAACAAAATGAAAAAATAACGCCCATAAAAATAAGAAAAATTCTGTACTTCGGACATGTGATGAGGTGCCCAAAGTATGAATTGCTACGTCTAATTATTGAAGGAAAATAGAGGACAAAACGATCGATCGGAAAACGACAGAATTCTTGACTGAAGGATATGAGAAGATGGTTTGGATGTACTTCGAGTGATATTTTTTGAGCAGCATTTTCTAAAATTCGTTTAGCTATATGGATCGCCAACCTTAGTGAGGAGACAGCGTCGTAAGAAGAGGTATAAAGAAACAAAATATTTAATTCAAAATCGACAAACACATAAAGTTGTGAATAACTAGATTTGCCCACGCTAATGAAAAACATTTTTTTAATGGAGCAGAATAAAAGAACAGATAACACAGTAAGCTGAATGTTTTTCTTCAACATTAATATGTAAAGTTACATCCCTATCGAAACCATAGTCCAAAAGGCAAACCATCTTGTAATGTAGTATACATTTGTCGTGTCCACACCGTAAATATTAACGTTTCTCTTGACATTCTTGCAGCGTTGCCTTGGGCGCGAAAACATGCCCCACACAAAATTCGGCATGTGATACATAAACATGCCGATGCATATTTGATGATGATCTTTGGCAACTCGTCGCCCGATTCACCAGAGGCCCATAACTCATATCGGAACTCGTATATCAGAAAGCGATCGACCTTATCTATCATTCATGGCTGCCGGGACCTACAATAAAATCCGCTAGAGGAAGGAGTGACAACACTGAAGCTTTTTACTCCAAGATTTTTAAAAATAAAAAGGAAAATGGGCGAGATTCGGAATATCAAAAGACCTTTTTAGGATTATTTGTAATAAATCTCAATGTTTTTTTGTGCCATATCGCATATTTTTCTTTGACTATCTCAATTATAGCTATAGAAGTACAATTTCTTTTTATTTAAGATATTTTACATTTGAAAAACAGGATATTGGCTTATTATTATTAATTTATCTGGCTATTATTTCGCTCCTCTAGCTTTGTATTCGTAAAATAACTCCGCAATATTTTTACATTTGTACCACTTTTCTGATCCCAAACTAGGAAAAACATAGCTGACGGTCAGTCCATCCACCCATCTGTCTGTTAACTTTCAAGAAAAATAAGATGTCGATTTCACGTTTAATAAACATATAATACTTCAAGAAGGAAAGGCATTCATAGTTTTTGGTTGCTGTCACTTCAGGTGAAAAGATTAGTGAAATTTTATAGACCTTTAGTAGTATTTTTAGAATTTTTCCTGAGGTTGATAAATTTAATAATTTTATAGTATCAAAGAAAATTTTCCCTGTTTTTGGTTGGATAAGAACACATCATCAGCCCAATTATCAATGATTAAACATATAAAAATTCTGATGACTGTCGGAGGCAATTAGAAGGATTTTTTTATGGACATAACACAGGTGCTGCAGGAAAATCTCTAAAGCGTTACAGGAGCGACCCGTGTTCGAAAAAAACGATTCAAGTTGGTCTTGAATCGCTGTAATTTGTACTCGGTGGGAAACATAGTCCTGGGCAAATTATTCCCGGAAGGATGAGGTTCTCCGTATAAAAGGCTGTTTGAAAAGGGTTACATGAGGAATAACAAGCTGAACTTCATTCGGATCTGCAGTATTAGCACGAAGTGTATGTCTGGGGGAGGAGGAGAGTTAAGCGAGCTACATCCATCTTATACTTTCCATGAAAATACTTGTAGAACAGACTCAAGTCGCCAACAGTTCTTCAATGCTCCAAGGAATCAATGTTGCTGGTCAGTTCTGGGGCTCCAATCTTTTGAATATAATCCAACAAATGCAGTATATGTTTGGAAGCAGAGCCTCAAACATGAGAGCAGTATACCATCGTTGATCGAATTTGAGCTTTGCACAGAATTAACAGTTGTTGTGGAGTGTAAAGATTTCTAGTTTGAAATAATATTACTAGCTTTTGAGAAGCTCTCTTTACGATGCTTGCAACATGTTCGTACCAAGACATATTTGCTCCCAAATTACCGCCTAGCAAATTTAGTAAGAATACTAGTAGAGGTATGGTGCGCCCCGACATAACTATGTCAGGATCCGTAACGTTAACTTTTTTAGAAAAAAACTGTCGCCTAGATTTCTGTAGCGTTAAATTCTACTTGGTTACTGTCACCACAAGATAGAATTTCTTCCAAATCTTTGTTAAGTTGAACTACCTCTTGCTATCTGCGGATATTTGCATAAGTAGCCGATGTTCAAGGGGTCAAAGTGTATGAAAAGATAATTGCAATGTCATCTGCATAGCTGTAGATTGGATTCCTGGCCCTTTTCAGCAGTTCGTTAATGTAAATGAGAGGGAGAGTAGGAGACAGTATGGAGCCTTGGGCACACCGGCGTTGATAGTGAAGATGAAAGAAATCCGTCGACTGCCATTCGTAAAGAACGTTCTCTGAAAAAAGACACGAGCCATAAACAGAACTTTTCATCGTAGCTTAGCTAACAATCCATCGTGCCAAACACGGTCCAGTGCCAATCAACAATTGCGCGAGATTCTCCATAGCGTTTAATTGCGTTATTCCAAACATGTTACATAAATTAGAAGAACTTCTGTTGATCTTTGCTTACGAAAGCCATATTGATGGTTGCTAATAATATCCAATATTTCATTGACTTTCTATATTATTGAAAGCAGTGTGACTAGTCGGTAGCTGTTTGGCAAGGTCTTCTTGCCTTTTTTGGGTATCGATTGAACTGTAGCGCGCTTACAGCAGGAAGAAAATATTCTCTTTCTGTAGAATAGGTTGAAAAGTCTATAGAAAACGTTAGTTCACTCACGCATTTTTTGAGTATTATGGCAGGTATACCGTCAGCGCCAGAACCTTTTTTGGTGTCTAACTTCATTAAAATGCATTTTATGATATGTTGTCTGAAAACAAAATCGGAGATCCTTGATTACACGATGGGAATAGTTGGTAGTATTTTTTCTTGGAAATCGACAGTAGAATATGAAGTGAAAATTTGAGCTAACAAGTTGGTTTTTTAGGATTGTTTAGTATATATGTATATAGCCGTCGTATATATAATTATGTTTTTTTTTTATTATTTCTAATGTTAACAGAAATACTAAGTAGAAAATTTTATAAGGGTTCAATTGTCAATATCTGCGGAGCAGTTTTTTTGACCCAGTTTTTTGTGATTAGTAAAGCTCAGAAAGTATCTACTGTTTAAAATATCAAATTGTAATAGCTGGATGAATCTACCCTTTAGTGAGAAAAAATGCCATATACTAGTTATTTTAGAACTATGTATCTTTGAGGGAAGTACTGGGAAAATTATTTTAGCATTTTTTAAACATTTTTTCTTTTTAATACAAATGGTAAAGTAGCTTGATTTTTCAATATCGAATTACGTAAGCTTCAAGTTTCGGGATTAAATATTGAATAGTCCTCAAATTAAGATAGAATTGAAATTTTAGAAGGTCAGCGCAAAAATAATTTTTAAGCCCTGCAAATAGATTCCTAAAACGAAGCATGCACATAAGAAGCAATTGATTTTCGATCGTTTTATTTTTTTTTTTCACAGCACTGTGAAATCCATTTTAATTGGATAAGATTCTCAGTATAAAAGAGTTCATAAAGGGTATGATAGGAGTAATAAACGGAACCTAGTTAATGTAGACGTGATGTATTAGAGTGATGTATATCATGACAAGAAATTAATAACAATTCCAGAAACAACAAATATAGACAAAAGACCTGTACTGGAATCAATCAGTGAAAGTTAAAATTGGGCTGGAAAAGTCCGAAAGCATAAAAATAACCTAAAGTGTAAGGTATTCTCATTCTCTGCATTCTCTCACCATTTTTGTTCAATCTTTATTCTGATGCTGTGTTAAATGAGGTCATCTATGAATCCATTGAAGGAATAACAGTTAATGGGAGTACACTGAACAGCATACGGTATGCTGATGATACTGTTCTATCAGCAAATAATATCACAGATCTCCAGCAACTGATCCATCGAGTTATAACAGCAGCTAAAAATCGGGATTAACTATGAAAATAAGAAAAATCAAGCAGATGAAAATAACAAAGAAAAATCTACTACCAGAAACCTTCGAAATCAGGGACAATACCGTAGAACAAGTCTCCACATTTAAATATTTGGGAACCAATATAAATGACAAGTGGGACCCAAGAAAGGAAATATATTCCAGAATTAAATAGGCCAGAGTACATACAAGAATAGGCTCAGTCTCGAACACCAATCAGAATGGTGATAGCATATGATTCCGTGCTATTATATGGATGTGAGTGTTGGATCCTTGACCCTGGCTCAGAAAAACGACTGGAATGTTTTGAAATGTACATTTATACACGCCTTCTTCGCTTCCCCTGAGTACAGAAAATAAAAAACCCAGAAGCACTGGAAGGAATAAACAGAATGAAGGAATTACCAACAACTATAAAAATAAGAAAAACTCAATACTTCGGACTTATAATGAGGGCCCCAAAATACGAATTGATATGTCTAATTATTGCAGGCAAAATAAAGGGCAAACGATCGATGGGAAGATGGCAGAATTCTTGGCTGAAGGACATGAGAAGGTGGTTGAGATGTGTTTCAAGTGATATTTTTCGAGCAACAGTTTCTAAAGTTCGTTTAGCTATATGGATCCCCAACCTTCGTGAGGAAAAGTCGCCGTAAGAAGAAGTAGTCCATGCACCCCTCTGGGAAATATCAAACGGACTACGTTCATTGAAAGTATCCCATTAAAGGTTTGTATGTAGTAACCTTAAGTTACCAACTTCTCTTCAGTGTTTAAAAAAATCAAGGTTTCAGTCTTGCTAATAGCTTTCTTGTGGCAGGGCTCCAAATATGAGAACTCGGTTTGGCGTAGCGGAATTGTGGTTGCCGACCTTCCGAAGGCAAAATTAACGTGTCACTATTTTCAACCTACTGTAGCCCCAAAATAATAGCTAGATGACTGAAATTCGGTATATGCTTGGTGTTCTCAATGGGAATTACCATACACCAGTGCTCTCTTTGCTACAGTTTTTAGAAAATAGCTCTAGTTAAAGGTGTATAAATGAGAACTCTCATAAAAACTGAACTGAATTGTCCGCGACAATTGTTCGCAACAGTATTTTTGAGGTAGTAGAATTTTAAAAGAAATATAACCCTAGTTCGTGCAAGAAACAATTGCTTGTTAATTTTTCCAAATGTTAATTCTCATGAACTTAAGATAATATTATTATTTAGGAATAAATTGAAATTCTGAGTTAGCAAACTATCATTCAGAAGCGATCTTTAATACAGAAAACAAAGAAAAACATAGAAAGATCAGCACTGCTAATTTCTTTCACGTTCCTGTTATTACATGCAAAAAAAAGTCTAAATATTGGCTGTTTACAAGACCACAACATGATTAATAATTGTCTCATTATCATCCTTAACCCCAGACTAAGCTTAACCAAAAAACGACCCCAAACTGCAATATCTCAGCTAGATAATGACCTAAATCAATCTTGTTAATAAGATTCCTGCAAAGACTAATTGGCCCAGGCATCAGAAAGTGTTCTTATAACAGCCAATTTGTTAGTTGTCACTGCTGATATTGAGATAAATATCCTTGTTTTGGGGGAAGTCGGTTTATATTTTGTGTATATTCCTTACGCAGCAATGGAAATTTTAGTTTAGGATCGGATCTTGCTATGTATGAGAACGATTTGTTATCCAATCTTAAACAACTTTTAGGGAAGCTGTTAAGATATAAGATCTATACAAATTGTAAAATTGTTACCAATGTCAAATCAGGTACATAGAAAATATTTTGAAAATTTTTAAACGAGTTTTGTTTTATTACGTACGAAATTCAAAACAATTTTTTCTTGTAATTTTTATCTTTGTGTCCTAAACAGGAATATTTTATTACTACAGGGTACTTTAAAATAATCTGATGAGCAGAACATGTCTATTTTAGGTAGCAAACCCTATATACACGTAATATATTATTTTGGGATTTTACACGAAATTCCAAATATACTGATGTTAAAAGTATAGATCTAAATTAAATAGTCTGTGAAAAATTTGCATCTAAAAAATTTGATTTTATATCTATTGTATAATAATGTATTATTACCTATGTCATAAGTAATAATACATTATTATACAATGAATGTCAATAGGTACAAAGACATTATTTTGAAGATTTCTGTATGTGTGTAGAAGTGTTTGGTCATTAGAACCCTAAATGTTAATTTTAGAATTTTTGTCTTTTTTTCTTTTTATTTGTTCAAGCTTGCCTTTTCATTATCGTAATGAATTTTTATGTAATTTGGCATAGGGATATAATGCAGTCTGTCAATTAATAATGTGACCGCTCGTATCCTTGAAAAAAATGTGTTTTTAAGAGCATTTTTTGCCATCCATGCATTCTTTGGTCTATTAACAACGACGCAATTAACTTAATAACTTGTTGAATTGCCTCCTGCATCAATAATTGCCTGGCATCTTCGAGATTCATTGTCAACACAACTCTAAGAAATTGTCACTTGACCTGCGTTGAGATCTAGCAGGAGCTCCGACAAGTTCGTGGTCGGGCAGTCAGTCATTGGACAGCCAGAAAAAGACTAAAAGAAGTCATCCTAACTCCGAAGAGCTAACGGACTAAAATTGACGGTAGCCCATCGACAAGCGCGACTCAGATTGGCCCAAGAACATGTCGACTGGACGCAATGGCGCTCCGTTTTATTCGCCGACGAGTCCCAATTGTGCCTATATGGCAATGATGAAACAAGACAAGTCTACAGTAGGCAGGGTAGCGCTATGCGCAGCGCTGTATTATTGAAACGGTCGCCTATGGAGGAGGTTCTGTCATGGTGTGGGAGGGGGCATCTCACTGTATGTGAAAACCGATTTGGTTTTCGTGACTGCTGAGACTCGTAGCGGTGGATTAACTGCTCACCGGTATATCGAGCAGATCCTGCAGGAAAACGTCGTTCCTTACACTGGGTTTGCTGGCGATAGCTTCGTGCTGCATGATAATGCGAGTCCACATGCTGCTGCATAGGTGCTGCAATACCTGGTGGAAATGGGAATACCCACATTAGGTTGGCCTGCACACAGTCCTGATCTTAATGCAATCGAGTACATGTGTGCTGATTTCAAAAGAAGGGTTAGAGTCAGAAATCCAGCCCCTCCACTGGTACTTAAAGGTTACGATGGCAGAAGAGTTGGAGAAGAATCCCACAGACAGTTACGAAAAAACTCACCTGCTCCATGAAAAACTACTTGCAAGCAGTAATAAGGACTAGCAGGGGCGTGGGGGTAATACAAATGATTTTGGTTTTAATCAATAAATTTAATTGTTGTTGTTTATTTTTCCTTTCCCTTCTCTTACCCTTATTTTCAATTCTTGTTCGCCTTGTTTCCCCTTTCAATCATTTTAATCAGTAAAAAGCATGAGATATGCTATGGAATTTGGTATCGTTAGAAAGAGAATGGAATGAGCTTTCAAATGATACTAAAATCCTTAAAAATATACGAACATTAAATTGAAGGCTCCGTGTTAAATGAAGCCAAATAGTTTGAGTCGTTTTTTTTGCTCACCAGTGTAGATTGATTTTTGGTTGTTAGGTAGCTAAGATGCTATAACTTTTATATATTATTGACTAAGAAAAAACGTGAGAATACATATTGGATCTTAAGATACATGTCAGTGACCTAATTAACTTAGCATAGGTAAAGATTTTATGTTATTTTAAAAGCAACCACGGTAAGGAACACTAATTGCGCAAGTCCAACTTGCGCTTGACCGGCTTTTTATATTGGCAGTCCATAGTAAGGTATCAATTTCAACATCGTTTAAACATACCATAAAATTCTAATAAACTGGAATGCTACTCTGAATTTATTTTCGTAACGCAAGTGTTTTAAAAAGCGGCTTTAATTTGATAGGAGTGAATTTCTCGATAAACGATAAACGCAAGCATTGTGTTTCGTCCCGAGTGATTTTACCATCAATCCAACGGCAAGGTGTCAAGTCTCCGTTTAGAGAATCTCAACTCTTGAATAAAAGAGCACGAGTTCGCCAGTGTTAAAAGCCGAGGAGTTCAATTATTAATCCATTTCTGCTTGACCCGGCTGCAGCACCCGTTCAAATATTTAATTGTTCCGCCACTCACAGCCCTGTGATTTGTTATGTCAAACGCTTAATTCCTCTCTCAACTAACTTTTATCCTGGACATTAAGCATTTACTTAACACCTAAACTGCATTGCAAAATTGCATTCGTTAGTCAGGGGCGGCACATGGTTAATTAATACATACACACAATACGGGGTAAATATATGATACAACCGGCTATTGTTAGAAAAAATTGGGGTGAAAAATTGTTTATGCACCATTTTAAAATGTAGGATGAAAATTAAAAATAAAACATTAAAAAAAAAGAAGGAGATTTTGGTGTAGCGTCGGTTAAAAGCAGGAGAACTGGTAAGTACTAAATAATTCAAGTTAATTCATTGTTAAAAATACATTTTTGCTTGGTAGTGTTAATAATATAAGGAGTTGTATAAAAAGTTTAATTTTAAAATATTTACAGTAAAATTCTTAAAACTCATGTCATCTGAATGCAAACCGTTACATTTTCGGTACTTATCCAAAGGAGCATTGACATGTTTGATCACTACGGTACGCCACTTCCGTAATTGCTGCCATTCCTTGCCGGATTTTTTTTTTACGGGTCTAGCTGCAGGGAAGAGGTTCCTAAAGCGCTACAGGAGCGACACGTGTGCGGAAAAAGCGAGGAATTCAAACCTTAGTCCTTGAATCGCTGTAAAATTGTAAAAAAAAAAAAAAAAAGCGATTCACGTTGTCCTTGAATCGCTGTAAATTGTACTCGTTGGGAAACACAGTCCTGGGCAAATTATTCCAAAGGGATGATGTTCTCCATATAAAAGACTGCTTGAAAAGCGTTGTACGAGGAATAAGAAGCTGAACTTCGTACGGATGTGAAGTATTAGCGCGACGTGTACTTCTAACATGCACCGCTCTCGGAGAAATTAAGCGGGCCACATCCTTCGAACACTTTCCATGAAAATACTTGTAGAATAGGCTCAAGTCGCCAACCGTTCTTCGATGTTCCAGCGGATCAAGGCCGCCGGTCAGGTCCGGGTCTCCAATCAGACGAACAGCTCTTCTCTGAATAGAATCCAACAAATGCAGTGTTTTTTTTTGTGAGCGGAGCCCCAAACATGGGAGCAGTATTCCATAGTTGGCCGCATTTGCGCTTTGTAAAGAATTAACAGTTGTTGTGGAGTGTAAAGCTTTCTGGTTCGAAATAATATTCGCAACTTTTGAGAAGCTCTCCTTGCTATGCCTGCAACATGTTCATGCCAGGACATATTTGCTCCCAAATTAACGCCCAACAAATTCAGTGACGATGTTACAGGAATGGAGTGCCCCGACATAACTATGTCGGGTTCAGCAACGTTAACTTTTTTAGAAAAAACTGCCGCCCGGGTTTTTGTAGCGTTAAATTCCACTTGGTTACTGCCACCCCAAGTTAAAATTTCTTCCAGGTCTTTGTTAAGTTGAATGACTTCCTGCTGTCTGCGGATATTCATCTGAGTAGCCGATGTCCAAGGATTCAAAGTGAATGAAGAGATAAGCGTACTGTCATCTGCAAAGTAGATTTTCCTGTAGATTTTCCTTTAAATTGAGGCGTACCTTATTTTCTAGCTTTTGAACTATGATCCAAAGATTTTGCTGTCCCAGCTACCTCGGGTTCACTACATCAGGAGAACTTGGAACTCTGCCTTACTAGGAACAGACTAGCTGGACATAATGACTTCTTTGAACCAATATTTAACCCGAAAATATCCAAAAAAATAAAGGCTACATGAAGGTGAACTTTTTTTGCAAATCCATTTATAACACTAGGAATATTTATCGAAGAACCGCTAATTAAGTATTTGGAGTGTGCAATATAGTTTCTTAATTCATATTCTCTAATTCATGAGTGAGGTTTGTCATCTTCAAATCAATACGGGTGGTGACTGTAGGTGTTTTTGAAGGGATCTGATGCTTTACCTACAGCTTTATCTAACTCCAATACTGACAATTCTGTTTATTGACGTGATTCTCAGGCGAAAATGTGTCTCATCCGAGAATAAGATAAATGGTAAAAAGCATTTAAAGACTTGATTAAAGAAGTTCAGCCCCTGAAGAGTATCAGTTGGACACGACAGCTCATTGAACTCGAAAATATCGGCCAAAATATAAGCTATGTGTAAATTAACTTATTTAACTTTTTTCGTAAATCAATACGAAAAATTAATAAAATCTTACGTAATATTATCGATAAACGAAGTGCTATAGATTTGAAACTCAAAGAATCGTTACTTAACAAAAAATAAAAATTCTCAAAAGGCGCAAAAGTTGAAATGCTCCAATGTTATTACAACATCTTGTGATGAATTCTACATACTATTGTTTTATTTATGTTAATATCAAGACTATATCTCTGGTTGCAGCTCGTTATTCTGTAGCAATTGCAGGTCCTACAGACTGTCAGCGAATATGACCGTATCATGTCGAATATTATTCATTCTCTCACCATTCAGCAGAATCCCGACATCGAGTTCTGCCAGACCCTCTTCAAATATTTGTTAGGAGTAAAATATTAAAAAATAGTGGAGATAATATGCATCCCTGTCTAACACCTCGAAGGATTTTTATACCATCCGTATACTCTCCGCCTAATCTTACAGAAGCAGACTGATTCAAATAAAGGTTCTTAATAATTCTAAATTCTTTGTCATAAAGTCCTATATTCTTTATAATCTATCATCTTGTGATGTTATACGCTGTCAAATGCTTTTTTGGTAATTCACAAAGCATGCAAAGATGTCAACGTTCACGTCTCTACAGCGCAGAAAAAATACTTAGACACTAAATAATGCTTCACATGTACCAATAGCGTTTCTAAAAACGAACTCGGTTCGAGATATCAGTTCTTCATAGAGTTTGTATATTCGATGGATTATTTTACGAAATATTTTAAAGAGGTGGCTCATAAAACTGCTATACTCTCTACATGATTTATCTCCGGTTTTTTTGGGCAGAGTTAACCTTTAGCCATTGAAGGGGAATAATTCCAGAAGTAGATATGATTGAATAATGAAGAATAATGAACTTAGTCATTTTATGTTTTCTTCCTTTAGAAGCTTTAGGAATTCTATTTCTGTATTGTCTGGACCTGGTGCTTCACCTTCTTTCGTTGTTCTTATTGCACTTCTGAGCTCCTCCTCAATGATGAACGGTCCCCTATTACCATCTACTTGAAGGGGTTCTGGTCGATTATTACAGAACACTTGTTCAATGTATCTTTTCCAAGAGTTTTTAATTTCGTCTTTATCTCTTATAACTCTAACTCTATATAAATTATCTGTTAGTCTATTAGTTCTATTTGTTTTATATTATCTAGCCACTTCCTTCACTTTACGATAAACATTCAGACTGCCATGCTTCCTCTGTAAGGTTTCTATTTCATCATATTGTACTTTTAATTCGTTTCCCTTTGCTTCTCTTATCTTCTTTTGAATCTCTCTGTCGATTACCTTGTATTTACTTAGAATATTTTTATAAAGCCGTCTCATTCCCATTAACTGGAGAATCTCATTCGTCATCCACGAGTTCTTCTTGGCTGCATCAGGTTTTAATAGATAATTTTTAATATCTTGAACTGTCATGTTTAGTTTTTCAATCTGCCACTTTCAATTGTTTAAAATTTATGAAGAGTTACACAGTACAAATATGTAATTAAATTTATAATAAATAGTTTGTAATTTAGAAGTTGCGTTCGGTTGCAAGGTGATCTGCTAAAAATTTAGCCACGAAAATATTTTCAAGAATATAAAACCAAACTTGTCAAGTTTTTGAAATAATGTTTAGATCCAGGTGATTTTGGTTTCAAAAGTTATCCCCCTAAATTTTTTCACTCAGACATAATATCATAATATCAATTGCAAAAGAGTACAGAAAAACTCATCAATGATGTTTGAAGATTTGGTAGATAGATAAAATAAATGGTAGTTTAGAAGGTTTTAGACCATCAGACCGAATACTCAATTTCTACAAAAGTCTAGTTGAAAAATAGAAACAGCCTAAAGCAAACCTCAGTATAATTTCCTTAAAATGCGATTAAACATTGAACCTGATCTGAAAATTGATTAACTAGGTTCCTAACAAATCGGTCAAATATATACTGTTGTCAGACAACATTTAAATTCTTTCTTGGTTCACAGGTCTTCTCAATATCATAGGCCAAATACCAAATAACCGGATATTGAAACTAATAAATAAAAGCCTGCCAACTGCAAGTTGGACTTGGGCAATTAGTGTTCCGCATGATGACTGCTTTTAAAATAAAATAAAATCTTTACCTAGGCTAAGTTAATTAGGTCTCTGACATGTATATATCTTAAGATCCAATATGCGTTTTCATATTTTTTCTTAGTTAATAATGTAAAATAGTTATATCATCTTAGGTGCCTAATAGCCAATAAATCAATATAGCTCAATCTACAATCTAGTAATAAAAGTGTAAAGTAAATATCTACTGCCTAAATATTTGTTTAATTATAAACAAATAAAATAAAATTATTTTCTCTCGGTACGTAACCTTTTGTCACCAATGTGCGTACTGAAAAATATATATAAAAACCTCCACCATATTGTCAAGCCACATAGTTTTGTTTATATCTAATAAATTACACAGGACCACAAAAAAACATGTTTGTAAGTGTGCTGAAAATAAATCCGAGGTCGGAATTGACTCATCACCCTCGGATGACATAACCTCAATAAACACCTCGAAAATGACCAAAAATACTTTTATAAATAAATTAAAAATGTAAACGAGCAAACCACCATATCCATACGCATTTTGAATCCAAGGTTAGAATTCATCCATCACGTCAGCATTTTGACATAACCTCAAAAAACACCTCAAAATGGGCCAGAAATATGTCTGTAAGTAAATTAGCAGACCACCATGTCTATACGTATTTTGGGCTGTTTAAACCGATTATGCCAAAAGAATTGATCTAATAAGTCAAGATCTTTAAATAACCTTAAAAAGTCCAGTCCCTTCAATTACAGGTTACTGGATTACGGTGAGTCCCCTCGCTTCTCGCCCACTGGATGCTTTATTAAAGTGTTTCTCCTCGCACATCAGCCTCGCGATGCTGGATAACAATGAGTCCCCTTGCCTCTCACCCCAATGAAAGAATTTAACAACCAACATTCTAAACTTAACATAACCTAATACAAAAACTGTACATCAAAAACTTTAAACCTAACACAGCCTATTGCAAAAAAATGTATACCAAGAAATCTAAACCTGTCATAGCCTAATGCAATAAACTTACACTAAGAACGCTAAACTTAACAGAGCCTAATGCAAGCAACTTACACCAAGAACCAAACCTAACATAAGCTAATGCAAGAATCTTACACTAAGAACTTTACATCAAAAACTGTTAACCTAACATAATCTAATAGACGCTGTCTAATAACGCTGACGGAATATCTGCCATAGTTCTCAAAATCTGTTAGAGAGAACTAACATCAGTTTTCTGTAGACTTTTCAACCTATCCTGCAGAAAGGGAATATTTCCTTCCTGCTGGAAATATGTCACAGTTCAGCCGATACCTAAAAAAGGCAAGAAGACCTTGCCAAATAACTATCGACCAGTCGCACTGCTTTCAATAATATCGAAAGTCATGGAAAAGGTTATCAATCAGCATCTTCTAAAATATCTTGAAGGATTCAACATTATTAGCGATCACCAATTTGGCTTTCGTAAACATAGACCAACAGGAGATCTTCTGACTTATGTAACACATGTTTAGAACAACGCAATTGAACACTTTGGAGAATCGCGAGCGGTTGCTCTTGACATATCCAAGGCATTCGACCGTGTTTGGCACGATGGTCTATTGGCTAAGCTGCACTCTTATGGTATATCTGAAAAGTTCTGTTTGTGGCTCTCATGTTTCCTTAAGAAGCGATTGGTGGTAGACGGATTTCTTTCTAACACCTTCACTATCAACGCCAGTGTGCCCCAAGGCTCCATACTGTCACCTACTCTCTTTCTCATTTACATTAACGATCTGCTGGAAAAAACCGGGAATCCAATCTATAGCTTTGCAGATGACAGTACGCTTATCTCTTCATTTACTTTGAACGCTCGGACATCGGCTAGTCAGGCGAATATCCGCAGACAGCAAGAGCTCGTTCAACTTAACAAAGACCTGGAAGAAATTCTTTCTTGGGGTGACAGTAACCAAGTGGAGTTTAACGCTACAAAAACCCAGGCGGCAGTTTTTTCTAAAAAAGTTAACGTTGCTGAACCAGACATAGTCATGTCGGGGCACTCCATTCCCCTAGCATCGTCACTCAATTTATTGGGCGTTAATGGATGGCGGGGAAAGCTTCTCAAGAGTTGGGAATATTATTTTGAACCAGAAAACTTTTCACTCCACAACAACTGTTAATTCTTTACAAAGCTCAAATTCGACCAACTACGGAATACTTCCCCATGTTTGGGGCTCCGCTCCCAAATACGCACTGCATTTGTTGGATTCTGTTCAGAGAAGAGCTGTTCATCTGATTGGAGACCCGGAATAGACCGGCTACCTTGATTCGCTGGAGCATCTAAGAATGGTTGGCGACTTGAGTCTGTACTACAAGTATTTTCATGGAAAGTGTTCGAAGGATGTAGCCCGCTTAATTCCACCCAGAGCGGTGCATGTTAGAAATACCCTTCGCGCTAATACTTCACATCCGTGTGAAGTTCAGCTTGTTACGCCGCGTACAACGCTTTTCACGCAGTCTTTTTATATGGAGAACATCATCCCTTTGGAATAATTTGCCCAGGGCTCTTTTTCCCACCGAGTACAATTTACAGCGATTTAAGAACAACGTGAATCGCTTTTTCCGCACACATGTCGCTCCTGTAGCGCTTTAGGGACTTCCCTGCAGCACGTGTGCTAGACCATAAAAAAAAAGAAGAAACCTACATCAAGAACTTTAAACTATAACCCTTATATAACCCAATGTAAAAAAAAATGAGTAGTCCACCGTCTGTATTTTAGGTCGCTGAAAGCAAATATGTCAACAGAATTGACCTATTACGTCAAAATCTTGAAATATTTTCAATTAGTTCAGTCCTTTCGTTCACAGAATGCTCGATTATGGTTAGTTCCATCGCTTTTCACCCTCGAACACTGGACTATTTGAGATTAATTCAAGATCTTGACTTAATAGGTCAATTCTTCGGACATATTCGGTTTAAACACCCCAAAATACGCATAGACATGGTGGTCTGTTCATTTATTTTTTTATTTATTTACAGACGTAATTCTGACCATTTTTGAGGTATTTTTTGAGGTTATGTCAAAATACTGACGTGACGGTGAATTCTGTTCTTGAATTTGACTTCAGCATCCCAAACTACGTATAGATATGGTGGTTTGATCCTTTACAGTTTTAATTTATTTATAAAACTATTTTTGGTCATTTTCAAGGTGTCTTTTGAGGTTATGTCAAAATCCTTGATTGATGAGTCAATTCTGACCTCGAATTCGGTTTTAGCCCACCAAGAAACATATGGTATGGTATCTCTTTCAACTACCAAACTTTTTTTTGTGGCCCTGTGTTATCAAACGTAATGCGTTCCTGATAATTTTCACTTAATCTACATTTTATGGAGAATATTCCAGAATTTTTTCAAAATATTTTGAATAGTACTTTTCGAGATAGGAGGGGATAGCGATTTTGACATTTTTTAAAAAATAATACAAAGAAAAGTGTGCGCAAGTATTATATCACAGACATTTTTGTACTCGTTTTTTCACAAGCTTTTATTTGAAACCACACTCGATGACCTTTGAATTTTTTTCATTTCCTCCCACAAGCTAACCCCTTAAATCAAAATTTAACTTTCAAAACTGCACGGCTCTGATTGGATCATCAATTCCTATATTTTTGCTAAATTTCAACTTTCTTTGTCAAATAGTTTCGGAGAAAATCGGGTGTGACAGACGGACAACGAAATGATTCCATAAGTGTTCCGTACGGAACACTAATAGGACGCAACACCGGTAGGTATCCAAGGCAAGTTTTAGTATAAGCCAGCAGGCGTCCATTTTCTTCTGTCTTGACCGGAAGCGGAGTGAGATCACTCTTGCCATACGAGAAAGTACTCATTTAATTCACTGTTTTTTATTTGTCCTTACTGCACTCATTGATATTTTAAATGTATGATTGTCTTAGCGTGACGCTATTTAAAATGTAGGTTTAAACACTGTTCTTGTGACGTTTATTATTATTGGCTTTATCCATGACTTGCCAACATTGTAACAAGATAAATAAACAATTTGAAGCCAACCACATTACAGTATTCATAAAATATTCCATAATTTTACCATTACTGATGATCGAAAATTAATATAACCCAATTCCCGCTAAAACATTCAAATCAAAGTTATTATATTAGAAAATTAAAGATAAATTTACTTTATGGACAAATACATTTTCGCAATGCAGTTTTCGTGTAAGAGTTAAATGGTTAATGGCGATGAAAAGTCGTTGACGAATTGTTATCAATCATTAAACGAAACAAATTGCAGTCTGGTGAGTTGCAAAACAAATAATTTAATTTTAGCAATAACAAATAATTAATATTTTATGATCAAATAAATTTAATGTAGGTGATTGCTGGGAAAACTTTAGAGCATAGTCAAATCGACGGGTTTAAATTAACTTCGTAAATTAAAAGCTATAACACTATTTTGGCTCCCTAATCACATAGGGCGATTTCGGTATCGTTTTTTTCTGCAGAAAACAATTCTATTCGAAATTATTCTATCTGCTCTGGTTAGGAACTATTTTGTTCTTGATCTCGAGACCATAAAAAAATGTACCAATACTGAAGGCTTATAGTTTTCAATAATAGCATATTTACTTTAGCTAGGTAAGTAAAAAAAAGATAAATCTTTTAATCCAGTTAGATAGTCTTTATTCATCAAACTTCTCATGCCATTCTGAGTTATAGAAAAAACTTCTTCGTCTCACGCCTTCTCCATCAATGAAGGTTGGCGATTACAATGTCAAACTCCTTTCGATTTTCAGCTGCTCTAATTAGTTTCTCAAACTCCAGTCTGGTCCTTGATTTCCCTTCCCTTTTACAAATATACAAATCCCTCATACTTCCCAAACTCACGTATGGAGACTTCATCTATGATTCTGCAAGTCCACATACAAAAAGGAAACTCGACCCAATAGAGAATCAGGCCCTCCGTCTAGCCCCGGGTGCCTTTCGTACCACCCCCATACCTAGTCTACAATGCTTATCCCACACTCCCCCATTACAACGCTCTAGACACTTATCCCTCCTTAAATACTACTCCTCGGCGATATACCGGCCCCATACAAAAACCTCTTTAAACTTAGTAAACGCCCACTTATTAAACCTAAACCACTTTCCGAAATCGATACCAAAAAGAATAAACAATTTGATCATATCATACAATATTACCCCTCCAAAGTACGAATATCCCCTTTACATTACTTTTCCACCATGGCTTTCTCCGCAACCCAACATAGACCTTTCAATGAGAGTTTACGATAAGACAAACTGCATAAACACTCTCCTTAGAAAATCATTCCTAGAAATTATCTCAAACAAATACTCATAACACGTACTATACTATACGGACGGATCTAAAACCGAAAAAGGGGTTGGAGCAGCCTTTATCACTCAAAATATCACAAAAATGTTTAAGCTCTAATCATTCTTCCATCTTCGCCGCTGAACTGCTCGCAGTAAAAGAGGCGATTATGTATTCCTTAACAAGGCCCCACAGGGCTCCAATCTTAATAATATCTGACTCCCTCAGCGCAATCAAATCTAAAAATCTAGACTATATCAGGCAGATCACAGATCTCATGTATACGGCCTCACTAAAGCATTACCAAATCTCGCTACTATGGTCGCCTAGTCACATAGGAAATAGGGGAAATGACAGAGCAGACTTCTATGCCAAAATGGCCATTGAAAAGGGTAACGTAATCATAGGAGAAAACTATTACGCAGACTTTAATATATATCTAAAATCGATCTATGAATCCCTCTTCCAAGTAGGATGGGATCTGGAAAATCCTAATAATAAATTATGGCCCATCTAACCCAATGTCTATCCATCATTACATTCAGTCAACCTGAATAGATAAGACAACGTACACAGAAGAAGATCAGCGGCAGGACATACGTACTCCAATCACAGTTACCTTATGAACAAGGAACAACAGCCCAAATGTCCAGACTGTGATTCTCCCCTTACAACGTCACACATCTTCGAGGCAGCTCACTATAGAGACAAGAGAAACAGATATAACATTCCATCTAGCATGAAACAAATAATTGATTCATTTGAAGACATGAAAGTAAATATTCATAATTTTCTCCTAGAAATACACTTTAAAGTCTAGATAAACAGAACAAGGGGCATTAAATAACCTTTAGTAGTTGATGCACCCAGACACCAATAACATCATCATCGTCCAGTCTGGTCCAGTTTCTTACATTATGTTCCTTAACCTTGGAACCTTCTTCCTCTCCAAACGACGCTTGTATTTTTCCTTTTATCACTAACTGGGCTAGATAGTATTTGTCACTTGTCAAAATATGATCGAAATAAGAGATTTTCTGATTTTCATGATTTTCAATATCTCCCTTTCCCCTCCTAACATTTGTAGAATAGTGTCGTTGCTCATATGTATCGTCCAAGATATTTTTAGGATTCTGCAATATGTCCACGTCTGAAATGCTTCCAATTTGTTTATACTAACTGTTTCTAATATCTAGGCTTCTGCGCCATGTACACCACAGAATGGACCAGATGTAACATTTGGCTAGTCTTAATCTTAAGTTTGAGAGAATGGAAAATATCCTAGAGAAGAGCAATGAATACAATTTTAAACTCTACATAGCTTTCATAGACTATGAGAAGGCTTTTGGTTCTGTCGAAATGTCAGCAATCATCAGCGGCTTGAACAACTGTAGAATTGATTCTAGATACACTACCCTAATCAAAGATATATATGAAAATGAAAAGATGTACATAAAACCCAGTACAGAAAAAATATCTATAAGAAGAGGTGTAAAACAGGGAGATACAATCTCTCCTAAGTTATTTATTACAGCTCTAGAAGACGTATTTCGCCAACTGGATTGGACAAAGAAGGGTCTAAAAATAGGTGGTATGTATATAAGTCATTTAATATTCTCAGACGATACTGTAATCATAAATAATTACAAGAAATGATAAATGAGTTAAATTAGCACTCAAAGACAATTGGTCTTAAAATAAATAAAAGTAAGACAAAAATATTAACCAATACTAATAATAACATGGTTATAATGTTAAAAGGAACAGCTTTCGAGATTATTAAGAATTACGTGTATCTGGGGCAAAAAATTATTACGACGGATGAAATTTCAAGAAGAATCAGGCTATGCTGGTGCGCATTTGGGAAATTAAGTTATATATTTCAAGATAAGGCATCCTAAATAAGTTAAAGGCCAAAGATTACGATCAGTGCATCTTACCCGTAATTATATATGGTGCTAAATAAAGCCGAATATACAAAAACTAGCTCGCACCCAGAGAACACACGATAGACAGATAGTCGGGATAAAAGTTAGAAAAAGAAACAAGCGGATACGTGATCAAACCAAATTAAAGGCTATTATAGAACACCTAGCAGAAAGAAATTGGCAATAGGCTCGTCATGTAGCACGCATTACCGATGATCGATGGACCAAGCGAACGTTAAAATGGGGACCACGAGTACAAAAAAGGTGCGTAGGATGTCCCAAAACAAGATAGCAGGATGATATACAGAGGGTTACTGGCATTGGATGGATAACAACAGCTGCAAATAGATTGTAATGGAAATTCAGGGAGAAGGCCTACATCCAGCATTGGATAGGACTAGGCTTATAGTGATATAGTGAATTTTAAGTTTAGGTTGAAATGTGGATCACGGTAATTTACTTAATCGTCCAAATCCACCCCTTGCCTCTTCGATTCTTGCTGCAATTTCTCTTTCGGCATCCAGGGTGCTATTCATTCAACAGCTAATAGATTTGAAGTAGTTAACTTGGTCTATGATGTCTCCGTTGATGGTGAAAGGCAGGGGACATTTTGCTTTTTCCGGATAGTCATGATCTTGGTTTTCCTAATATTGATTTTCGTTCCGTATTCGTCACACAATATTCACTATGTCAATGATTCTCTACGGACCTAGCACGTAGTAGCGTAACAAATGCTGTTTGGTTTAACGCCGTCTTCTACGTCTTCCAGTGTTTTCCCGAAAATCACTTCCGAATACAGGTTGAACTATGTTGGAGAAAATACGCAACCGTGACGGACGCCTCGCTCAATATTAATGCTGTTTAGATTTGCAGTTTTCCAGTTTTATGGTCGCGTTTTAGTTCATTTATAAATTTCTCTCCAACCGGATGTCCTTCCCATCAAGGCTCATCTTCCGAAGCTCTCTCAACAATATTGATTGTTTGACTTAATAAATTGCCTTCTCGAAGTGAACAAAGCATACGAATATATGTTTCTGTTAATCTAGACATTTTTGGCCCAACATCTGCAAACAAAACAAGGCTTTTCTCGCCCCTAATCCCATCCTAAATCCAAATTGGTCCATCCCCATTCGCTTCCTGAATATTCGATTGTGAATTATATTCAGCAGTATTTTTAGAGTATGGCTCATAAGACTTATTACTCTAAAATCGCCACATCGTTGTGGTTTGGATTACTTAGAAAGAGGTACAAAAACGGACTCCATCCAATCTCTCGTTATTCTCATAAATCCTTTTGAGCAAGGTAATGAGTAAACTGATATTGTCGTCATTGTCTAAATTCAGGGGGGATCCCTATGAAATACTTTTCACGATATACCTCATGAGGTTTTGCATTTTTAAGTTGTTTAATAGCACGTTCTACCTCGCATTTTAAGATGTCTGGTGCTGTTTTGCAATTGTTGTTTCTTCTCTTCGAAAAGTTCCTTAATGTGCATTTCCCATGCCCTCAGTTTACTCTCTGTATCTGTTATTAGCTCTCCGTCATAATCCAACACTGTGTGCAAACTTAGTCTGTTGTGTTGTCCTATAAATTCTTACGTAGTAATTCAACGACTTCTTCACAGTTTTGTGTCAGCCATTTCTCTTTAGCTTGCCTGATTTTGCGTCTCACTTCCTTCTCAGTTTATTATATACTGTTGGATCTCTATTTCTATACCGTCGTTCTTCTCCATAATGAAAAAATTTTAATATATTTATTTTTTTCATTTAATAAATTTATTTTTTGTTTGTCAAGATTTCCTCTGTCATCCACTCATTTTTATTTAGTTTTCTTGTTTTTTTTTTAAGCTGATTTTGTGTTGTATCTGTTATATGGTAATGTGTTTCATGTTGCGCCACAGTGTGTTACGTTCGTATTCTTATTAGTCCTGTGCAGTTACGATAATTGATTATTCAGTACATCTGCGACAGTGGCTCTTATGCCTATGTTCCTTAAGTCTTGAAGATCTGGTTTCATTGCACTGTCTGTGCTGGGTCTGATTATCTTCAATTGAGTATGTATATTTGCGTCCATTGGATTATGGTCGGATCCTATATCCGCGCCTAGATAGGTTATTAGACCCGTCATTGAATTCCGAAATCTTCTGTTAATCAGTTTCTCGAGTTGTTTGAGTCCATTCAAAAAAAATATTTTGTTTTGCGGTTAAAAAGAAGACACTGCCGCTGTTTCAACTCATCGTCTGAGCAAAATAAATTTTCTACCTCAAAGGACTGTCTTCATATATTTGAATAAATCAGTGTTATAGTCCACGGCTTTCGGTCATGGCTTGAACTCTGCGAGCCTTGTGAACTCTGGATTTGTGTAATAACCAAGTTTTGGTTCTTCATAAATTCCGACGTCTTTCTCTAATGACCTGGTTTTAGATCGTCCTTCCGAAAACTGCTCCATTAATTGTAAAAAAAATGTCCATCTATTTAATAAGCAAAATTATTTTGCACTTCTAAAAAACGATCATAATTATCAGATATGACTAAATTGTTGGTTTCTTGTGAGGTGTAGAGCAATTGTGAACCTAATTCATCGACTCCAGCTTTGTGGAAAAATCCCAATAGAACACCCAAGTTCTCTAAAGCGTCGTTAGAAAATGAAATTGATTTTGTGGAGTTGTGTGTAGTGGAGAAGTCTATGTATGAAGCCTGCGCGCCTCAATCTATCTTCTCTCTCGTTCGTTATGCCCAAGCCATATTCTCCAACAACATTTCCAGCAATACCACGTTCAATTTTGACATTGAGATCACCCATTATAATAGTTATATCTTCGTTCTTTGCTAATTTTATCAGGTCTTCTAGTTCCTTGTACCACTTTTCTAGTTCAATGCTTGATTTATCGGCTCTTGGAGCATATGTCTGGATTATGTTAATGTTTAAAGGCGAGTCTGTCAGTTACATGAGCAGAACAAAATTTGAAACAGCCCTACTTATTTCAGAGCTGAGCAAGATCCCAACTCCATTAGAGTGATGCGGATCACCGTTACCAGAGTAATAAAATGTTTTACCGATCGCGCGCGTCTTTCCTGAATTTGGCCATCTGACCTCACTCATGCCAAGGATCTGAAATTTCAGACGGTTCATCTCATAACAAACATTAGCTAGTCTTCTCCAGTAAAGGGTCCTGATGTTCCAAGTCGCAATTCTCTAATCAGTGTTTCTAATGTTGAATAAATGTCTGTGTTGTGCTTCAATAGGACTAATTTGATAGACTTTCGCTAGTTGACAACCTGGGAGGCCCTCCTCTGCCGGATCTTAACTTCCAATTTCAATGATCAAAACCTGCTTCCGATTCATTGAGCCCGACCATTATGATTCCTCTTGGGTCAATAATGAGGTGGTTACCCGTTGCCTTCCTGATTGCAGTGTTACAGCGGATTAAGTCATAATGTAATTGTCGCCTGTGAGTACCTGATATCAAGCCTGTTTAAATAGGAATTTTCAACAGCCTTGCTTCAGTAAAGATCTAGCAGCTGCCCTAAATCATGTCCTCAGTTTATCCGCGGGTATTTGTTTGGCTAAGCTTTATTCACACCTGGCCGGTATATTTACAGGTCGTTCCCTATTAGCTCTTGCGACGCGACGTACTGGAGTTGAGGACTTCCCTTCCCGGTCTGTCTATGCTAGAGAGCCCTTAGTCAGTTCAGCGCCCTTTCCCCCCGTCAAAGCTGAAACACGGCACGGCATGCAGAAAAGAATTAGGGACTGTTTATATTATAATGATACCTATGGATTTTGCAAACAAAGGTTGACAGGAAATGTTCTAACCTATTTTCAATTTTTTTTATAGCTCACCTCCCTGCCTAAGTAGGGCCAACCCTTACAATGTTGTCGGAGTTCCGAAATATACATTTGTATTTCACGGCATCTTTTAGATGCTGACATGTGCGTTTTTTACATTTCTGCAATAACTAAGTGGCTAACTAACTCAATTGGGAATGTGGAATCTTTGGTATAATAACACTACTCAGTATATATCACCACTACACCAAACACTTTATTTTTCAACTCGACGCGCGTTTCGCTAACCATGTTAGCTTCATCAGAAGCGATGATTGACTAATGAAGCTAACATAGCGAAAGGCGCGTCGAGCACAAAAAAATATATATATATAATATATATATATATATATATATATATATATATATATATATATATACAGGACAAATATACTTATACACTACCTAGTATATAACACCATTACACCAAATACTTTATTTTTACACTCGACGCGTGTTTCGCTAACCATGTTAGCTTCATCATGATTGACTAAAGGTAAACTGTAAATCTACCTTATTTATAGTTAGCCTAACAGCTGAATTGCAGAAGCGGAACTAATTACATGGGCGAGGCCATTAGTTCTGGTCAAGTAATCAGTAGAGGTGTCCTTATTTAAACTACTTTTATATTTTATAATTTCCGTATGAGTTCAACAATCTCCTCAGCAACAATCAGATACATCTTTAATTAATCGTAGATTATCTAATGTTACAGTATGATCAGCTTCAAGGGCATGTTCGGCAATGCTAGACTTTTCTGTTCTACCATATTTTAAAAGGGCTAAATATTTTTTAAATCGTGTTTTAATTGACCTTCTAGTTTGCCTAACATACGTTTTGTCGCAATCATTACAACTTATTTCATAAATATAACTTTTCTCACAATTAGTAATTTTAACTTTGGGATTTCCTAAGATATTTCTCAAATTGTCTGATGACTTATAGAATAAGGTGAGGCCTACCTTATTAAATACCATATTGAGTCCTCTAATATATTTCGGATTATATGATAAGGAGATATACTTGATCTCATTTGCTTCACGTGTAAAAAAGGTGGAATTCTGAATATTTAACCTGAACTTATGTCTATTTAGTAACTTGTTTGTTAAGTCATCGTCATAACCATTAATATTAGTTATATTTCTACTACGATTCTTTTCATTGTTGAAGTTTCCTCCAATAACAGGAAAGGTGACCAAACGATGAACTAAAAAATCTAATTTATGTTGTTTGCAATGAAATGAATCATTAGGAATATATCTATCTGTTATAGCACGACATAGTTAAATAAATTAATAAGTAAGTACACTGAGCTGCCGCGACTGAAACCGGGACACATGATATCGTATACCGGCACAATAACCACGGAGCAAGGGCCACCACATTAAACAGTATGGAGAGTCTTGAGCGGTTGCAGCTGTAATATCCAAGGTATTTGACAATGTTTGGCATAGAAGACTGTTGGTTATGTATTCTTGTGATGTGACTGAAAGGTTTAATTTATCGGTCTCGAGCTTGCCTAGTTCAACGTCGGTATATCGTAAGGCGTTTTACTAACTACACCAAAAATGCAACTCTATTGATGAGAGTATGCCAGTTTCCTCAATAACCTTGAGCGTAGGCAGCAGAAGGTTATACAACTTAACAAGGATCTACAAGTAATTATGTCTTATGGTAACAGTAATGAAGTAGACTTTAATACTACAAAAAGTCAGGCAGCAGTTTTTTCTAAAGAAGTTAACATTACAGAACCCTGCATAGGTATAACTTTACACTTTATTCCAATAGTACCGTCAATCCACTTGTTGAGCGTCAATCAATCAAGTGCAAATATATCCGTAGCATGGGAGCCTCTCAGTAGTTGGAAATTTTATTTCGTACTAGAAAATTTTATATTCCACAACTCTTAATCGTATAGAAGGTTCAAACTCGACTATTGATGGAATACTGCTTCCATGTTTTGACCTTGACTCCCAAATATGCGCTGCGATGCATTTGTTGAATTTTATTCAGACCAGAGCCACAGTAAACCCAATACAGTAGCGGAAGTGAACTCCAAGTTGGTGACGAGATCTTGACGGCGCGTGCGTCGACGGGTTCCTCTTTCAAAATGGCCTCTCAATGTTTACATTTGATCTCGGCATATGTCCTTTGAAATGTATTGTTGATCGTTTCTTGATGTGACTGCAACTTATATGAATTTAAAGACATAAGGAAGAAATAATTTGTATAAAAAGACAATTAAAAACATTTGTAAGTGAAGAGAATCGAGAAGATTGAAAAACAATTTATATAATCATGGGGAAAGGAGGTTATTGTTGTGCCGTTGACAATTGTAACAATAATTCAAAAAGTACGCCAGGGATGAGTTTCTTCTGCTTTTCCAAAGATGTTGAAAGGTAAGTGACTTAATTAAAGAATATCAATTGCGTAAGAAATCATAGGCGGATAAATAGAATAGCTCTGAGAAGCTCTTGTTTTTTCTTCCATCAATCTTATATAAAGCTCAACCAGTCCTCAGGCTTTTTCATGCAATGATAACTATTAACAAAGTGAACATTTTGGGCCAGGACCAACGTGGAATTTCCGTATGTCAAAGGTTAATAACACAGGTAAAGATCCTTATAAGAATCGGATTTTATTGTAGTTACAATGAGATCCAATCAGGCCAAGAAACATTTAATTTGTATTCGGACATAAAATTCCTTGCTGAATTCAAATAAGTATTTAATAATTTGGGTTCCAGTTTCAGTTTTGATTTTGGGCCTTATAAAGTCCCAATGAAGTGCTGGACCCAAAATCTGATATGTCTATTCATTTCCCTGGAGAAAATACCAAAATTTTTGCCTAGAACATTTTTTCTGAAAATGCTACCCTATCAAATGTTTCCCCAGTAACATTATTTTTATTTAAAATCTCCCGCTGATCCCCTTTTTAACATGACGGACTGTTACGTGACCTCTTCAAAACTATGACTTGATTTTCCTATACGGTTACCCCTGAGTTTAGCTACTGGATTTTTACTGTACCAGAGCTGTTCGCCTGATCGAAGCTTGGAACTCACCTGAAACTTTGATTCTTTAAAATATCGAAGAATGGTTGGTGGTTTGAGTCTCTTCTTTAAATACTTAGTAATAATATATGTAAAATATTCTATTGATGGAACCCGCTTGATTCCTCCCAGAAAAGTGCATGCTAGGAATCTACTTCGCACATATATTACATTCATATAAAGTTAAGCGTAATACTTATCTTACTACTCCCTTCAGGAACTCTTTTATACAGAAGAACTAATTCATTTGGAACTGGAGACTGGAGATTTCCTACCAAGTCTAACCTCCAGCGATTCAAGAGCAAAGTGAATCTCTACTTCTGTACATATGTGGCCTACGTAGCGATTTAGACATTTCCCAGTAGCGAGTGAGGCGTATTCATTACAGAAAAGAGATTTTAGAAAGCGTTGAAACTGTTTTCCCAAAATTCTGATAATATAAAAATTGGGCTTTATGTATAGTTTTCCATATTAAACAACATTTAAGGGGGAAATTAATATGCCTTCTCCATGCTAAAGGCCAGCTAATTCAGATTGGTTTATGCATTGACGCAGATTACATTAGGTTTCTTTAATTTTTATTACTTTAATAATGGTCATATAATATTGCTTAAATTCACTAAAGTTAGATAAATAATAGGAGAGATACAATAAATTTAATACTTACACACTTATTAGGGTTTCATTTCCCTATTGTCAAAATATTACCCCCTAAAATCACAAATCTAATACAATCAACATAAACTTTACGAAAATTGCAATACAATAACGTCTAACTTCACGTTATTATTTTTATAGGAAACTTCTCCCCCATCAAGGCATGTTCAGCAATCTTAATACAAGTGTATGTGTATAAGAATAAAATAAATACATGGGGGAAGTCACGCTCTTTTGATGTTGCACTATGCCGGGAGTCTCCAGACTTTTTAGCGGCTCCCAATAGACGACTCTTTCTTCTGGAACAGCAAAAAAGATGTAGGGAGCAATATAGAATAAAAGCTTCTTATTTTAATAATCAAAGATTTATATAGGTTTATATTTACTAAACTTTAACTACGGGTAAAAATTTCCTAAGTGCACGTATCATTTTCGACGTTCTGAGAAACATTGAAATATAATCCACAAAATCAACAATATTTTTCAGAAAATTTGATACATACAATGTGTGTCTGAAAAATTTTGAACAGTCTGATATAAAAAAAATATTTTTTAAGAGTATTCAGGAAAAATTAAAGTTTTGATTGACTGATTGATTTTAGGGAGTCAGGGCGCATCGACTGCATGGTCATTTAGCGCCCATGTATGAACTGGTTTTGGCTGAGCGTGTTGTTCGTTCTTATGTTTTTGTTATATTGTGCTATATAAGTTGATTTCTTTTAAAAATTGTACTATCTTTTAATGTCTGTCGGGATGTTTTCCGAGTTTATTGTTTTGTTTTAGCAAGAGGGAAGGAAGTCCATGTTTGATCCTGGTAGTGGAGAAATCCGGGGATTCCAAAATATATTTGATTGTTAACTGAGAATTGCACCTGGGGCAGGCTGGAGGAGGCTGGTTTTCAAAAGGTGAACGTGGGTGGCGTAGAAATGACCCACAGCTATCCTTCTCCAGATTACGTTCTCTTTTCGGCTCATCGATGTGTGGTGGAATGGGGGAAAGACCGTTGGTTTCAGTTCCCAGAGCTTGTTGGATAGGTCTTCCAAGTCCCACTGGAGTTGGAAGAGGTTGGTGAATTTTCCTTCTACTAGATTGAGACAATCTGATGGATGGTTCTCAGCAGTTATTGTTATACCAGTTGGTATTGCTTGTTTAGCTTATTGCTCTGCCTTCTCGTTTCCTCTAATTCCCGCTTGCCCAGGAACCCATGAGAAGTTTATTGTGGATATTAAGGAAAATTCGGGAGGATGGTAGGAGCTAAATGCAGTCAAACATAGCATTCTGCATGTCTTTTTCTTCTTATGCTTTCTCCTAATGGAGGATGGCGACCACTTCTCTAAATGTTTTTCTGTCCCTCGAAACATGAAACAACTACCCTACATTCATGCCGGTCCATTCTCTGATGTTTCTCAGCCAAGACTTTTGCTTTTTTTCGACACCCTTTCTACCGTCAACTCTTTCCTGCATGATGGTTTGCAATACTGAATATTTGTCGTTTCTGAGTACATGACCTAAGTAGGATGTTTTTCGTACTTTTATGATTGTCAAGAGTTTTCTGCCTTGGCTTGTTCTTCGTTAGAACTTCCTTATTAGATTCTGGCTGTCCATGGGTTTTTTTAATATCCTTTAATAGAGCCACATTCCAAATGCTTCTAGCGTCTTAGTAGTGTATTGCTTCAACGTTCATGTCTCGACTCCATACAAAAGTGGGGACGTAGAGCATCCCCGGAAACGTAATCTTAGAGTGAGGGATAAGTTTTTGCTGCAGAACATGGTCCGGAATTATAAAAATGATTTTCTTGCAACCTCTATTCTGGCGTTAATTTCAGTGTCTTGGTCAGTTTCAAATATGATATAGGTGCCTAAATATTTGTACTTTTCTACACGTTCTACTTATTTTCCTTCAAGGAATAATTGGCCATTGTTGGTTTGATGTTTAGAAACGACCTATATCTATATGTATTTATTAATTGTCGCTATTTTTTTTTATTGTGTTTTGATATACAAATGCTCATTAAGCCCTGTTTTAAGAATAATATGATAATTTTTCCCGGTTTTTGATAAGATAATAAACTACTTTTATGCACAATTATTTACTACCTTGAAACGTTGAAATCTTTGGCACAATGACAATTCACAACTGTTATCATTATTACACCAAACTTTTTATTTTTGCACTCGACGCGCGTTTCTCTAACCATGTTTATCATCATCAAGAGCGATAATTGCCTGTATCAAAGAATGAAAACTAGATTATTTACACTAAACTTGGAATCGCTCTAGTACTATGTGCATTAGTTCCGATTGAGTAACTCGTACAGAGAATTGAAAATGACCTATTCCTCACAAAACTGTGACATGTCCTTGATCCTTATTTAGACTGTTTTTACGTTTTATTAATTCCGTACTTTCGAATGCATCTAATAATTTTTTATTAGATACATTCCTTATGAACCTTAAATTATTTAAGGTTACTGCATGATCCTGCTTAAAAACATATTCGGCAATACTTGAAATTTTAGATCTACTGTACCTTAAATGAACTAAATGTTCTTTAAATTTTGTTTGAATCAACCTTCTTGTTTGCCCAACATATCTCTTATTGCATTAATTACAACTAATCTCATAATTTCCACTTCTATAACGTTCATGTTTTTATAGATTGTCTGATGACTTATAAACTAACGTGAGGCCCACATTATTGAATACTCAGTCCTCTGGCATATTTTGAATTATATGGTATTGAAATATATTTTGTCATATTCGGCTCACGAGTAAAAAACGTGAAATTATGAATATTTAGCCTAAATTTATTTCTATTTATTAACTTGTTTAGTAAGTTTTGTCATAACCATTGATTCAACGGAGAAATGACTAAACGATGACTCAAAAAGTGTAACGGGACAAGTTTATGTTTACAATGAATTATCTGTTACAGTATTTTTCCTGTAGATGTCAAATTCGTATTTATTATTATTTTTAATAAGTAAAATAATCAGGACTAGTAATTGGTTGTTATTTTCAATTTCATAAGTAAATGTATTGGAGTTGTATCGGCTATTTAATTCTGTTGCAACTACAAAATTTATGATTTCAGGTTATCAGTGCATCTATGAAAATGTCCACATTTTATAGTGGTAGACCGGGAAAAGGCAAAACATTGATCTTATTTTGAGTTTTGGCCTTATACTAGATGCTGTTGAAGACATCTAAATTGTATTCTTCTCTTGAGAATTTTCTAGCCAGTATAGGCGGAAATGGTTGTTTCTCGCCTCTGCTGCTTCTTTAGAATGTAATCCAATGAGCAAATGAGCAAAATTGCCTTTCTCATTACTGTTGTCCCGTGAATTAATACTTTGTGCATCGTAGGAGACATGGGATACCAGGAATACAACTTCACATAAATTTTGGCAGAATACTTTCGAATAATCGGATCCTGGCCTGCAATACAGACAGGCCAAACTGTAATACATTTGTATCAACGTTATTTTGAAAAAATTCTGGAAAATTCTCCACGGGGTGTAGATTGAACGAAAATTATCACGAGTTAATAATTTATCTGGTATATAAAAACAAAAATTTCAAGGTCATCAGATTTCAGTAAAGATTGGAATCAAACTTTGTTGAAAACTCATTTGGGGTGAGTTTTGTGAAATCACTGATCATTTTTATACCTCTGTAACAAAATTTTTTATTTGAAAAGCAATCAACGTACGGAACACTAATTGCGCAAGTTCAACTTGCACTTGACCGGTTATTATTTTCTTTTAAAATCAATAAAATCACTGGGACGCACCCTGAAGTATAAAAAAAATACCTTTTTAAATACCGAAAAACGGGTTTTCGTACAATTTGGAGTAACATTTTCTACCTACAAAACATTACTAATTATTGAAAAATATATATATATATATATATATATATATATATATATATATATATGTATATATATATATATATATATATATATATATATATATATGTATATATATATATATATATATATATATATTATATATATATATATAATATATATATATATATATATACATATATAAATAATATATATATATATATATATATATATATATATATATATATATATATAATAAATATATATACATATATAAATATATATATATATATATATATATATATAATATATATATATATATATATATATATATATATATATATATACATATATATATATATACATATATAATATATATATATATATATATATATATATATATATATATATATATATAAATGATCAATATATATATGCGCTCTTACCTGTAATATTCAAATCCATCACAATTTTCTTCAATATAGACTCCAAAAAAGGAACATCGTTTTTTTAAATAACTGTCTTGTAACGAATGCCGAGAAGAGAAACGAACAGTCGGAGCGATGATCAAATTCTGACTCAGACTCCGGTGCGCACGCCTTTTGTTCTATGCCTATTCAACATTGATAGGTAACAAATTTTTTCTACCTAGGACAAGTTTTACGAAATCGATTTATAGCCGCCTCAAACGCTGAAATACCCCTATGTGCAACTAAATAATCTGTCGTATTACTTACAATTAATTAAACGTAAGTAATCTGATCATACCAAAGTTGTATTGTTGGCCCAAAATTTATAAATCTGGAAAAAGCATTCCAACCCAGTGTGTCGACGATAGGATCACCCACAAATTTAATTTCTAAATGTTTGGTTCAGAATTTGAAAATTTACCTTTAAGAGAAAACAATTTTTCAGTGAAAAACTCTTTAAAATTCATTAAAAAAACGAAAAATCTAGTTCTCAACGAAGGCGAAATTTTAATTTCTTTTGACGTCAGTTTTTTTGCTCCCTAGGGCACCAATACCACAAACCTTACAATACCTCTGTGCGTTACTTAGAATGAATGACCTCAAGGAAAATTGAATGAATACTTAATTTTGTTCAAACTTTGCACGGAATAAAATTATTTTCGATATACAAACAATTTTTTGTTTAAAAGGAAGGCACAACAATGAGTAACTGCTTATCACCCTTAATGGCAAATTTAATCATTAGTAAGTGTGAAAACCGAAGCCAGTCAAAATTTGAGTACTTCTCGAGAGTAGTAGTAGAACCTATACGGTTTGTAGATGATGTTTTCGCAATTTTTGATAGAAAAAAATTTGTTTCTAAATGAAATAGTTGATACGACTCCTTCAGATTTACCTATGAAATTGAGAACAACGAACGATTATCATTCCTGGATAATTTAATTATCAAAAATAATAATAAATTATAATTTCTCTTCTACAAGAAAGATATCATAATAGATAGATATATTCCCAACCATTCATATCATTGGAAACAACATAAACTTTCCGCGTTACACTTCTTGGTTCATCGTTTAGTCACTTTCCCGTTAAACGAAGTCAGATTCAGAAATAAGAGGAAGTCAGGTTCAGAAATGAGACGAATCGCTTTAAGCTAAAATTAATAATTATGACGAAAACTTAATAAACACGTTAATAAATAGACAAAGGTTTAGGTTAAATATTCATAATTCTTACTAAGATATTTAATAATGTATCCCCCACCTTAGACTAGAAGTCAACCTAAAAAATACCGTAGGAAATCCGAAGGATAAAACTCACCAATGTGGAATTTATGAGATAACTTGTAATTATTATAGCAAGTGTGTTAGATAAAAAAAACCGGTCAAGTGCAAGTTGAACTTGCACAATTAATGTTCCGTACGTTAATTGCTTTTAAAATAAAAAATTTTGTTACGGTGGTATAAAATGATCAGTGACTTCACTATCTATTAAAGGTAATGCACTCGTGATCATTTTCGTTCAATCTATACCCCGTGCAGAATATTCCAGAATTTTTTCAAAATTTTTTGATCTGTACTTTTTGAGATAAGGTCAGCGATTTGTCGCGATTTTTTAAAAATAATACAAAGAAAAATGTGCGCAAGTATTACATATATATATATATATATATATATATATATAAATATATATACATATATATATATATATATATATATATATATATATATATATATATATATAAAAGGGTGATTCATTTAGAGGTACTTTTTTTAAATACAAAAAAAATGAATAAAAGCAATTTTATTTAAAAATCTTTATTATCATATAAAAGAACCATTCTTTACAATTATTTCTTAAAGATAATTTCTTTCAAATGTTGTCCGCGACTACGGTTAACAACGTCCATTCTGAAGTTCCTATTTTCAATGACGCGTGTGAGTATTTCGAGTGGTATTTGGCCAATGACTCGAGTAATATTGGCCTCCAATGCCTCAACTGTAGCTGGCTTATCCATGTAGACTTTGGACTTTACATAGCCCCAAAGGAAAAAAGTCAAGTCAATTTTTTTTTCTCGAAAACAGTGGATCTTCTGCAAGCTTGTCAAGAGCCCAACGACTAAAACGGAAACGATTCGGAAAGTCGGTCGGCTTCAGTTGTTGCACTAGTTGAATTTTGTATGCTTTTAAAGAAAGATCCTTACGTAAAATACGCCAAGTTGTTGAATATGACAGGCCAAGCTGTTGAGAACGGCGACGAATCGACACTTCACGGTCTTTGCGTACACTCTCCGCTACCGCCCTATATTTTCTTCACTACGTGCTGGATGTGGTCTATTCGGTCGAGCATTATCCAATAATGAAAAATTGGGTCTCAAACTTATTGATGGTAGAGCGAATTGTGCGTTCGGTAGGCCGATTATATGGACCATAAGTTGCTCTAAGCGCCCGATACACATTCCTCGTAAGAACGCCCATTTTCGTAATAAAGTTGAACAATTTGTAGACGCTGTGCCGGGCTAAGTCTTTCCATTATGAATTGTCAAACACTACTGAACAGGAATGCCACTTCAGTTGACACGACGCATGCGCAATCTGCAATTAAATCCCCATCACAAAAAGTACCTCTAAATGAATCACCCTTTATATATATATATATATATATATATAAATATATATACATATATATATATATATATATATATATATATATATATATATATATATATATATATATATATATTATATATATATATATATATATATATATATATATATATATATATTACTCGTGTTTTGACAAGCTGTCATTTGACACCCACACTCGATGACCTAGTAATTTTTTTTTTCACTTCCGATTTCACCCCTCAAAACTAACCCCTTAAGTCAAAATTTAACTTTCAAAACTACACGGCTCTGATGAGGCCATCAATTCCTATGTTATTACCAAATTTCAACTTTCTATGTCGAATAGTTTCGGAGAAAATCGGGTGTGACAGACAGACAGACAGACACCGAAGTGATCTTATAAATGTTCCGTACAGAACACTAAAAAGGTTAATTCGAACAAGATATAAAGAATATTTAGCGCATCTGAAAATATATAAATCTGAAAAAACTCGAACATATTCTTACACAGAATCATACAGTAACATTAAATAATTTAAGGTTAATAAAGAATGATTGTAGTAGGAAATTATTAGACGCATACGAAAGCACTGAAATAATAAGTTCTAAGTTTAATATAAAATGTCTAGTTTTGATTCTTAGATTTAGTTAATCATCGCTCCTGATAATGATATTATCGTTAGCGAAACGCGGGTCAAAGGAACAAATAAAATGTTTGGTATAGTGGAAAACTGTTGGTAGCACAATTATTTAAATTAAAACATACAAGGAGTTAAAGGAGTACAAGAGGAGGCTATCGTGTTAGATACCATTTTCAGTGTTCTTAGATTTGGAAAATTCGTTTTTTTTTTCCTTGTTTTTCATTTTAAGAGGTGTTACAGGTGGTGCACAGGGTAGAGGGTCGTTAAATACTGTATAATTTCAAGAGTATGATGATATTTTTTTAAGTTTTTGGTAGCAGTAAGGGGAAAATTTTAAACATAGTATTTATATTAAAATATAGAAGAGGTGGGAGCGGGGATTAGGGGTGTTATGTTATACGATTATACGACTTAGCAGCTGATAATGTCAATGTGGTCGTAGGCGACGCATCAAATATTGCCTGCAACACGCTGGACGCCTATCGCTTTGATATAGAACACTTCCATATAAATATATTCTTTTAATCTCGCCACATCGCCCTACAGCACGCAAGCTGCGCCCACAGAAAACAGCAGCGTTTTAAAACACTATCAATAATGACAGGCGAGTTTATACCAAAGTCAAGTCATTTTGATCATTTTTTCTATACTTATAAGCCTTATCTTTCTGATGTTCCTAAAAACGGTTAAAAATTCAACTGTGGTACTACTCAGCATGTTTTCTTTGAAATATAAATTTACGTTGCTCTAAGAAGAACGTGAAGGCAGATCTATACATTTAGTTGAAACACGATAGTTGGCAGTATAGCGTTTTTAAGTAGTAATACTCGTATGTCCTTCGATTTATTTTAAAACATTAAAAAATTAGGACAATTGAAAACGTAAGTAGAGATGTACGTAACGATGTACCAAAAGCTTGGGTTGTGATGCATTGTATTTAAAACTAGAGGTTTCTTTAATATTTTTGTACAGGGTGAGTCAACCATAGAATAAAGTTTAATTTCTCATTTGTTTCGGAAATGAAGAAAAAATGTTAAATACGAGGCTGGTTTCAAGGAAGTCGAGTGATTTTCAAGAAATGGACGAAAAAGAATTTCGTGTGGTGATTAAACATTACTTTATGAGAGGCAAAACGCCTCAGGAGACTAAAGAGAAGCTTGATAAACATTATGGTGACTTTGCACCTTCGATTAGAACAGTTTTATAAGTGGTTTTAAAATTTTCGGACTGGCCATATGGGCATAAGTGACGCTGAACGTTCTGGACGGCCTGTGGAGGTTACGACTCCAGAAATCATTGATCAAATCCATGATATGGTGATGGATGACAGAAGAGTTAAGGTGCGTGAGATTGCTAGTGCTGTGGGTATCTCGACTGAACGGGTACATAATATTTTGCATAAACATTTGGACATGAGAAAGCTATCCGCTAGATGGGTGCCGCGACTGCTCACGCTTGACCAAAAACGGAATCGTGTGAATTGTTGCAAGGATGGTTTGCAGCTGTTCCAGAAGAATCCGGAGGACTTTAAGCGTCGTTTTCGTCACTGTGGATGAAACATGGATACATTACTATACTCCTGAGACCAAACAACAATCTAAACAATGGGTTACCAAGGGGGAATCTGCACCAAAAAAGGCGAAGAGCGTTCCTTCGGCCGGAAAGGTTATGGCGACTGTCTTTTGGGATTCACAAGGGATAATCCTCATCGACTATCTGGAAAAGGGTAAAACTATTACAGGTGAATATTATTCATCGTTATTAGACCGTTTGAAAACCGAGCTGCAAGAAAAACGCCCGCGATTGGCCCACAAGAAAGTCCTTTTCCATCACGACAACGCACCAGCACACACCTCAGCAGTTGTGGTCGCAAAATTAATGGAAATAGGATTCCAACTCGTTTCACATTCCCCCTATTCTCCAGACTTGGCTCCCTCGGACTACTATTTGTTCCCCAATTTGAAGAAATGGCTGGCGGGACAAAGATTTTATTCAAACGAGGAGGTAATTGCAGACATTAATGGATATTTTGCAGACTTGGACAAATCCTATTATTCGGAAGGGATCAACAAACTAGAACATCGTTGGACGAAGTGTATAAGCCTAAAAGGAGACTATGTCGAAAAATAAAAAAGGTTAACCCCAAACACATAAGTAGTTTTTATTTTTGCACGGACTTTTCAAACCAGCCTCGTACAATAGTTTTAGGGTGTTAAGGTGCACAGTTTAAAATTATTTTTAAGTATACAGGGTACTTCAAACAAGTATGGCCGATATAACATATGTTTATTTTTTTAAATGGAACATCCTATTTTCTAATTTATTTTTAAATTCTGCGTAAAATTTTGTAAGTTTTTTATTAATAATGTTATAAACCTATACCTAATAGTTTTTCTAATATTTCAATTTTTTTAAAAAAAAAACCTGTTTCTAATAGTTTCCGATTTATTTTGAATTTTTCAATTTTTTACCCTTGTTTTTAATACACTTACGCTATAACATCATAGTTGCCAAGACAAAACAAAAATGTAGGCATTGTCAAATCTTGACATGTCTCTTAAGCAAGTAAAAATAGTTTAATTTGTTGTAGTAAGTGACGTATAAAGGTAATAGTTATGGATTTTCCTAAAAATGAATTAATTGTTATGGTTTATATACTGGGCCAGACGGAAAAAAATGTCTTTTGGTAGTAAGGCTTGACGGAGCGAAGTACCCTAACAGACGTATACTATCTAGAAAATGTTTTCAGTGCTTAAAGGAACGGTTTGCTGGTAGTGGTAACGTTGAGTATACGAAACGGAAAGTAGTAAACCAGAATGCTACCAATGAGGGAAACGAAATGGAGATTTTACTTCATGTTGAAGATAATCCCCAGGTCAGCAGCCGTCAACTAGCTGTCAGATAAGTGACACATCCCAATATACGGCTATCGCACCACGAGAAAATACAGTATCATCCCTTTCATATGGAACTATACCAAGAACTTCAAGACCGTCATTTTGAACAACGAGTAAACTTTTGTACCACCATGAATGGAGCAATAGAGGCCGATCCAAATTTCTATTCCAAAATAATGTTTTCGCAGTAATGGGTCAGTTAACAGCCATAACATGCATTATTATTCAACAGTTAATCCATTAAATCCAATAAAGTCGCTTAATGTGGAATATTAAATTTTCGAATTATTGGTTCATAATTTTTCCGTGAACCGTTTAACGGCCTAGATATCTAAAATTTTTGCAAAACGAATTACTCCAGTTTCTTGAAGAAGTTGATAACTTTGAAGGGAAACAAATGTGGATTCAACAAGATGAAGCTCCTGCTCATTACCACCGGGAAGTTCGGGAATTTTTAAACGATTGTTATCCACAAAAATGGATCGGTAGGGATGGATTCATTCAGTGGCCCCCTCAATCATGTAACTTAACACCTTTAGACTTCTTTTTGTGGGACTACATTAAAGATCGTGTTTATGTAAATCCCCCTAAAACACCAGTAGATATGGAAAATAAAATGCGGGATGCGTGCAGGACAATAAGGCCCTTTATGCTAAGGAAAGTGAAGGAAAATATAGTAAAACAACTAAACATGTGTATTCAAGTAGACGGGCATATTTTTGGACATTTATTACGTCATAATAATTAATCATTAGATAAGTTAAACTATATTAAAATTGTTATTAACTATCTGTTTAAGTTTTCACAATAGCGGAAGTGTATTAAAAACGAGAGTAAAAATTTAAAAATTCAAAGTAAATCGAAAACTATTAGAAATAGGTATATGATATATTTAATAAAAGTTGGAGGGTTTTGTAAAATCTATCAGAAAAAATAATAGTATACAGGACGTGTCATTTTAAAAAATTGAGATTTTTCAATTTAAAATAGTCGAAATGCATAAATTTATTTTGAACACCCTGTAGCATCTAACTCAAATTTCTTTACATATATCTGTTTTTCATTCCTACAGAACGCTCATACCAATTATGAGTATTCCACCTTCAGAAACAATGGCGCTACTGGCAATTTTTTACAAAACTAAAAAACTAGTATTATTGTCAAAACATTGAAATATTAGAAAAAATACTAGGTTTAGGTTTATCACATTATTAATAAAAAAGTTTATAAAATTTTACTCAGAATTTAAAAATAAATTAGAAAATTTTAAATTTCATTTAAAAAAAAACATATGTTATATCGGCCACACTTTTTTGAAGTACCCTGTACACTCAAAAATAATTTTAAACTGTACACTTTAATATTTCCTAAAACTATTGTATTTGACATTTTTTCGTCATTCTCGAAACAAATGAGATAATGAACTTTACGGAATACCTGCCATAGTTCTCAAAAACTGTGCTAGGGAACTAACACCAGTTTTCTGTAGACTTTTCAACCTATCCTACAGAATATTTCTTCTGCTGGTAATGTGCCACAGTTCAGCCGATACCTAAAAAAGGCAAGATCTTGCCAAATAACTACCGACCAGTCGCACTTCTTTTAATAATATCGAAAGTCATGGAAAAGGCTATCAATCAGCATCTTCTAAAATATCTTAAAGGATTCAACATTATTAGCGATCACCAATATGGCTTCCGTAAACATAGATCAACAGGAGATCTTCTGACTTATGTAACACATATTTGGAACAACGCAACTGAACACTTTGGAGAATCTCGAGCGGTTGCTCTTGACATACGTAAGGTATTCGACCGTGTTTGGCACGATGGACTGTTGGCTAAGCTACGCTCTTATGATATGTCTGAAAAGTTCTGTTGGTGGCTCTCATGTTTCCTCAGAGAGAGTTCTTTAAGAGTGGCAGTCGACGGATTTCTTTCTAACACCTTCACTATCAACGCCGGTGTGCCCCAAGACTCCATACTATCTACTACTATCTTTTTGATTTACATTAACAATCTGCTGGAAAAGACCAGAAATCCACTCTACAGCATTGCAGATGATAGTACGTTTATCTCTTCATTCATTTTGAACGCTCAGACATCTGCTACTCAGACGAATATCCTCAGACAGCGGGAAGTTGTTCAACTTAACAAAGACCTGCAAGAAATTCTATCTTGGGGTGACAGTAACCAAGTGAAATTTAACACTACAAAAACCCAGGCGGCAGTTTTTTCTAAAAAAGTTAACGTTGCTGAACCCGACATTCCTCTAACATCGTTATTCAATTTGTTGGGCGTTAATTTGGGAGAAAATATGTCCTGGCATGAACATGTCGCAGGCATAGCAAGGAGTGCTTGTCAAAAGTTGGGAATATTATTTCGAACCAGAAAGCTTTACACTCCACAACAACTGTTAATTTTTTACAAAGCTCAAATTCGACCAACTATGGAATACTGTTCCCATCTTTGGGGCTCCGCTCCCAAACATACATTGCATTTGTTGGATTCTATTCAGAGAAGAGCTGTTCGTCTGATTGGAGACCCGAAATTGACCGGTAGCCTTGATTCGCTGGAACATCGAAGAACGGTTGGCGACTTGAGCCTATTCTACAGGAATTTTCATGGAAAGTGTTCGAAGGATGTAGCCCGTTTAATTCCTCCCAGAGCGGTGCATGTTAGAAATACACGTCACGCTAATAGTTCACTTCCGTATGGGGTTCAGCTTGTTACTCCTCGTACAATGCTTTTCAAGCAGTCTTGTATATGGAGAACATCATCCCTTTGGAATAATTTGCCCAGGACCGTGTTTCCCACCGAGTACAATTTACGACGATTCAAGAACAACATGAATAGCTTTTTTCGCATGCGTGTCGCTCCTGTAGAGCTTTAGGAACTTTTCCTGCAGCAAGTGGGCTAGACCCATAAAAAAAAAAACAAAGAAAAATACGTATACTTCAATAATCTGCCAAAAAAAGAGGAGGGTCAGTTAGGGCGATTTTCGGCCAAACAAAAAATCATCCAAAATACATAAAATACATTCCCTGAGTCAAGATAAATAATATTCAATTCTAGCCTAAACGGATACACCTCGCCTTAGACACCCCTATTCTACCTACATCCTCCTATATCATCCGAAAATCTTCTAGGTAAGGATTTAAAATAAAAAATGCCTCAAGACCCATAGAATATATTACTTTGACCAACAAAAATAATATAGTGGTAAACGAGCGTTTCCCCCACCCCAGTTCCCCCACCCCTTTATCACTCTAAAATCATGTAAGAATTTCATTGAAAAATGACTCAAAATACACGTACATTAAATACATTGCTTGAGAAAGAAATGGACAAGAGATTTTGTAGGATTTTAAGGAGGCCTCAGTCCAGTAGAGTTCGACACTGGCACACACTTATGAACCCCATCGGACCAAAACTCCTTCTTTTCAATCAGATTCTTATTTTTTTTGGAGAATATAAATATAATTCATAGGGAGGATATTTGGCAGAGGTAGCACTCAGTGGAGTTACATTGCACCAGATTCTAAAAGTGTTTAAAAGGTGTCTGAAAGATGTCTGAAGTGTTTTAAAATGTACCTGGAAGGTGTCTGGAAGGTATCTGCGTCTGTTTGATAGGCGTTTTCATAGGAGTGGTGTGGTCCTACATAAACATGTTCCATATGCGCTGTTTGTGTTTTGACACAAGCCTTAGCTGCACCTTTTTATAAAACGTAATGTAATTGATGTAAAATGATTTAATGTACCGTAACGCGATATAATGTAATGCAAACTGTAATATAATGTAAGTAATGTAAGGTAGGTACTGCAACGTAATGTTGACTATATATTTTGTTGGTTGGTTTGTTTTAAATTCTTACTTAGAAGATTTTCTTATGATATAGGAGGTTGTAGGTAGAATAGGGTGTCTAAGAGGGAGATGTATCGGTTTAGGCTAAAATCGATTGAATATTATTTGTCTGGACTCAGGGAGTGTATTTCACGTGCTTTGGATGATTATCTGTTGGGCTGAAAACCGTCCTTATTGACCCTCCTCCTTTCGGCCGCTTTCACGTCTCTTGCAGTTAAGAAAAACGAAGTACAGCGCGTATTTCACATCCGCGAGATTTTCAATGGTCTGAGACATTTTAAACGCCCATAAACAAACGTAAATTCGGACGAATGGCATCTACGAGGCTGGTTTTGAAAAGTCCGTGCAAAAATAAAAACTACTTATGTGTTTGGGGTAAACCTTTTTTATTTTTCGACATAGTCTCCTTTTAGGCTTATACACTTCGTCCAACGATGTTCTAGTTTGTTGATCCCTTCCGAATAATAGGATTTGTCCAAGTCTGCAAAATATCCATTAGTGTCTGCAATCACCTCCTCGTTTGAATAAAATCTTTGTCCCCCCGCCAGCCATTTCTTCAAATTGGGGAACAAATAGTAGTCCGAGGGAGCCAAGTCTGGAGAATAGGGGGGATGTGAAACGAGTTGGAATCCTATTTCCATTAAGTTTGCGACCACAACTGCTGAAGTGTGTGCTGGTGCGTTGTCGTGATGGAAAAGGACTTTCTTGTGGGCCAAATCGAGGGCGTTTTTTCTTGCAGCTCGGTTTTCAAACGGTCCAATAACGATGAATAATATTCACCTGTAATAGTTTTACCCTTTTCCAGATAGTCGATGAGGATTATCCCTTGCGAATCCCAAAATACAGTCGCCATAAACTTTCCGGCCGAAGGAACGGTCTTCGCCTTTTTTGGTGCAGATTCCCCCTTGGTAACTCATTGTTTAGATTGTTGTTTGGTCTCAGGAGTATAGTAATGTATCCATGTTTCATCCACAGTGACGAAACGACGCTTAAAGTCCTCCAGATTCTTCTGGAACAGCTGCAAACCATCCTTGCAACACTTCACACGATTCCGTTTTTGGTCAAGCGTGAGCAATCGCGGCACCCATCTTGCGGATAGCTTTCTCATGTCCAAATGTTTATGCAAAATATTATGTACCCGTTCAGTCGAGAGATGCCCACAGCACTAGCAATCTTACGCACCTTAACTCTTCTGTCATCCATCACCATATCATGGATTTGATCAATGATTTCTGGAGTCGTAACCTCCACAGGCCGTCCAGAACGTTCAGCCACACTTGTGCCCATATGGCCAGTCCGAAAAGTTTGAAACCACTTAAAAACTGTTCTAATCGAAGGTGCAGAGTCACCATAATGTTTATCAAGCTTCTCTTTAGTCTCCTGAGGCGTTTTGCCTTTCATTAAGTAATGTTTAATCACCACACGAAATTCTTTTTCGTCCATTTCTTGAAAATCACTCGACTTCCTTAATTCACACGAATGCCAAACACAAAGAAATAGACCAATATGGCTGAAACTTGGTGTGCGTTCATTCAAGAGATGCTACTAACTAAACATGACCTCGATACACGCCGGTGGTGCCATCTCTCGGACTTTGCACGGACTTTTCAAACCGGCCTCGTATTACTAACCAATAGATGCAAGTACGCAGCGCACATGCGCGGAACGGCGACCGCGACGCTGTAATGACCATATTTCCAAAACAGTACACACTTAAAAAATGAGCCTCGTATTTGAATTTTTTTATGCCGCTTTTAGATTAGATGCTATATACTCCTTAACAACTGGGAAAATAAAGATATTTTTAAGAAAATGGCTCGCAATATTAGGTCGAAAAACAATTACACATCAATTCGGGCTCCTTTTCTCCCTTCTCTACTCTAAGGAACAATAAAAGAATGGATCCATTCTTTTGCCGCAAGGAGCGATAAAAAACCGTGAATATATTTTGTGTAATTGCGCCCCATAAGTCGGTTTTATTATCTTACTCCGGCATGGCGAGTGCGACTGAGTTGCCGTGTTAGGGGCCTCAAGGGGCACGGCATAGCACGTGAGCATGCAGCCGTTTTATACTGATAGCGCTGGTGGAGCCCCGCTTTCAGTGACGGGGTTTTTGGGTAGGTTTTTTTTTGGAATACTTGGAGCAAATACTAAGGTAAATATTTAAGTCTTCTTCTTTGACATTTTTCATCAAATTCTTTACAACTGAAAATTAATATAAATTTTTTTTAATATAGCATGAAAGTACGAAATATCGTAATTCAAGAATTACAACCCGATATTGTAAATGATAGATGTTTTACGGTGATATATTAGAAAATAACCGGTCAAATGCAAGTTGAACTTGCGCAATTAGTGTTCCGTGCGTTGATTGCTTTTAAAATAAAAAATGTTGTAACGGAAGTATAAAATGATCAGTGACTTGACAAAACACACCCCAAATGAGTTTTTCAACAAAGTTTATTTCCAATCTTTACTGAAAATTGATGACCTTGAAATTTCTGTTTTTTATATACCAGATAAATTATTACAGGTAATGCACTCGTGATAATTTTCGTTCAATCTACACCCCGTGGAGAATATTCCAGAATTTTTTAAAAATTTTTTGATAAGTACTTTTCGAGATAAGGCGGGTGGACAGCGATTTTTCGCGATTTTTTAAAAATAATACAAAGAAAAGTTCGCGCAAGTATTACATTATATATATATATATATATATATATATATATATATATATATATATATATATATATATATATATATATATATATATTTTACTCGTATTTTCACAAGCTTTCATTTGACACCACACTCGATTACCTAGTAAAAAAAATTTTTTTTTCACTTCCGATTTCACCCCCCAAAACTAACCCGTTAAGTCAAAATTTAACTTTCAAAACTAAATAGCTCTGATGAGGCCATCAATTCCTATATGATTACCAAATTTCAACTTTCTATGACAAATAATTTCGGAGAAAATCGGGTGTGACAGACGGACAAACGGACAGACAGACAGACGGACAGACACCGAAGTGATCTTATAAGTGTTCCGTACGGAACACTAAAAAGGGAAGAGCTTTGTCATAATTAGAAATAATGAAAAAATAACATAATTTTAAGATTTATCAACTCCAAGAGCCCCCACAGGAATATATAATACACTAGTGAGCAAAAAAATCGACTGAAACTATTTTGTTTCATCCTTGAATTTAATTTTAAAACAGTGGTATTATTTTTGGTATGATTAGAATGCTAATTTTCTTCTCTTTCCAATAATACCAAAAATATTTGAATTTCCCAAAAGTTTTAATAATTAAAACGGTTTTTGCTCGCTCAGCAACGTACTCGTTGCGCGCTATTCATCCCTATAAGAACAAATACAACTGCATTTTCCTATCATTCTTTTATCGAAACTTCAACCGTCAAGATCTCCGCTATACCTGCCCACTAATTACGTCATCGAAAAATGGATACCACCCTGGGAGAAACGGCACAAGTCATCGCCCTATTGCTACAAGGGCATAACTAACATGTAGTGGCTGCGCAACTGCAGCTGAGCTAGTCAGCTGTCGCCAGAGTCTACAGACGATACCAAGAGCCCGGTGCCTTTACAAGGAGGCCAGGATCAAGAAGAAGAGATATACCTCGTAGCGAGACGCCGCTCCATTGTCAACACAACTCTAAGAAATCGTCACTTGACCGGCGTTGAGGTCCAGCAGGAGCTCTGACAAGTCCGTGGTCGAGCTGTCAGTCATTGTGCAGTCAGAAGAAGATATAAAGAAGCTAACCTAACCCCGAAGAGACCAGCCAATGGACACAAATTGACAGTAGTTCATCGACAAGCGCGACTTAGGTTTGCTCTTGAACATGTCGACTGGACCTTAGAGCAATAGCTCTCCGTTTTATTCTCCGACGAGTCCCGAATGTGCCTACCTGGGGAGCGCTATGCGCAGTGCTGCATTACTGAAACTGTCGGGTCGCCTACGGAGGAGGTTCTGTCATGGAGTGGAGAGGCATCTCACTAGATGTGAAAACCGATTTGGTGTTCGTGACTGATGAGACTCGTAGGGCTGGATTAACTGTTCACTGATATATGGAGGAGATCCTGCAGGAATACGTCGTTCTTTACGCTGGGTTTGTTGGCGATAGCTTCGTGCTAATGTAAGGCAATGCAAGGCTGCTGCATCGGTGCTGCAATATCTGGTGGAAGTGGGAATACCCACATTAGACGGGCCTGAGAGGAGGCCTGACTTTAATTCAATCGAGCATATGTGTAATGAACTGAAAAGAACGGTCCGAGCCAGAAATCCAGCCCCTGGATCACTGAGAGACTTAAAGGTTGCGATGGTGGGGAAGAAACCAACAGACAGTGGTGAAAAAGCTCACCCGTTCCATGAAAAACCGGCTGGAAGCAATAATAAGGGCTAGGGGAGGTAATACAAAATATTGATTTTGATTTTTATCAATAAATCGAATTGTTAAACTTAAAATTTGTTTAATTTTTGCTATAATATATATAAAATGCAATGTCTCTCTGTCTGTCTGTCTTACGTGTCTTTTTGTAAATTCATACATATATTCTTTGGCCAGGTTATATAATAATAATAATCTATATCTATAATATATATAAAATGCAACGTCTCTCTGTCTGTCTGTCTGTCCGTTAGTGCCCTTATCCCCCGAGAACCACTTTTCCAATTTACGTGATTTTTTAAATTCATACATATGTTCTCTGACCAGGTTATAGATATATATTTTATTACATCTATAATATATATAAAATGCAACGAATGCAACGTACCTCTGTCTGTCTGTCTGTCCGTTAGTGCGCTTATCCCTCGAAAACCACTTATCCAATTTACGTGATTTTTTAAATTCATACATATGTTCTCTGACCAGATTATAGATACATATTTTATTACATCTATAATAGATATAAAATGCAACGTATTTCTGTCTGTCCGTCTGTCTGTCTGTCCGTTAGTGCGCTTATTACTGAGAGAACCACTTATCCGATTTACGTGCTTTTTTTTTAAAACATACATATGTTCTCTGGCCAGGTTATAGGCTATATTTTACTACGTTAGGAAAAAAGTTCCCTTGCAATACACAGCCTAAACTACTAAATATGGAACAATATCATGTAGCAAAGGATATCTATAATATATATAAAATGCAACGTCTCTCTGTCTGTTTGTCCGTTTGTGCGCTTATCACTGGATAACCACTTATCCAATTTATGTGCTTTTTTTTAAACATGCTAAACCATTAAATATGGAACAATATCATGTAGCAAAGAATATCTATATTATATATAAAATGCAACGTCTCTCTGTCTATCTGTCTGTCCGTTAGTGCGCGTATCACTTGAGAACCACTTATCCGATTTACGTGTTTTTATAAATCTATACATATGTTCAATATAATTCGATATAAGCCTAGATAATGGGAGATAAGTATAAATAATATATATATATATATATATATATATATATATATATATATATATATATATATATATATATATATATATATATATATATATATATATATATATATATATATATAATCATAAATCTGGGCCACAAAATAAGTATCCTCGACCAAAAACAATCATCGAAATTAGAAGAAGAATCGATCTAGCCTGGGCAACATATGGAGCTCTGAGGAGCTGAAGAGGAAAATATTTAACCAGTGTGTCCTTCCAGTCTTCTCTTCTGAGACGTGTGCCCTTACTATGGAATCTGCACGTAAACTGAGGATTGAGCAAAGGCACATGGAGAGGTGAATGCTTGGTGTGACCCTTAATAACTGAACATGCAACGAAGATCTGCGTAGACACTCTGGAGTTACAGATGTAACCACACGCGTAGCTACTTTAAAATGGAAATGGGCGGGACACATGGTCAGACTTGGAGATATGAGATGGACCTTTAAAATATTAAAATGGAGACCAAGGACAAATAAGCGCAACAGAAGGAGACCACCGACACGTTTGCAGTTGCTATTGATATTAAAAGAACCTGCTTACAGACTGTGCAGAATAGACAGAGCTGAAATTCTATAGGGGAGGTCTATATCCAGCAGACGCAGAGTGCTGGTTGACAATGATGATCAAGACCGTGTAACCTTTATATTGGACTAACCTGAACCGAATATAGTACCTAAATTTTAATTAAACCGACACAGAAGTAAACCGGATGCCTCTACCGACGACGGCTCTGGGTATGAAAATGAGGACTAGAATTGGAAACTGCAATACCGAGACGATACTGAAGGTCTCACGTCTTACCCAAGTGAGTAGAGAGAGACGACCAAGTACAAGATTGACATCCTAGGTCTATAGGAATCGCACTATAATGGCACGGGCGAATATACTACTACAAGGGGGAATCTCTGGCAAGACACTGAATGAGAAAAACGAAAGTGGAATTGGTTTTCTACTAAGTAAAACAACTAGAAAAAGCCAACTGGGGTAGAAACTAATCTACTACAGACTTTTTACAGTCCGTTTAAAAAAGGACCATCGTTCAAGGTGGCAAGTGACTATAACAAATAACGATTTTACGAGCTGCTTATGACCACTCTTGACAATATCAAAAAATCAGATATTACCTCGGTAACGGAAGACGTTAATGCAAAGGTGGGGGGAATAACAAAGATGTAAGCGACCTCATGGGAACACATAGACTGGAAATAAGAAACAACAATAGCGACAGAATGATTGAGTTCTGCGCAAACTTTGGGCTGGCAATTAGTGGCACGCTTTTCCAACACAAGAATATCCATAAAGCTACCTGAAAATCCCCGGACGCAAATTTTATCAAATCGTCCACATAATAATTTGTAAGAAATGGTGAAGGTCCCTAATGAACGTTAGAGCAGATAGGCTAGCCATCTATCAAAAGACCCAACTAACTAGAGAACAGCTTGACATAGAACGATAAAATAATAAAACTATATGTCGACAAATGGACCAATAATTTCTCAGGATAGCCACAACACACCAAAATGCAAATCAGGATGAAAAATGGAATAAATATAGAGACGAACTTAAAAAAAGCTTGTAACAGGACCTTGATCCAAAAATGCTTGGAACAAAGGACGTGACTTACAGAACAGACCTAGAAAAAAATGCACACCGTATAAGACTTAAAAGCAGGGTCCTAAACCCCAATACCTATGAAGATCACAAACATGTTAGTAGTGAAGCAATCAGCAAAATGAGACGAACGGCGTTAAAATACCTTGCTCAACAAGAACAATCTACTACAGAAAGAGGCACCTCAAAGTCCCTCTACAGAATAACAAAAAAAATTGCTAATAAAACGACCAAGAGAGACAGCGCCATACTAAAAAGCAACGATGCCCAAATAAGAAGATGGTCAGGAATTAATAAGCAGCCCCTTAAGGCTGAAAAAAAAAAAAACCGTTTCAGCAGCTGGTAAAAGTTTTATAATCAACACAGATCCGCCAAGTGTTGATTTTTTTATCGTTCACCTCCCCACCTTAGTAGGGATTTTACCCCTTTTCATAACCCCATATCGAGATACAGTCAGCAAGTCAAACTGAAAATGTGTATATTGTTATTGGCAAAATTCGCCCTCGATAAAAAAATATATAATTTTAAATGATATATAATTTTCTCCTCATAATATATATAAAATAATATATAATTTCCCTATCGTTATTTCAAATAAATAATGGTCCAGATAGTGTTCTTGTGTAAAATTTTTATAGACATAATGTGGCCTTTAAATAAATAAAATATTCAATTGTCTTTAGTCCTTAAATTAGGGCATATATTGAATTACCTTGTTTTTGTTTACATCGTATATATCCTTTTTCCATTTGAATAATATATTTTTGAGTTTCTTCCTGATAATATTTTGGGACGCTAGTATATGGTTATCCTCGTGTTTTTCATATGGAAAAACTAAAGGATCCCGTACAAAAATCTAGGAAAAAGCCGTTAGGTCAAAGTGACCTTTGAAGCCTAAAAATATAGACCAAATTGAAATTTTTTATTCCCTATTTTTTTAAAATTATTTTCACTTTTGAAGAAAAATGTTTCAGGCAATCCCAAGAATCGGGTGGGTAAGGCCTTGTATGCCGAAAACCCGAGTTCAAATCTCGACTTGGAAAATAAATAAAAAAAAACACTTTACGACGTAACGGTAGCCTCTCTCGGAAAGGCAATGGCAAATCAACAGTAGTATCATGCCTAGTAAACTTCTCGAACTGTGGCCGTTCGAAACCAGCATCGGCATTAAATTGTCGGTTCCTTTTGTCTGTAGAGCACTTAAAAAGGCAGTAACTACTGGCAAAGGCGACAGGGTCGCCTGCGTCCTTATCGGATATGGCACTTCAAGCAGAAGAAGTACTATAAGTCAATAATCCAAACGATAGGTATTTTATTATAAGATATGAGTTTCAAAAAAAGTTGAGTGGCGGACGTGTTCACCCATTTAAATCTTTACATGTTTCAGTTTAAATAATTATTTTTATAATTTGTTCGTTATCTCAATTCAAAATAAAGAAAATTTCGATATGATATTGAAAACCATCCACCCCCTGATAAGTTTTAAAAACTATAGGTTCCATGTCCACGTCAAATATTATGTGTCTTCCAAATTTGAAATTGATATCTTATTTCGTTCGAGAGAGAAAGAGACAGACCGGCGGAAATGGGCGACTATGTGCTTTGTAATAATAAAAGTCCTGAAGCATGAAAAAATACAAAAATTTCAAAGTGTGATTTTTTCACGAATACAGTACTTCCTTTAAGCAAAGAAGATAATTAGTTAAAAAGTTATTTACCCAGTACTACCTTTGCAAATACAATTTGTAATGTCTGCCTATTTTTTTAAGATCACATGTTTTACCTACTTGTATTGAGATTGACAATATTAAAAAAACAACATGATTGTCAAATTTTTCGACTAAAATTTTTTTTTTTTTTTTATGGGTCTAGCACACGTGCTGCAGGGAAGTCCCTAAAGCGCTCCAGGAGCGGCACGAGTGCGGAAAAAGCGATTCACGTTGTTCTTGAATCGCTGTAAATTGTACTCGGTGGGAAACACAGCGCTGGGCAAATTATTCCAAATGGATGACGTTCTCCATACAAAAGATTGCTTGAAAAGCGTTGTACGCGGGAGTAACAAGCTGAACCTCATACGGATGCGAAGCACCAGCGCGACGTGTATTTCTAACATGCACCGCTTTGGGAGGAATTAAGCGAGCTACATCCTTCGAACACTTTCCATGAAATTACTTGTAGAACAGACTCAAGTCGCCAACCGTTCTTCGATGTTCCAGCGAATCAAGGCCGCCGGTCAATTCCGGGTCCCCAATCAGACGGACCGCTCTTCTCTGAACAGAATCCAACAAATGCAGTGTATGTTTGGGAGCGGAGCCCCAAACGTGGGAGCAGTATTCCATAGTTGGTCGAATTTGGGCTTTGTAAAGAATTAACAATTGCTGCTTTTGAGAAGCTCTCCTTGCTATGCCTGCAACATGCTCATGCCAAGACATATTTGCTCCCAAACTAACGCCCAACAAATTGAGCGACGATGCTAGGGAAATGGAGTGCCCCGACATAACTATGTCGGGTTCAGCAACGTTAACTTTTTTAGAAAAAAAACTGCCGCTTGGGTTTTTGTAGCGTTAAATTCCACTTGGTTACTGTCACCCCAAGATAGAATTTCTTCCAGGTCTTTGTTAAGTTGAACGACCTCCTGCTGTCTGCGGATATTCGCCTGAGCAGCCGATGTCTGAGCGTTCAAGGTGAATGAAGAGACAAGCGTACTGTCATCTGCAAAGCTATAGATTGGATTCCTCCTTGGATTGGAATACTCCTAAAAAGGACTTATAACATTATATATTCGGGGTAAGTCCTCTAACCCACTTCTTCACTCTTTAAATCATTTATATGTTTGACTACAAATAATATCGCCACAGCTTGCCCATTTTCTGAATCGCAAACCAGAAAAAACTCTTCGTTTGAACCGAACTCAAAAACTATAGATTCCTTTCCTACTTTAAGTATTACATGTCTACAGACAGAGTTAAGGAGATTGAGAACTATTAGGAGAGATTATATTAATTATTTCTTTAATTATATATAGCAAATACTTGGCAATTTTATTATTTTTAATATCTTTTTTTAGCGCAGTATATTTTTTGTTTTTAGTGTTCCGTACGTAACACTTATAAGATCACTTCGGTGTCTGTCCGTCTGTCCGTCTATCATACCCGATTTTCTCCGAAACTATTTGTCATAGAAACTTGAAATTTGGTAATAATATAGGAATTGATGGCCTCATCAGAGCCATGTAGTTTTGAAAGTTAAATTTTGACTTAAGGGGTTAGTTTTAGGGGGTGAAATCGGAAGTGAAAAAAAAATTTTTTTACTAGGTAATCGAGTGTGGTGTCAAATGAAAGCTTGTGAAAACGAGTAAAAAAAATATATATATATATTATATATATATATATATATATATATATATATATATATATATAATGTAATACTTGCGCGCACTTTTCTTTGTATTATTTTTAAAAAATCGCGAAAAAATCGCTGTCCACCCGCCTTATCTCGAAAAGTACTTATCAAAAAATTTTGAAATAATTCTGGAATATTCTCCACGGGGTGTAGATTGAACGAAAATTATCAGGAGTGCATTACCTTTAATATTTTATCTGGTATATAAAACAAACAAAAATTTCAAGGTCATTAGATTTCAGTAAAGATTGGAAACAAACCTTGTTGAAAACTCGTTTGGGGTGTGTTTTGTGAAGTCACTGATCATTTTATACCTCTGTAACAAAATTTTTTATTTGAAAAGCAATCAACGTACGGAACACAAATTGCGCAAGTTCAACTTGCACTTGACCGGTTATTATATTCTTATACTCAACACGGGATGTTGAAAGCAAAAATATCGGAATCTGGTTTCTTCACAAATATAATCCTTCCTTTGGTAAGGAAACTAAACATGAACAGAGATGATAAAGTTTGAAACATTACAAAAAACGAATATATGTAGACAAAACTTAGTAGTGATTAGTTTTGGTGAATAGCTAGAACGTCAAAAATTATACGATATGTCCAACTTTCTCGCTGATTCTCCTTATACTTTCTTTGCTATGCTTTGCCGAAGTTTGAATTATTTGTTTGTTTCAATTTTATAGCATTTTACGTTAATAATGTTTTTGTTAAAGCAATGGAAAGATACCAGTAAAAATATACAACCGGAATAATTAAAAGGATTGAAATCCAAACTCAACTGTCCAAATGGCTTTCGTTACTGGTACTGTTATCTTTCATATGGTAAATGTTAGTAAAAAAAGTAGTTTTAAGACCATAACGTAAAATCAAAATTAAGAAACATCTTGGAACAGGTAGAAACGTTAAAATTTTTAGAAATTTTAAGCAATATTTTTTGTCGATTTATTCATCAATAAACACACTTTTTCTGTTCCTCTAAGCCTCAACTTTATAACTTTAGCCAACTTAGCGGTGTTTTTGTGAATTTAATTCTCTAGTTGATAAACTAGTCCAATTTTAATATTAATTATTTTCTAGAGTCAGTCAATTTTAGTGACTGAGACAGTAAAAATTTTGATAACATCAATTTTCTATCACGATTAATGTACAGACTATATAAAAAATGTTTTATAAACTACTTCGAAATTCAGCGTATGGTTTTAAGATGTTATTATTAAAGCGTTCTCCACTGTCATATATAAGAGAGATCCTTCTCTCACACGTGTCTGATAGAGAAGAGTATGAGACAAAAAGAAAAAAATTCCAACTTTGGCTTATTCTCTAGCCTACTAAGAGCACCCTAGCCACACGTAGATTAAGCACTGTAAGATATATTATTTTAGTATAGAGTTGATATTAAAATAAAAAAAAAACGGTCAAGTGCAAGTTGAACTTGCGCAATTAGTGTTCCGTACGTTGACTGCTTTTAAAATAAAAAATTTTGTAACGGAGGTGTAAAATGATCAGTGACTTCACAAAACACACCCCAAATGAGTTTTCAACAAAGTTTGTTGTGAAATTCTTTTGTCTCGGTATAGAAGCGGCGTGCGAGCAGTAACGTACGGAATATTATCAAAATCTCCACCATATCGTCAAGAACACATAGTTGTCACAATTTCTTTATATACCAGATAAACTATTAAAGGTAATGCACTCATGATAATTTTCGTTCAATCTACACCCCGTGGAGAATATTCCAGAATTTTTTCAAAATTTTTTGATAAATACTTTTCGATATAAGGCGGGTGGACAGCGATCTTTCGCGATTTTTTAAAAATAATGCAAAGAAATGTGCGCGCAAGTATTACATTATATATATATTTTTTACTCGTGTTTTCACAAGCTTTCATTTGACACCACACTCGATTACCTAGTAAAAAAATTTTTTTTTCACTTCCGGTTTCACCCCCCAAAACTAACCCCTTAAGTCAAAATTTAACTTTCAAAACTACATGGCTCTGATGAGACCATCAATTCCTATATTATTACCAAATTTCAACTTTCTATGATAAATAGTTTCGGAGAAAATCGGGTATGACAGACGGACAGACAGACACCGAAGTCATCTTATAAGTGTTCCGTGCGGAACACTAATAAGAAAAAATACCTTCATTACACAAAGAACGCCTAAGCAATTTGGTAAAGTTGCCTATAACGCGCCCAGGAGACGCGCTTCCCGTTTGACTTTGACTTTGAACTGTCATAAAAAAAACTAGGTTATCTGCTAAACGGAAGAGAAGAAGAAAATTGCGTAAACACTTGTAACTACTTATGTATATAATAATTATTTTAAGAAAATATACCAGCTAAAAATTTTAATATTAAGGGGACTTTACCACTTGCAGTTTCGCTCACATCAATTTGTGGAGCTTATAGTCTACTAAAGTTAAAACTATAGATCATATTTTTCGCTAAAAACTATGAATGAAAAATAGGTTCAAAGAAAATTTTAAAAATTTCCATAAATTTGTTTCAATTTTCAAAAAAAAACATTGTCCGTTATAGTTTTAACCTTAATAGATTACAAGCCCCAAAAATTGATAGCAAAATTTTAAAATTTTCTTTTGCTTAGAAAATCTTCTAGAAAATATAATTTTTATATCCTTAGTTGGTAAAATGAACAGTGGTTTACAGAATTTTTTACTGAAAAAAGTAATAATTTTGTGTTTCATCGTTTAATTTTCTCCAAAATAATTATCGTAGATACCACTTTCCAATTGTGGGACTAAGAAAAACTGTTTGTGTATATAAATAGCAAGTCAGCGGCGATATTGTCAAATAAATACAATCCTTGCTATATATATAACAAGGATTTTCTACAGCTGACGCTGTCTTCCTTCTCTCAGCCTTTGATTCCATCCGTTTCTATCTTCCCAGTCTCCATCTGTTAGACCCCTGTCCTCAATAGCCTCGTCCACATCGTCTCTCCACGATCGTCTGGGTCTTCCTCTTTTTCTTCTCCCTATAGGGCTCCACTCCGTTATTTTCTTTATCCACCTATTGTCTTCGCTTCGTCTTATGTGTCCATACCATTTTAATCGTTTTTCTTCAATGGTGTTTATTGCGTTCTCTTTGATGTTCATTCTGCTTCTTATTTCTTCATTTGTTATTCTCTCCATACGTGTCACTCTACAACATCTTCTCCAATACTCCATCTCTACCGCGTTAATTTTAGATTTATTTCTTTTGTTGATCGTCCATGTTTCTGACCCGTATATCATTATGCTTTGTATTACTGATTTGTATATGCGTGTTTTGTTTCTCTTTGTAATCTGCTTGTCCCACAGGATCGAATTTAATTGTCTTATGCATGTTCGCCTTTGTCCTAATCTAGCTTTAATCTCTTCTTCTGATGTTGCGTTTTTTGAAATGAGGGTTCCTAGATATTTAAATCTACTAGTAGATTCTCCACGTTAGCTACTTCTAGATTCTCCACGTTTCCCTCCTTTGTTGTTAGATATTCCGTTTTATCAAAGTTTATTGCTAATCCTGCTTAAGTGTATTCTTCTTTCAGTTTTCTTACCATACAACTGAGGTCTTCCTCATCTTGCACTATGATTACTTGGTCGTCTGCGAAACTTAGAGTATATAAGTAATCTTCTCGTATTGGGACTCCCATTCCACTACATTTTTGCTTCCATTTTTTTAATGTTTGTTCAAGGTATATTTTGAATAATGTTGGAGATGTAGAGCATCCTTGTAATAGGCCTTTTAATGTTTGGAGTCTCTTCCCTATTTTATGTCCTATTTTTATGTTCACTGTGTTGTTTTCGTATAATTTTCTCCAAAATAATTATTAGTAAAATCTTGCTAAACATGCACCTTTCGACAACCAGCGTACTTCAGTATATAAGAGCACAATTGTGCAAATAAACGGGTATTCAACGCATTGCTTCTTATTTTTTTAACTGCTTTAATCAGAAATTGAAGCGATTGGTGCAATCTATCACTCAAATTTTTCGCTACCAGGTGTTGTCGGTGGATGACACAGTGAATTGCAGTTACTCCTGGTATAATTCTTTTAAGATGGCTTATAAACGGACGATATCGCCCGAAAATGGCAGGAGCTCCATCTGCTGCCACCGAAATAATGTTTGTAAATGGAATCGATCTTTCCTTAAAAAAATCACTCAGGACATTAAATATTGAATCGCCTTTAGTGTCCGTCTTCAAAGTTTTCGCGAATAGCAGCTCTTCATGGATTTCATCGTCCATAACAAATCGAACATATGCCAATAATAATGCTTCATAACCAGGTAAAGTTGACTCGTTCAGTTGAATAGAAAAATGAGTTGTTTGCAGATAATTACACAAAAAGCTTTCAATATCAGAGCTCATTTCATCAATACGTCTTTGTACAGTGTTGTTACTCAAAGGAATTCTTTTGAGTACGTTAAATGGAGGTTTGTGCAGAACAGTTGTTAAAACCTCTTCAACAGCGGGTAAAATTAACTGTTCTCCGATGGTGTGCGGTTTTCCAGATTTTGCTATAAGCAATGAGATATTGTAAGATGCCCGCAAGTCATCATCGTTACTTTGAGACGTTGAAGCGAACATACTGTGCACGGTAGGTCTTTTTTCATATTTTTCCTTCAATGTTTAAAAATATTTTAAATCTTTACCTATTTTATCAGGATGACACCTTCTTAGATGATCTTCGAGCTTCGATGGTTTCATAGAGTCATTGCTCAAAACTTTGTTGCATAAAAGGCATATGGGCAATCGTTTGTCTGCCTTTGATGGAAGAAAACCAAATTTCAAATAATCAACACTGTACTGTCGACATTTCTTCTTAGACTCGGCCATGTTTCGTATCAGTTACCTACCTGTAAAGAAAAAAATGTTTGTTTTAGTAATTATAAGGCGACTTTAACAGGATATGGCTATTTTTTAACAGAATAAAATAGGATATTAATTAATTATTGCCATGAAAAAACCAAAATGCCGACGGCAAAACTGATTTTAATTATTAAAAGCAATAAACTGCTAAGACCCATATAGAGGTTTTCGCAAAACGGCTGAACCTATTTTAATGTAATATAAAATATTTTTTGATTAATTATATTTTGATACATTTCTGTAAATTCAAGGGAAAATACTTTTAAACAATATTTTGACATCAAAACTCCGCGATTTTAATGATTTATTTATTACTTTGATGTACGTTACGAGTGGTACATAAAGACACGTACATTTTATGAAAATATTTTTAGTCATTTAGCATTAGCAACTACGAGGGCACTGAAATATGTACAAACATGCAGGTCAATCATATATCTCTCCTTTAGTGAATCACCACAGTCGGGTAAATAAATAATTTTATAATGAAAAGTACTAAAAGTTCAATCTTTCTCGGCTTTCTGTTCTTTTATAGAAGTATCGAATAATGGTCCTGTTCAGTATTTAATTTTTATTACGTACCTACTACACGCAAACATAACAAATATAATATTTTTTTCAATATGAAATAAAAGTATGAATAACAAATAGGCAGGTACTTACTTTTTCCGGCACTGGCAAACACTGACATCGATTCACCCACACTTTTCTTTTCAAAATTCCGGAAACAAATGAGTAACGTTTGTCCTTATCATTCGTATTTATATTGGTGAAGAATCAAACAAGTTCATGCAAGATTGCAAGCACAGCACAAGTCGTATTTCGTCCCTTTGCACGTCTGAACGGGTTGCGTTGCGGGCGCGGGCGGCGCTTTGCAAGTCTCGACGCGCGTTGTACTGAATATCGAATATGCCAGTTTTTACAAGTAACAGTCGCTGACCTTCTTAAAATACACTACTCAAAAAAATTAAGGGAGGTTTTAAAACAAGAAAATTAATGCTAAATACACAGGCCATCTGATCCATATGCCGGCCTAACTGAAAAAAATTTTTTCAAGCCCGTGGACCAAAAAAAAAGCAAAATATTTGCAATATTATTTTTTCGCGCTGTCTGTTTGGATTACCTGAGCACCGTAGCTCCCAAAAAAGTTTAGCCAAAAAATCTGAAAATTAGAATCTTAAAGCTTCTAAATGCTTTTTCTTAAAGTCTCAATACGACCATTTTTAACCGAAATACAGTCTGTCAAAAATCACCGAAAAATTTGGAATTTTTTTTTGCTCCCTTAATTTTTTTGAGTAGTGTAATATCTGCCTACATTGATAGGTAAAGCCAAGCCAACATTTTTGTTCTTTACTATCGAAACTAGATAAATTTTCGTGGACCCCCACTTACAACTTGTGAACCCCCGTTTTTTTTTTCACGCCAACGTAGACCCCCGTCGAGTCTCCCGTGGACCCCTGGGGGTCCACCTGAACCATTTTGTGAATCACTGCTGTAGAGAATATTTGAGAATTTTTTCAAAATTTTTTGATCAGTACCTTTCGGGATAAGGAGGGGGGACATCGATTTATGGCAATTTTCGAAAAATAATACAAAGAAAAGTGTGCGCAATCTTTACATTATATATATTTTTGAACTTGTGTTTTCAGAAGCTTTTATTTGAAAACGCACTCGATGACCTGGTAATTTTTTTTCACTTCCTACTTCACCCCAAAAATAAGTCAAAATTACTCTTTAAGTCAAAATTTAACTTTCAAAACTACACGGCTCTGATGGGGCCATCAATTCCTATATTAGTGCCATATTTTAACTTTCTGTGTCAAATACCATCGGAGAAAATCAGGTGTGACAGACGGACAAACAGACACCGAAGTGATCTTATAAGGTTTGGAACACTAAAAATAATGTATTATGTCAATCCAGCGTTTACCATAACTTTGAGTTATAATTAAAGATATTTGTTTATTTTATCGGGTCAAACATGTTTAGGTTCTGAATATATTATATATTTTTTCAAGATTCTTTTTAGGTTTTAAAAGGTTTTTACCAATGTACTAACTTTCCGTGAAAACCAGAATTCTGGAAAATTGAAAATTAAAAAATTTCTCGTTTTTCACAGTTTGTTAATCACCTTGATATAATTATTTTATATTTATAGATATAAGTCAAATAAGATTATTTGAAGATCCATACCACAAAATAAAGAGTTAGTTGTAGCTATATATTGCATGCTAACATCATAAACAGGGAATTTACGAGGCTGGTTTGAAAAGTCCGTGCAAAAATAAAAACTACTTATGTGTTTGGGGTAAACCTTTTTTATTTTTCGACATAGTCTCCTTTTAGGCTTATACACTTCGTCCAACGATGTTCTAGTTTGTTGATCCCTTCCGAATAATAGGATTTGTCCAAGTCTGCAAAATATCCATTAGTGTCTGCAATCACCTCCTCGTTTGAATAAAATCTTTGTCCCGCCAGCCATTTCTTCAAATTGGGAAACAAATAGTAGTCCGAGGGAGCCAAGTCTGGAGAATAGGGGGGATGTGAAACGAGTTGGAATCCTATTTCCATTAATTTTGCGACCACAACTGCTGAGGTGTGTGCTGGTGCGTTGTCGTGATGGAAAAGGACTTGCTTGTGGGCCAATCGCGGGCGTTTTTCTTGCAGCTCGGTTTTCAAACGGTCCAATAACGATGAATAATATTCACCTGTAATAGTTTTACCCTTTTCCAGATAGTCGATGAGGATTATCCCTTGCGAATCCCAAAAGACAGTCGCCATAACCTTTCCGGCCGAAGGAACGGTCTTCGCCTTTTTTGGTGCAGATTCCCCCTTGGTAACCCATTGTTTAGATTGTTGTTTGGTCTCAGGAGTATAGTAATGTATCCATGTTTCATCCACAGTGAGGAAAACGACGCTTAAAGTCCTCCGGATTCTTCTGGAACAGCTGCAAACCATCCTTGCAACACTTCACACGATTCCGTTTTTGGTCAAGCGTGAGCAATCGCGGCACCCATCTTGCTGATAGCTTTCTCATGTCCAAATGTTTATGCAAAATATTATGTACCCGTTCAGTCGAGATGCCCACAGCACTAGCAATCTCACGCACCTTAACTCTTCTGTCATCCATCACCATATCATGGATTTGATCAATGATTTCTGGAGTCGTAACCTCCACAGGCCGTCCAGAACGTTCAGCGTCACTTGTGCCCATAACCACTTATAAACTGTTCTAATCGAAGGTGCAGAGTCACCATAATGTTTATCAAGCTTCTCTTTAGTCTCCTGAGGCGTTTTGCCTTTCATAAAGTAATGTTTAATCACCACACGAAATTCTTTTTCGTCCATTTCTTGAAAATCACTCGACTTCCTTGATTCACACGAAAGCCAAACACAAAGAAATAGACCAATATGGCTGAAACTTGGTGTGTGTTCATTCAAGAGATGCTACTAACTAAACATGACCTCGATACGCGCCGGTGGTGCCATCTCTCGGACTTTGCACGAACTGTAAAATTCTTGACAATATGGCGAAATGGTAAATTTTGTACTAAATACCATAGGTCCCCGAAACGTTAGGTCTAATCTCAAACGCCTTAAGCCGGGTTTCCACCAAACGGACAGTTTAAAAAAAACAGTTCTGTTTTTATTAAAAAAAACAAAACATGTTTTGTTTTTTCAAACAGTTTCTGTAGACTATTCCAAAAGTTTTGTTGCTAGTACTTGTTTAGTCCCGCAAGACGACGATTTTTTATAATTAGCTGTGGTTTGTTTTAAGTTAATGGCCAAAACAGAAAAAACCAAGATATTGGGTCAGTTCTCTTTTAAAAAGGAGAGTTAATTATAGCAGAATTATTGGCTGATTTAAGCACTGGCTATATTGGGTTAAATGGGGAATTGAGATCTTCCCCACAATTTTACCAGAATGTTAGGTAGCGATTTTGAATTGTTAATTAATTTCTTAGGTCCTAAAATTGCCAGTCAACTTTTTTAATCATCATTGTAACTTAATACATATATATATATATATATATATATATATATATATATATATATATATATATATATATATATATATATATACATACTAAATATTTACTTTTTAAATGTTGACAAACTCTTCATAAAAATTGCATACATTTAATAAAAAGTTGATAACTAATTAAAAGAGTAGAGTACAAATGTCCCAGAGAACAAAACTACAACATTCAGGTGTTTCCACCAAACCAACTAAAAAACACGAACAAATTTGTTTTCCTTTGATGTACCGACTCGAGATGGGAAAGTGTTTTGTGTACTAAAAACACTGTTCCCCGACAAAAATGTTTTCGGAACTGTTTATTTTTTACAAAACATGGCTCTTTTTGTTGAGAAAAACAGTTTTTGTTTGTGTTTCGTGCTATGTCCGTTTGGTGGAAACTCGGTTTTATAATATGCCATCTGCTTTTAGAGGGTAAAGCCGGATTTCCACCAAACAGACATAGCACGAAACACAAACAAAAACTGTTTTTCTCAACAAAAAGAGCCATGTTTTGTAAAAAGTAAACAGTTCCGAAAACATTTTTGTCGGGGAACAGTGTTTTTAGTAAACAAAACACTTTCCCATCTCGAGTCGGTACATCAAAGCAAAAAACAAAATTGTTCGTGTTTTTTAGTCGGTTTGGTTAAAACATCTGAATGTTATAGTTTTGTTCTCTGGGACATTTGTACTCTACTCTTTCAACTAGTTATTATCAACTTTTTATTAAATGTATGCAATTTTTATGAAGAGTTTGTCAACATTTAAAAAGTAAGTATTTAGTATATATATATATATATATATATATATATATATATATATATATATATATATATATATATATATATATATATATATATATATATATATATATATATATATATATATATATATATATATATATATATATATATGTATATATATATATATATATATATATATATATATATGTTTTATGTATTTAGTTACAATGATGATTAAAAAAGTTGACTGGCAATTTTAGGTCCTAAAAAATTCATTAACAATTTAAAAATCGCTACCTAACATTCTGGTAAAATTGTGGGAGGAAGATCTCAATTCCCATTTAACCCAATATCGCCAGTGCTTAAATCAGCCAATAATTCTGCTGTAATTAACTCTCCTTTTTAATAGAGAACTGACCCAATATTGGTTTTTTTCTGTTTTGGTCATTAATTAAAAGCAAACCACAGCTAATTATAAAAAATCGTCGTCTTGCGGGACTAAACAAGTACTAGCAACAAAACTTTTGGAACAGTCTACAGAAACTGTTTGAAAAAAACAAAACATGTTTTGTTTTGTTTTTTCTGTTTTGGCCATTAATTAAAAATAAACCACAGCTAATTATAAAAAATCGTCGTCTTGTGGGACTAAACAGAATGGGAAAAAGAGAACAAACACTAGCAACAAAACTATTGGAACAGTCTACAAAAACTGTTTGAAAAAAACAAAACATGTTTTGTTTTGTTTATTAAAATCAGAACTGTTTTTTTTAACTGTCCGTTTGGTGGAAACCCGGCTTTAAAGTAGTAAATATTTCATTTATTGGAAATCTGAAAAATATTTTTTTACCTGAAGTTCATTTTTCTAATCTTCTATGGTGAATTTTTCCACATCATCTTTCTATCATCGCTGCTACATTTTATTTTCAAATTTGATGAATGTTTTTAAATTTATAGGTTGACTAAAAAATTGTACCTGATAAAAAAAAAGAAATAGAAGTAATAATCAATAAACGGCCTTAAGACAGTATTAGTGATACACTTATTATATAGTTTTGCTTTGATGCAGATTTCTTAGAAACTTTGAAGTATTTATTTACAGAAAAATGTTTGATTCTTATTGCTGATAAATTTTGCTTTTGAAACGTTTTCAGCTTTACCAAATACTGAAAACGCTTTGAATTATTTGATAAAATAATAGTTTGAGATAATAACATTGATAAAATCAAATTTTCATATGTACCCATAAAAAATTTGTCCAGATATCTGATAGGCTTTACAGATTGGATATGTCACTTAAAAATTTGAGGGTTTTCACCGTTCTCAATTTTAAAGTAGATGGCACCCTCTAGTAGAGAGTGAGAAAAACTTATTAAATTCAGAAATAATATACAGTCATCATAATTTGCAGTTTCCTTTTGTCAGCTTATAGGCGTTTGTAATTAAATAAAAAATAATGCTATTTCACATCATTGTAAATGAAAAAGTGCAGGAAAGATATGTATACCAATGAGAATTTAAAGGAAATAACAATGCCAATCAAAACAGCTAATAAAATTTAGCTCGATTAATTATCTGTTTTAATTGTCATTGTTAATTCTGACAAATTCTCCTTGTTATAAACATCTTACCGTATCTTCTGTTTACAGCATTGTCATATGATATTATTTCTAAATTTCAAACGCCCATTACTTTCCTTTTTATTTGACATTTATGTTGTCAAAAGACATTTTGTTGACATTTTTTAGGGTCTATGTTTTTTTTAAATAAATAATAATTTTAATATATAAATGAAATACATAGTTTTTAGTGTGATATGCTCATAAAAAATCAAATCAAAAAATTAAAATTCCGAAAAAAAGCTGATTGGGAGGTAAGTTTCTAGACTATTAATGTTAGGTAGTTTTCTCTTCCATATTAACAAAATTGTATCGATTTCTTTAGAAACATCAAACTTCTGTTAAATTATAGAAATTTGAGCCTATTTTTCAGAACACATAGAAATCTTTGTATCGAACTTGCCTCGATCTAATTTAGATGTCGCCTCATATTTTTCCTAACCAAAAAAAAACAAAAATTGACGTAACCTCCCGGTTGGAAAGATAAAAAAACACAAGTGACGACGTCTAATTGTTTAAATAATCCTTTTTAGCTCCTTAATTCTTTAGTTAATCTTTTTGACCTCAACTCCTTAACTCAGTACGTGTCGGTTTTCTCATAAAGAATCATGTGCACCGCCCCGTCTCGGCAGTTTTGTGTTTTTGAAATGATTTAGTGTCTACAAGAAAAATCAAAATTTATCATGACTGGAATTCAAGAAGAGGGTTTAGATCCCAACCTATTCCCGAAAAAGATACTTTCTGCTGTATTTTATGCAGTAGCTTCCTTTATGATAACAGTGGTAAATAAGACAGTTTTAACATCATATGGATTCCCTTCTTTTCAAGTTTTGGGAATAGGGCAGATGACTGCCACTATTCTGGTGTTGTTCATTGCTAAAAGGCTTAGAATTCTATCGTTTCCTAGCTTTGAATTAAACACAGCAAGTAAAATATTTCCATTACCACTTATATACATTGGAAACATGATTTTTGGACTTGGAGGTACCAAAGAACTCTCATTGCCAATGTTTACAGCGCTTCGTAGATTCTCAATACTTATGACAATGATTTTGGAATTATATATTTTAGGAGTACGACCCAATTTTAGTGTACAGTTTAGTGTATATATGATGGTTATTGGTGCAGTACTTGCAGCGTGTAATGATCTAGCCTTTAACCTATTAGGGTATGTGTTTGTTTTGATGAATGACTTTTTTACTGCCATAAATGGAGTATACACAAAAAAGAAGCTCGATTCCAAAGAATTAGGCAAATATGGTTTAATGTTTTACAACTCTTTGTTCATGATAATTCCTGCAGTGTTCTTAGCATTTTATACAGGTGATCTAGAAGCAGCTTATAACTATGATTACTGGACTGACCCACTCTTCTTATTCCAGTTTTTACTATCCTGTGTTATGGGTTTCGTACTAATGTATAGTGTTATTTTATGTACTCTATATAATTCTGCCTTAACAACAACAATTATAGGGTGCCTTAAAAACATTTGTGTGACATATCTTGGCATGATGATTGGTGGAGACTATATTTTTTCGTGGTTTAACTTTTTAGGACTAAATGTTAGTGTTATAGGTAGTTTGGTGTATACTTATGTGACATTTAAAAAGAGAGAGCCTGCTGGTGGTAACTATGTTCCTTTGCCAAATGAAAAAACTGTAGGGACTGTATAGTATAAGATGTACTGATACTATGGGCTCAACAGGGTAAATATATAGGTATATTATACCTATTTTTTAGATCTAGATAAGAGTAACAAAAAGTTGTACTGAATTTTATGTATATATGTTGTAATCTAGGGTGCTAAAGTGTGCAATTCCTTTATTTTGTGAATTAATCTACGAATTTATTTATTTAATAACCACTGCTTGCAAAAAAATGTTACCAGTTCAAATTATGAGGTAAGATAGCTGTCAAGCAACTATATTAAACATATTATCATGTCACAGCTTACAGCAAATGGTTCTCAATGATTCACTTTTAAAATTATATGTTGTAGGTAGTTCTAAATTCTGATTGAAAGCTTCCTTGGGCACAAATCAATTATTTAACTAGTTTCTGAGTTACAGTGTGAAAAAATTGGCATTTTAAATGGCAAAATCAATACTTAAAAATTAAATTATGATTAATAATTTACAGAAATTATCACATGTACTAAAATAAATAGCTTTTGCTAATGAAAATTTTTTTTGAGAGCCTGCGTAGTGCCCTAATATTTTGTTTATATTGAATTAAATAAAGCAAGTATTTATTTATTTTGACCTACTAGTTAACTTACTTCAAGGTCAGGAAGACAGAATATTTTTTAGTATTGGTCTTACCATCTAAAATTTCAATTTTTTATATCTTATACCTCAAAAATTAGTCATGGGATTGAATTGGACTCATGAGATTTTCCTGTAAGTCTGAACACCTTTTTCTGTAAGCTATGTGCTGGGTTACTTGCTGCAGTATTCTAATTATTGTGTAATTAAATATTTAAAGAAAAATAGATTCCTAAAAAGTGTGTTACGAATACAGTTCTGTTAGGCTAATGTAAAAAGGTGTTATGAAAATTACTGCATATCCTAAAAACCTCTACCCACATACTTGAGATAATCATTATTATCATTGAGTCATTGAAATAGGTTTAAAAAGTTAAAATCATTTATTAATTAGTGTCAAATTACAAAATTAAAAATAAAATGAAAATTAACAACTAATAAGTCTTATAAACTCCCATAGGTTAAGGTTATATATCCTTGAGTTTAAAAATACAATTGGTAAGGTCAAGTTTTTGGGGGAGACAGATCCCTGACCTATTAAGTTACCTAATGATTGTGTACATATATATTAAAATTTGATTATGTCATTTAATGTTGTCAATAAAAACTCTCGGCTTGTCAAAAACAGCTGTAAAATTTCCTAAATGAAAAACTGATTTGGGAATTTATTGAATTATTTGAAAAATTGAGGGCTGATAGACCAGCTTATAACTGACTAGAATGTGTAAGTATGAAGATTCAAAGTTAGTTAATTAAAATGTTTTTACTCATCATACTTGCAAAAATATTTGCTTGCACAATTAGTTTTATTTTGAACTGTGATCAATGGCAGGGTTATTCAGGATTACATAACATTAATTAGAATTTTAGAATATGGAAATTTGTAGTTGTGGCACTCGATAAACTGATCTAATGTGTAGATTTTCACGACATTCACAAAAGTGTCAATATCTTGAAATATAACAAGTAGAAATTACTACTATTCTCTTACTATTATCTCTTCCAGTTCTGGCTGGAGCAGTTAGGTTTTTCACTAGGCTCATATTTACATATTCTGATAAGGTATAAGCTGGCCTATCAGCCTTCAAAGGGAATATGTTGGTTTTTGGGACACCCGTATATATATATATATTATATATATATATATATATATATATATATATATATATATATATATATATATATATATATATATGTATATATATATATATATATATATATATATATATATATATATATATATATATATATACATATATGCGGTGGGACAATAAAGTAATGAAACTGATGTGATAAACAAACTTATTTATGTTTTTAGTCAGCTGTAGTGTAATCTCCTTTAAAGTAGTTTCTTTCTGCTTGCACACACTTATCCCAATGCACCTGCCACTGCTGATAACTTTTCTGGAACTCTTCTTCTGGAATGTTGTCTAAGACTCTTGTCACAGCATTTTAGACATCTTTTGTTGTTTGAAAATGGTATCCCTTGACTGCCAATTTGACTTTTGCGAATGAAAACGAGCCGAGATCCGGTGAGTAAGGTGGTTGTGGTAGTACTGAAAACCGTTTTGAGGACAAAAATTGCTGTACAGACAATGCAGAAACACTTGGTGCATTGTTGTGATGAAAAATCCACATATCAGCAATATTTGAACGGACCCGGAAGACTAATTTTTGATGTCTTTCTAGAATGTCTTTGTAGAACTATTGATTAACGGTTTATCCAGGAAGCATCCACTCTTTATTTGGCATCTGAAAAGCACATAAGCATGCATTTCACTTTTGACTTTAACATGCGACCTTTTTTTGGTCTGGGTAATCCCTTCGAACACCATTGCGAACTTTATGCGTTTTGTCTCTGGATCATACTGGAAGAACCAACTCTCATCACCAGTGATAACACGATTCAATAACTCTGAAGAAATAGCATATCGTTGCGCCATTGTTCGCGATTCCATTTCCATGATGAGAGACAAAAAGACGTGTTCACTTACTACACCACTACTCAAGAGTGAGAGGTTGCACGGCTGTGCCGCTTGGACTGTTAGTGGCGTAAGAATCAGGGTCAAAGACGGAGTGTTTATGGAGGCTGCAGGGTTGCCAAAACAATCAGTCTCATTACTTTATTGTCGCACCTCGTATATATATATATATGTTTATATATGTTTATATATGTTTATATATGTTTGTTTATATATGTTTATATGTTTATATATGTTTGTTTATATATGTTTATATGTTATATATATATATATATATATATATATATATATATAATATATATATATATATAATATAAATTTTTTTTCTGATAAAAACCTTTGTATTTCAATACATTTTATCGATGAAAATAACAATTTATATACAGTAAAGTCCGTTTATGACGAACCCCAAAAAATCGCTAAAAATGGTTCGCTATAACCGAAGTTTGTTACAAACAGTAAACAAAATCGAATATCATTTTTCACTACTTTTTTGTTTAGATTAGGCGCTAATGCTTAGAAAAATAAATAATAATAATTATTAAATTAAAAGAAAACTTTGAAAGGAAAATAAAACAAGTCACACTAAAGTTATTATGTATGTTGGTACATATACGAGTGTAAACGAAAACATTAAAATACGTAATTTATACAATAAAATCAATAATTTTCGTTTGTACAGTTTTACTTGAAAAAGAAATGGTATTTATATAATTGTCAAGGTCATAAAAATCACTCCATATATGTTTAAGAACTTCACGAGATTCCAAAAAATTGCGAGGTTCAGTCATTTTCTTAGTCATTTCTGAAATGAATGGAACATAAATATTATCTCCTTCTCCAAGCTCGCCTTCCAGAAGTCACTGATGTCACAATTTGAACATCAGTTAATATTCCTCGCGTCATTAATTCATTATCAGCACATACATATTCTTCAAAATTAAAGTAATTAAAAATCTTTTTAATGTCGATTTCCACTGTACTTTGTTGAATGTCAGCATCATAAACAAATTCTAGACAATCTGTAGGATCTTCTCGATATTTTTCAGTCCACTGAGTCAACGATAGCTCATCATCTGAGTCATATCTACATTCTTTCCTTAAAAATCCGCCGTGCTGAAAACAGTTTGCAATGCTTTCTCTACTGACTCTGCCAAGCCATGTGGATAAAGTTTATACCGTCCACGAGATTTACAGAAAAAATGTTACCTTGGTCGATCGTCTCTAACATTTTCATAAGTAAAATCCTTGTATAATGACATTTTAAAGAATGTATCACACCTTGATCCATAGGCTGCAGCTTTGCATTTGTGTTTGGAGGCATAAAAACCAATTTTATTTCCTGTAGATCAACTTCAAGGTGCGCTGGATAGTTTTCAATCAAAAGTAATATTTTTCTGTTTGCGAATTTTAATTCTTTGTCCCATTCGATCAGTTCGTTTTTAAAAATTTCTGATGTCATCCGGGCTTTACTATCTGATTTGTACTTTACTGGTAAATGTTTGTTTTTAAAACACCTGGGATTGGCGGACTTTCCACCACCACCACCAACAATTTTATCTTCTCTGTTTCAGACATATTTGCAGTTACCAACACAGTAGTAATAATAATAGATAATTTTCCACCAGTACAATTCTCTCTGACAAACTTTAATGTCTTATCAGGCGACATCATCCGCAGTAAAAATGTCCACATATTCATAACTTTCTTGAATTTTTCGGCCATACATTGGCCAACCACTGATCAACAACAGTCATATCCACTCCTGCAATTTCTCCTACTATCTTACCCGCAGTAATATTATGTCGCTTTTTAAATCGTTCAGTCCAACTTCTAGAACAGAATTATAAACTAGGTGTTCTCTATTTTCCTTCCCAATTCACTAGCTTTTTCTTGTAAAGTATAGCCGGTAATAGGAACATGTTCATGTCGTTTTTAGCTAAACCATTTAAGGAATCCTTTATCGTGTAAATTTTCTTACTTTTTTACAACTAAAGTTTCTTTTACCATAGATTGATAAGATTTCTTGACTTTTCTTTCATATGCTAGAAACCTTAGATTTAGTTAAATTCAACTGTTTGGAAACATCACTTTGTTTAACCCCAATTTCTATTTTCCCTACAATATCGGGTCTTTTAAAGTAAACACTTTACGTTTTTGTTTACGCATTTTAAAATAAAAACTGAAACATTTACTTTGCCACTTTGATCAAATATGCATTAGAATCGCATAACACAACAAGTGAATTAAAAATAATACTGCTCGAACTAGCGACGTGGCGGAAAAAAGTAGAATAGGGGTTCCCAGCGAGTTGGGTGAGCGGTAAATTCCCTAGACCAAGTCGCGCGACATCGAGCACAGGGAGTGGCAAATTCGTTATAAACGGACACAAACCATCCAAATTTGGTTCGCTTTATCCGGAAGTCCGTTATAACAGGGTTCTTTATAACCGATAAAAATTTGCATTGGTCTTATGGAAGCTTTTTCGTGCATTATAAAATAATTCGTTTTAACCGGAAATTCGCTATAAACGGGTTCGTTATAAGCAGACTTCTCTGTATTGTTTTACTAACATTAAAAAAACTTGACACAGGATATTAAAAAAATACCAGGATATTAAAAAAATACCCTTAATATATTTCAACATATTGTTTTAATATTTGAGAAATCTACTAACTTTCAAAAATTTGGAGCTTTTGCTCGTTAAAACTTTTTGTTATCATTTTTTGCCTGTTAAATTTGTTATAGGATTGACTTATTAAAAATTTGTTCTTTTTATAAGAAAAATGTTTATACACTACAGATTTTCTGTTTCTAGGATATGGTATTCGTTAGTGTAACTTAGGCGTAAAAAAATTATTAAAATTTCTTCTCAGCAGCAGTGTTAAAAAGCTCAAATAAAAAAGCCGGTTTTGAAATATTATAGTATTGCCAGATAATGAACTATGTTAATAAAATTTAGGGAAATGTATATTTTCTTGAAACTACATCAATTTCTTGACTTTGTAGCAGTTATTTCAAATCCTAATAAAAGTTTAAAGTGGAAGTGTTGTACTTAAAAAAATGTTTGCTAATATAGTGTATAGATTAAGGCTTACACGATTTAAATATATGTTATTTTAAAGTAAAAGATTTTTAGTGTTCCGTACGGAACACGTATAAGATCACTTCGGTATCTGTCCGTCTGTCTATCTGTCCGCTTATCCCAGCCAATTTTCTTCTAAACTATTTGGCATAGAGAGTTAAAATTTGGCAGTAATATAGGAATTGATGGTCTCATCAGAGTATTAGTTTTGAAAGTTAAATTTTGACTTAAGGGTTTTGGGGGTGAAATCGAAAGTGAAATTTTTTTTTTATGAATGGGGTGTCCAATGAAAGTTTTTAAAAACACGAGTTCAAAAATGTGTATGATGTAATCCTTGCGTACACTCTTTTTTTGTATTATTTTCAAAAAATTGCAAAAATCTCTGTCCCCGCCTTATCTCGAAGAGTACTGACCAAAAAATTTTTGAATATTCTCCACACGGTGTAAATTGAACGAAAATTATCATAAGTGCATTACCTCTGATAATTTATCTGGTATATAAAAAACAAAAATTTCAAGGTCATCAGTTTCCAATAAACTTTGTTGAAAACTCATTTACGGTAATTTTTTTATTATTTTAAAAGCAATTATCGTACGGAACACTAATTGCACAAGTTCGACTTGCACTTTGCCGGTTTTTTACTCTAAGGCTTCACTTATTTTTGTACTAATTGCCCAAAGACAAAATACATGTTAAGAAATTTTGAGAGAAATCGTAAGGCCCATGTTATAACACAATATTGATGTAAATAACATATATTAATTCTTGTTCTGTGAAAATGTTATTAAATATAGAGAAATGATTTTGCCACTGCGACCTATTTTTGTCTTTATTGTAATAATACATACTATGTAGATACTGAATACAGAGACTTGGCAGGCATGCTTCACAAGCATTGTTGTTTGCTGTTTTGTGTCATCGTTATTTTAAATAGGTTTCCACTTGATTTGCCAGATATTGGTAAACAAGAGAAAACATAAATTAAACAAGATAAAGTGACGACCATTTTTCAAAGTCCATTTGAAGTGACTTTTGGCCCAAGAAAGAATAGTTACATATTTTAAATCACTATGTAGATTCTGATTTTATGAGTTTTCAAAACTTATTGTAACTTAATATAATTTAAATGGATATAACATAATTTAAGATATAGTGTCATATATGTCCTGCTTTTAGTATATACAGTCAGTCCAAAAAGTCTCCATACACTACCTGCTTTCTTTACTATTTTTCTGTTATGTTTAACTAATTAATTGGAACTATGAGAAAACATGTTTAAATTAATATTTGAAACTGAACCAACAAGGATTAGTATTAAAAGCAACTACGGAACATTTTATTTAGAAGTTACATCATTGCTATAAAAATGTAAACAAAATTAATGTCAAAAGTCTCCGTACACTTAACAATTATCAATAACAGTTTGACGGAGTTTAACGGAAAATAACAACTTCGTTTAAATTAATATTTAGTGGGACCGCCGTTGGCCTTGATAATCTGTAACCTTTTTGTCATGCTTGCAACCAGCTTTCTAGTAACTTCTGCTGGCATGTTCTATTCGTTCAATATTCTGCTGTTTAATTCTTCTCTATTTGAAGCATTATGTTTGCGAACGCACTGTTTAACTTCCTCTCATAAATGCTCGATAGGGTTAACATCGGGTGATTGCGGAGGTGTACGAAGTTGCTGTCGCACATTATGGATCATCCATTCTCGCACCAAGTTGGCGGTATGTTTTTTCGGATCATTGTCCTGTTGGAAAATGTATCTTTTTTCTAGTGCTAATTTTTGGACACTTTCTCTTAAATTGTCTCTCAAAATGTTCAGATAAATATGCTGATCCATAATTAATAAAATGTAAATTAATAAAATGTAAATTTCCAACTCTTCCAGCGGGCATACATCCCCAAAGCAAAATAATGCCACCCCCTTAGCTCACCGTGGAACAAATGTTTTTAATATCTAATGCGGTATTCTTATTTCTCCATCCTTTAGTTCTTCCATCAGACCCAAAAAGGTTAATTTTAGTTTCATCAATAAAGATTTACGTATTCTCAAAATTCAGGAGGTTTAGTAACATATTCCCTAGCGATTAACTTCCGAAATTAACTGCTTCCTGGCTGCACACCATTTATAGACTGCCCTGTGTAAACAATTTCTCACTGTTTGTAAATAAACATTTTTCGAAAATAGTTCCCGTACTTCTTTTAATTTTGGTGCACTTTTCTTGGGATCTATAATTATTTGTCTAACAATACTGGCCTCTTCACGTGGAGTCAGTTTCTTGGGACGGCCAGAGCGTGGTCGAATTTTATAGGAACCCCATGATTTATACCGGTTTACAATATACTGAACAGTAGCATGCGACTTTTTAACAATTTTTTCCTATATTTTCGTACGATTTTCCATCTTTCCACAAATCAATTATGATCTTTCGAACTTGAAATGGAATTTCATAATTTCTCTCAATCATTTTTAATACTACTTTGAAAACCCACTGCAAAATTACTAGCAACAAATGACAGGTTATAAAGTATGGCCGAAAATTATTCATTTGTTCTCAGTCTAACGAGCAATAGATAGCTTGATAAAATGACGCTGATTATAACGTGTTTTTTTCATTGCAGTTATTGAGTGTATGGAGATTTTTTGACTTTAATTTCGTTTACATTTTTATAACAATGATGTAACTTCTAAATAAAATGTTCCGTAGTTGTTTTTAATATTAATCCTCGTTAGTTAAGTTTCAAATATTAATTAAAACATGTTTTTGCATAGTTCCAGTTAATTAGTTAAACATAACAGAAAAATAGTATAGAAAGTAGGTGGTGTATGGAGACTTTGTGGACTGACTGTATGTTCATTGAACTCAAAACAAAGTTTTGCCGGTTAAATTAGGTCTTTAAGATAGTTCTTTAATATATAGTATATATACATATATATATATATATATATATATATATATATATATATATATATATATATATATATATATATATATATATATATTTATATACATATATTTATATACATATATATATATATATATATATATATATATATATATATATATATATATATATATATATTCCCCCTGCTTAACTTTTTCCATAAACTTAATGTTCTAAGACAAGCTTGCAGTTTTTAAAATTTTTTTTTGCAACAAATGTAAGGACTATTTTTGTTGCGAAAAATTTTTTATTGAAAAAGTCAAGTTGTTAATCTAACTTACAAAAAAAAAAAAATTTATGAAAGAATATCTCAAAAAAACTAAGTGCAACTGCCACATTTCAGTTTCTTTTTTCGTAATCCGCTCCCCCAAATGCAACTTAAGAAAATGTGGATTTTCGCCCTGGCGAGAATAAATAATTATTTTTTGTTGTATTTTTGTTTAGTGCGGATTTCTAATTAATAACTGTATGTAGATAAAGTTCCATCATTCATAACATTACTTACCGGGTTTTTAGTTTTTTTTTTGAACCACAGAAACATAGCAAATAAAGTGTTTTTTTTTTCTCTCTTGGTAGGAGTATCCAGAAATGTTCGAAATTATTGTTTTTATCGGTTTATAGTACTTACTAAATAAGGTTATTTCACTAAATGTAGCTTATACAGAGGTTTTCAAAACGCTGTTCCAGAAAGCCCTCTTAAAAATTGTATGAAAAATTAGTTAATCCGACTAAATTGTATGCCGTTAGCATCTTAATATCAGATCATTGACGTATTTAATTAACAATACTTTAATCTGTCTGAATCATTTGACTATTCTATAGTATTATTTTTTCTTTTCCTTTTACTTTTTTTTATCGCAAGCTTACAACTTCACAAAAGATCAAAATATAGCACATCTATGCAGTTATCTACATAAACTGGTTTTGTAATGAAGAAACAAATTAACTAGAACTTTTAGAGCCAAAAAAAGGTTTTAGGAGTTAAATCCAGTCCAGTTGCCATGAAATCTAAATTTCTTACCTGTCCAGTTGCTTCTTTTGACAATGTAATACTTTGTATTAAAAGTTACGCTAATAACCGTTTCTACAAAGAAATTTGATGGGGAAATTGAGTACTAAGGCCTTGTGGCAGGGCGAAAAACATGTTTGTTAATTTTAATCCCAACATTCGCCTTTCTATGGCCCTTTGTGCAATCTTCAACCTTTCTTTTCTGCTGTTATTCATGGCCCACGTTTCTATACCATATGTCAGAACTGGCAATATTTGCTGATTGAACACTTTAGCTTTGTTGGTGTTAGGAATGGTGTGAGTTAAATACTTTTTGCAATTTGCCGAAACTAAACCAAGCTAGCGAAATCCTTTTCTTTAAATCTGCTTTTAAATTACTCTTGCCAATTTCCATATATACGATGTGATGTTTTCTATTGTTTGTTGCTCGATTCTCAAATTGGGGTTTAGGTTATTATTTCCTGTAACGTTGGTTTTGGCAATGTTGATCTTCATACCAATTTGTTTTGATTTATCGTTCAGTTCGTTCAGCATTTGTTGCAGCTCTTCGGTGGTTTCGCTGATCAATATGATATCATCTGCATAACGCAGATGGTGTAGCTCCCAATCAAGCTGTGTGAACAATTCCTCCAAAAGTTAATGTAAACAGCTTAGGTGATATTGGGTCGCCTTGTCGTACTCCTCTTTTTGTTTTAATTGTATTTATTTTTTCTTCCAGCAATACTTGAAATGTAACGTTCTCATAGATGTTACCAATTGACTCTGTGTCGGTGGTATATTCGGCAATTGCTCAATGCATTTAGAACTGCCCATGTTTCGATTGAATTGAAAGCCATGAGCAATGTCCAACTTAAATTCCTGGCCAAAGCTACACTCTACCCCGAAAACGCTTATGGACCGCCCCCTCCCCCCGTGACAGAACTCGCTACCCACTACCACTCCATTACTTTGCCACATGTAACGTAAACACATCAAACGCTTCAAAAAGTATAAATACTTATCCCATGCTCTCTTACAAGTTGACCAACCATATAATCGTTTGACTATCGCGAGATAAGGTTTGGATAATAACAAAGTTTATATATTGTATCACTCGCCGTTTTCAGTTGATTACCATAGTACCCTGTGATTTCTTTTTTTCTCCTAACTTTAATTGCCATTAAAACGGGGGCAATAAGGAACTACTGAGAGTGTTTAAGCAGCAGTACCCGGGCTCCCCAATAGTACCCCCAGAAGCGAGAAAAAAAATCATCGAATTACCATTGTCAAACGCCGTATCGAAGCTGAAGGAGAACATCTCTATTGAAATAAATAATTTGAACAATTATAATTCTTCTGTATTTGATTTCGTATTAAAAATAAGCTCTATTAGACTGAGGGTAGAACAGCTACTTAAAAACTATGTTAGAAAATTAGAAATGCGGCTGTTTGATTAATAAAATTTATATAATTTATCATTAGAAGTAAAATATGTCATAAGTTCCCTATGTCTAGTCATAGGATTATAATTTTAGAATAAATGTACACTGGCGAACAAACAAATCATCCGCGCATGCCAGTCTAATGTGGGTATTTCCACTTCCGCCTGGTATTGCCGCACCGATGCAGCAGCATGTGGCCTCGCATTGTCGTGCATTAGCACGAAGCTATCGCCAACAAACCCAGCGTAAGGAACGACGTGTTCCTGCAGGACCTCCTCGATGTACCGGTGAGCAGTTAATCCACCGCTATGAGTCTCGTCCGTCGCGAAAACCAAATCAATTTTCGGATCCAGTGAAATGTCTCTCCACACCATGATAGAACCTCCTCCGTAGGCGACTGTTTCAGTAATGCAGTACTCCGCATAGCTCCCCAGGCCTCCCCAGGTTCAATGACTGACAGTCCGACCACGAACTTATCGGAGCTCCTACAGGACTTCAACTTCGATCAAGTGATGATTTCTTAGAGTTATGTTGACAATGAAGCGGTCGTCTCACTCCGAGGTACTGCTTCTTCTTCCTGATCCTGGTCTCCGTGTAAAGGCACCAGTCTCTTGCTAACGTCTGTAGATCCTGGAGACAGCTGACTGGCTCAAGTGCAATTGCGCAACGACTACATGTTGGCTATGCTCTTCTTCCAATCGGGCAGTGACTTGTGCCGTTTCTTCCAGGGTGATATCCATTTTCCGATGACATAATTAGTAAGCAGGTATAGCAGAGATGTTGACGGTTCCAGTTCCGATAAAGGGTTGATAGGAAAATGCAGTTGCATGTGTTTTTATAGGGATGAATAGCGCGCAACGAGTACGTTGCTGGGCGAGCAAAAACGGCTCTTTGTAAACTATTTTAATCAGTAAAACTTTTTGGAAATCCAAATGTTTTTGGTATTATTGGAAAGAGTAGAAAATTAGAATTCTAATGATACCAAAAATAATACCACTGTTTGAAAACTAAATTCAAGGATCGGTATTAAATGAAGCAAAATCTTTTGAGTCGATTTTTTTGCTCACCAGTGTAGTTCCATTGGTTTTTACTTTGTTAGCATCGACTTTATAACATAAAAATTTATTCTCCATATAAACATATACTGGAAACCATATTTTTTTATAATGAATTATGATGGTAATTATTTTGTTTTTTCTATCACCTATCATCAATTCTGCGTTAAAATTTTTATTATAATTAATCAAGCTTATAGAATTTAACTTTGAATGAACGAGGTCAAACCAGTAGAATATTATGTACGTGCCAAATACAAGGTGTCTCGTAGAAAGATTATTTACAATAAAAAAATGGTGAAGTAATTTATTCTTTCCATGCAAACATGCAGTTGTGAAATAAACACTAAATTTAACTATCTTGCCCTAAAGAATATAATCCACTTTATGGTGAAATATTAATAAAAAAAAAATAGAAGTAATGAAAAAATTATTAATTTTCACATTTCTCGATCACAAGAACTTTAAACAGGATATATGACATAATGTATGGTAAGCAACCTCTCTAACCTCCCCCACAATCCCTTTAACGCCATATACATTTTACTGTAAATAATATACTTAAAATTAGTCTATAACCTTAACCAAAAACCTGGCTAAGTGCGCGTAATACTGTTAAAACTATACAATATTTAACAACTCCCACTCTTGGCACCCCATTACCCTATTAAAATTGAGAGTAACGAAAAAATAACTTAGGATTCGGATCTTGTGATTTCAAGAACCCTGAAAAAGACATATAACACGATATATACGAACCAACCCCTTTAATCTCATCCTCACCGCTTTAACACTCTACAAGTTAAACTGCATATAATTTGTTTATTATCTCAGGCAAAAAAAAGGGGAACATCACAATATTACTATTTAAACCATAAAAAATTATTGATCACTCCGACCCCTTAACTATTGGCTTCATCCCTCCTATAGGTATTTTTTTGTATACCAAGTTTGAAATTGATATTCTATTTTGTTCGAGAGTTATCATGCCAACAGACCGATGATAATGGGTGAATATAGTTTTCCTGGTCCTGAGGGACACTAAAAACGTAGAAAAATATGAATCTCGAGGAAGCGATTTTTTCACGAATACATTAAAAAAATAAATTGAGCCATTAACAAACTTTTATTATGTATCAAATTACTGTCCCTGGATGATTTCTTAAAATAATGACGTCTTAATGTGAATTCTAACGTTCCCGGCACTCTTCTAAGTGAAAAATGATATCGAGCGCTGGTGTGTACGTGGATTCGGTAATCACTGGCTTTTCTTGCCAGATGTTTAGGTTAATTCGGTTTTAATTGTTCCAGAGAGGGAAAATTGTCATTGTAGAGTTTAGTTTTGCGATATTTGTCGGCGTCAAATCAGGGCCCCCCCTTTTTTTTGCAAATTCAGCGACTGACCAATACGGATCTTTTTCAGACAAATCGTAAGATAACACAGCCCCACAAAAAAAAAGTTCGGTGTCTCTCTAGTGTATTTTTCGACGCTAAATTCGAATTCGTATTTAAAAATAACCGGTCAAGTGTAAGTTGAACTTGCGCAATTAGTGTTCCGTACGTTGATAGCTTCTGAAATAAAAATTTTTGTTACGGAGGTATAAAATGATCAGAAACTTCACAAAACACACCCCAAATGAGTTTTCAACAAAGTTTGTTTCCGATCTTTTATTGAAAACGGATGACCTTGAAATTTTTTTTTTTTTTTTATATATACTAGATAAATTATTAAAGGTAATGCACTCGTGATATTTTCGTTCAATCTACACCACGTGGAGAATATTCCAGAATTTTTTCAAAATTATTGGATCAGTACTTTTCGAGATAGAGGAGGGGCAGCGATTTTTTTCAAAATAATGCAAAGAACTGTGCGCAGGTAAAACATTATATATATTTTTGAACGCGTCTTTTTACAAGCTTTCATTTAACATCCCACTCGATGACCTAGTAATTTTTTTTTCACTTCCGATTTCACTCCCCAAAACTAACCCCTTAAGTCAATATTTAACTTTCAAAACTACACGGCCCTGATGAGGCCATCAATTTCTATATTAGTACCAAATTTTAACTTTCTACGTCAAATAGTTTCGGAGAAAATCGGGTATGAGAGACGGACAGACACCGAAGTGATCTTATAAGTGTTCCGTACGGAACACTAAAAAGATTTATTTTGTAATTTTTTTTTTGGCTAAAAACATCCCGTGAAATGGGATAAAACTATAGTAATAATGTAATGAATGACTCTTAATGAAGTGTGAAAAATGGTAGATATTTTGTAGTCTAGAAAACAGAATATGCATTAAAATCACAGCAAGCTATTTCTATTAATTAAACCAAAATCCACCCTTATAAAGGGTGAAAAGTACCGCTAAAACTCAAATAACGCACGTGAGTTTAAATAACATTTACAAAGGATAAATTCTTGTAGCTCTTAGGACAAAATATCTGAATCTGGTGTGCAACCAGATATTACTCTTAAAGGGTTAAGACTCAGCCCGAGGTATCTCGTAAGTTTCAATAACGATGAAAAAAATTCAAGCATTTGTAGTTGTAGGCAGGGTGAACAAATATGGAGTAGATGCGCTTGAACCACCGATACACGACTATAAACTACCTTTAGAGGGTGGTAGATAACAAATAGAAATTATAACAAGAGATTGGACACCAGAGAAATAAAACTCATTCTCCAAAAAATTGAACCTCTCTGGAAAGAATAGGCTCGGGGGGGGAAATCATTCCGATCCTCTTAATTCATATTGACTCTTCTTGAAATACGAGAAGAGGGGTTCTTCGGGAAAATTTGTCGAATAACTGGAGAAAAAAAAAATTGAAAAAATTTACCTCATTCGATCGTTTGCGTATGACGTACGTAATTGACACTCACAGTCCTTTTTTGTATCGCTTCTTAATGCTCATAGTTGTTCTGCCTAAGTTTTACATAAAATCTAATTAGTTTGTTGAACTTTCTGCATCCGTTTTTCTAATCAGTTAAAATAATGTAAAATTTTGCATCGGAGCCAAAATTGTGATTTTAATCCCGAAAGTTATATTCGTGGCCTTAGATTGTATTGTATAACGTTGTTATTTCTTCATAGCCAATTTTGGGACCGAGAATAAATTTTTGTGATATGAGTAAATATGAAAAAAGATTCCTAATTAATGGTTAGAACTATGGAAGGGTGATTCAGTACCTAAAGCAGACCATAAAAAAAAACGTCGGAATTCATGGAGAACTAAAATTTTGTTGTTGCACGACACGTCATGCATAGTTCAAGCCATGATCGAAAACTGTGGATTCAGCGAGTTACAACAGCCACCCTATAGCCGTGATTTAGCGTCGTTCTTCAGTTCTAGGTTGATAGCTTAGAAAGTGACATCGTAATAAGGTTTTATTTCTAAATAAAACACTCCTATTTTCTTTTGTTCTTTTGACCAAATAAAATGGGATAATTGTAGTGGTAGTGTAGATTCCACAATTAACGTTTTGAAATTTTTTGGTTTTTCAATATTTGTACGAAAAAATTGTAGAATAATGTGCAGTAATTAAGTAAAAAACATTTTTCTAGGCTTCTTTAATGTAAATAACCAAATTTTATTTAAAAAACCCGTAGCATACCCCGCGGCTTTACCTTAATGGTATATCTATTAGTTATTTAATTTAAACGTACGACCTTGATTGCAGGCGTACTAAATATCTAAATTTAGCAATTATTTAAAAATTTTGTTGACATTGCAGAAGACACGTACCAACATAATATACAACGGTTTAATTAACATTCCCCAGGTTATGTAAAATCAAGTAATATACTTATTTCGAAAAGTACTGTTCAAAAAATTTTAAAAAAATTCTGAAATATTCTCCACAGCGTTTAGATTGGACGAAAATTATCACGAGTGCATTACCTTCTGGTACATAAAAAGAAAACAAAAATTTTAATCAATATTCAGTTAAGATCAAAAAACTTTGTTGAAAGCTCATTTAGGGTGTTTTCTGAAGTCACTGATCAATTTATACTTCCGTAACAAAATTTTTTATTTTTAAAGCAATCAACGTACCGAACACTAATTGCTTAAGTTCGACTTGCGCTTCGCCGGTTTTTTTCCATCAAAAATCTTGGCACCTGGTTGTTGTTTATATATATATATATATATATATATATATATATATATATATATATATATATATATATATATATATATATATATATATATATATATATATATATATATGTATATACATATTAAATAACAGTATAATAAATAAGCTCCGGGTAACCCAAAGAGCAATGGAAAGGAGAATGCTAAATATTAGACTCCGAGTTCGTATTCCTATCATCGAGGAATGGTAACAGATGGACACGCCGTATAGTTGAACGGAGGCCTAGAGAACATAAAAGATACAGAGGTAGACTCCAGACAAAATGGACGGACGACATAAAATGATAAGCGGGATTGGATACAAAAAGCAAATAACAGAGCTCAGTGAAGACAACTTGGGGAAGCTTACATCTGACTGGATGGAATAAGTTAATGATGATGATTATATATATATATATATATATATATATATATATATATATATATATATATATATATATATATATATAATGTCAGCAATAACAAATTTTCTAGTAAAAAATGCATTAAACACACCAGATATCGGTTGGAATATCAGTATTTCGGTTTAATTAAGCAAACTGTCATAAAAATCAATTATCATTAAACTTTGTCAACAGGATAAAAACAAAAAAACACTTTTTGCTTTACCAATTTGCAATATTTCCCGAAAAAAATATTTTTGTCCACAACGTAAACAAATCGTATTGTTGCCAATAGGTTGGTCAAAAAGTCGAGTGTCGCTGACAGGGGTGTTTTTTTTCTGTTTAATCCGCATTAAAAGTTCACGCTCTCTCTCTCCTAGCCGTGATAATCTTAGCTGTGACAAGGGCGACGCAGTGATTTTTTAACTTGCCTAATACAGTGACTGTGTTTAAATTTGTTTAAAATAAGTATTGGGTGTGTCTCAAATTGACTTCAGGGGTTAGCGACTTCAATATATTAAATGATTTTCCAGGATTTTTCTCATCTATGTGACCTTTGATTTTAATTACCGCTTTATAGAGTTTCGGCATTTTGTCCAGTAGTTTCTTCAGAGTTTGTTCGGTTATTTTAACCCATTCTGCTTGTAAAAGTTCCCACAAGTGATTTTCTGATGTTGGATTGAGTTTTCGAACACACCTGTCCAAATTGTCCAGCAAGTCGATGGGATTCAAGTCGCATGATTGTCGTGGCCAAGTCATCACTTCCAGGACGTCATCGGATTTCCATTGGTCCAAAAGTTCTCTAATTTGTTTAGCAGAATGTTTAGAGGCGTAGTCATGCTGAAAAATAAATTTCCCCTGAAAAATATCTCTTCCAGAAGGAAGCGTTTGAGTTAACAAAATTTCTTGATACTGTTCTTTTCGCATGATTTTTCCAACTTTACCGTTGCCAAAACAACCCCAAACCATTACTTAACCTCCACCATGTAGGCAACTGATAGGCTTCCAACATCCTCTCTCCAGCTAACCGTTGCACGTAAACTCGTCGGTTTGAACCGAAAATTTCGAATTTAGATTCGTCACTCCAAAGTGATGGAATTCCATTGTTTAGATGTCCAATTTTGATGTTCTCGGGCCCATTCTAATCGTTTACGTTTGTTCACTTGCCTACGAAGTGGTTTCCCCCACTGCAACTCTCCCGTGTAGTCCATCTTCTGCTAACCTGTTCTTCACGGTTGTCACGCTGATGGGGATGGGCCGCTCCAGGTTTACTTGAGCCGTGATTTCTGGTGCGGTTAGGCGGTGATTACGTCTGCTGGACATTGTTATAGCTCTGTCATCAGCGGGAGTCGTTTTTCGAGGCCTTCCCGAACGTTTTTGGTTGAGAATTCTATGTCCCGCAGAAAATTTTTTACGATGTAGTCCACCGTTCTCCTTGGCATCCGCATTTCACTCGCGATTTGTCGACTCGAGTGACCATTTTGATATTTCGCAATTATCAGAGCCCGATTTTCAATGGAAACTTCTTTCGTTTTTGACATTTTCACAAAACAATTGAGCCTGTGTCAGTGACAAAGTACTGTTTGCGAATGGTTAATTTCCAAAAGAGCAATGGTATTTGTAGCATAGTTTTTATCATAAAATGTCACTAGGAATTTCCATGTTCCCTAGAAACTTGAAATGAGTTCTTACCTCAACTGGAATTCTTAGAAATTGCCTCAAAACGATTATCATGCAAAACTTGGAAATTTGTTTAATTTGTGATTTCACCAAAAACAATTTTATGATGGACACTTGTTAACAATTAAATTTACCTGATATAATAAAAGAGTTTAATTAGGTATTAAATTTTGGCGGTTACACTGAAATTTCTAGATGGGCAAATACTTTCTGACGGTAGTATATATATATATATATATATATATATATATATATATATATATATATATATATATATATATATATTATATTTATTTATTTATTTATTTATGGGCATAGCACATGTGCTGCAGAGAGATCACTAAAGCGCTACAGGAACCACGTGTATGTGGAAAAAGCGATTCATGTCGGTCTTGAATCGCTGTAAATTGTACCTGGTGAGAAACACAGTTCTAATCCAATCATTCCAAATAGATGAGGTTCTCCATATAATTATATATATATTATATATATATATATATATATATATATATATATATAATATATATATATATATACACATGGGCTGAAAAGTCCCGGGCCTAACAAAGAAAACACGGTTTTTTTTGGTTCAAAATTAGCTTTATTCATCAACGTAATCTCCATCAAGAGCAACGCAATCATTCCAGCGCCGCTCTAACAATGGCCAAACACTGCTCAGAATCATCAACACGTTCTTGTTTTTGATAAACAGTGAGCAAACGCGGCACCCACTTTGAACAGAGCTTTCTCATAACAATGCTCATGCAATATAAAGCCAACACGTTCTTTTGATATCTTTACGATGTCAGCTAACTCACGCAACTTCACTTTTCGATTTTTTTTTTTTGATGTTTTCTGGTGTTACCGCCTCATTTGGACGTCCACTGCGTTCTGCATCATCGGTGTCTCTACGACCACGTTTGAAGTCAGCAAACCAACGTTTTATTGTTGTTTCTGATGGAACGTAGTCCCCATAACACTTTTCAAGCCATTGCTTCGCTTGAACGGTATTTTTTCCCATCAAGAAGCAGTGTAAAATTAAAACACAAAATTGTTTTTGATCCATTGTTTTGAAAATAACAAAAGTAGCGTCACTCTTAGCACAATAACTCACAAACTAATGAATAGAATATCATGAAATTTTAACAGCTGTCTTTTGAAGGTTAGTATTAACTGAAAAAAAGGTGACTGCAATAAAACTAGCGCCATCTATGTGTTAGGCCCGGGACTTTTCAGCCCATGTGTTATATATATATATATATATATATATATATATATATATATATATATATATATATATATATATAATATATATATGTATATGTATATATATATATATATATATATATATATATATATATATATATGTATATATATATATATATATATATATATGTATATATATATATATATATATATATATATATATATATATAATATAATATATATATATATATATATATATATATATATATCGTAAACTGCGGCACGGTAAAAAGTGTTCATTAACAATACGTTTTGTAATATGTTTGTCTTTAAACAAGGGACGTTAATCATTTGTACGTGATAAATTAAAATTAGGTATTTAAGAACTTGAGCGAAGTGTGTAAGACCTGTATAGAATTCATTTCACACTGGTATAACTTGTGATAGTGTCAACAAAGTGTCTTTTGACGGATAGTGGTGTATTCACATATACTTTTCCTAATTCTGTCGTGAAGTGTTCAATTTTTGATAAAATAAATGGCATGATAAGACTTGTCAGTATTAAAAACTGTTTCAGCCACCACTCTGATTATCTACTTGAGTAAATAGAATATAGAAATTACCAATCTGACGTGACTATAGATCACTTGTAAAAAATACTATACATACATTACTATATATATAATTTCTATTATTTTATGACATGTTATCAGAAATACACATAATAAAAAACCCGTGACAATAACTCGAATATTAGTAATAAAAAATTGTTGAACCTATTATTGTGTGTATTATGTAAATACTTAGTTATGCGAGCCTGTATGAAGGCGATTTGCCTAGACCTAGGTTAGCACATACATATATATTATATATATATATATATATATATATATATATATATATATATATATATATATATATATATATATACAGTGAAACCTATCATAACGGACACCTCCAATGAGCGGACAACTCCATTAGGCGGACACTATTTGATAGTCCGGAATGAAGTATAGAGAATTCATAATCTCTCTTGAGCGGACTCTCTTGGGTGGACGCGGACACAATATTTAAATACAAAACTTGTAAAATTCTCTCCTAAACGGACACAAAATTAAAAATGTTGCAACGCTGCACTATTAGCCAGTGAGGCGACAAAAATTTTGGGGACTTCCCCATTGTATGTATGTGATTCCCCGCGAGCATTAACGAATACATAACACCTCGTTTTTATGGTCAGTTGAGTTAGTGCGTTGATTTGTCTTGTATGTATTGTTTTTTTTAAATAGAGACAAACATGTTTGAAACGCGTCGTGTATTAAGTCTTAAAGAGAAAATTGATATTTTGGAAACCTATAATAGAGAGAAACTTAATGTTAGAGTTTTGGCCAAACGTTTTAAAATAGGAAAGACACAGGTACCTGGAATTATTAAAAATAAAGGCGAGTTATTAAAAAAATTTCACTCCAATGTTAATTCAAGCGTAAAACGACGTTTTTTAAAGTCAGTGGGATTACAAATTGACGAAATTTACTATGATTGGTTTACAAAGGCAAGAAATAAAGCAATTCCACTATCAGGTAAATAAAAAAAATTATAGAGGTATTGTAGTCATTCTAAATCGTATTTATTAAAATTCTAGGACCAATAATTCGAGCCAAAGCAAACGAGATCGCAGATAGTCTGGAATGCGATAATTTCAGTGCGTCATCTGGGTGGCTGGAGAAATTTCGGAAAAGGCATAGCATCGCTTTTAAAGCCATATCTGGAGAAGCTGGAAGTATTATTATGGAAGATGTGGACAACTTTAAACAAAATAAAAACCGGTCAAGTGCAAGTTGAACTTGCACAATTAGTGTTCCGTACGTTGATTGTTTTTAAAATAAAATTTTTTGTTAGGATGTTATAAAATGATCAGTGACTTCACAAAACACACCCCAAATAAGTTTTCAACAAAATTTGTTTCCAATCTTTACTGAAAACTGGTGACCTTGAAATTTTTTTTTTTTTATATACCAAATAAATTATTAAAGGTAATGCACTCGTGATAATTTTCGTTCAATCTATACCCCGTGGAGAATATTCCAGAATTTTTTCAAAATTTTTTGATCAGTACTTTTCGAGATAAGGTAGGGGACAGCGATTTTTTGAAAGTAATACGAAGAAAAGTGTGCGCAAGTATTACATTATATATATATTTTTTACTCGTGTTTTCACAAGCTTTCATTTGACACCACACTCGATGACCTAGTAAAAAAAATTTTTTTTTCACTTCCGACTTCACCCCCCCCAAAACTAACCCCTTAAGTCAAAATTTAATTCTCAAAACTACATGGCTCTGATGAGGCCATCAATTCCTATATTATTACCAAATTTCACCTTTCTATGTCAAATAGTTTCGGAGAAAATCGGGTGTGACAGACAGACAGACAGACACCGAAGTGATCTTATAAGTGTTCCGTATGGAACACTAAAAATATCTTCATTGGTAAAAGGTTATTTGCCAAAAAATATTTTTAACGTGGACAAGACAGGTTTATTTTTTTCGAGCTTTACCTGACAAGACGTTAGCACTTAAACGTGAGAAATATGTGGACGGAAAATTATCCAAAAAAGACTCACCATTATGCATTGTGTAAATCTGGCTATAATGGAAGAATGGTTGCAAGATTTTGATTTAAAAATGGGTAAAGAAAACAGAAAAATTTTCCTATTTTTAGATAATGCTGCCTAAAGACATTCAGTTAAAAAACATTCAACTTATTTTTCTACCGCCCATTTGCACATCAGTTATTCAACCGCTAGACCAAGGCATAATACAAAATTTTAAAACATTTTACAGGACCATTTTAATTAAGAATTTGTTATCGAAAATAGATTCTGTTGATAACCTTCAAGGTCTTACTAAAGCAGTTAATGTTTTAGATGCTATTTATTTTATAAATGCTGCATGGAAGAAAGTTACGGAAACAGCAATAAAAAATTGCTTTCAAAAGGCAGGAATTACGTTAAATGATGGTGATAACCATAATCTGGAAAATGGTGACTTTTCAGGAGAAGATAACTTACCTTTGTCAGTTTTATCCGAAATATGGCGAAATGCAGAAGCAATAGGCCTTAAAAAATGATTTAAGTGAATTCATTACCATCGATAATAACTTATTAGTAGAAGATGATATAGACGACACCTCTTTTAACAAAATTGTAAAAAAAGGCGACAACGTGACTTTGGTTGAGTCTGACGAATCCGATGAAGAAATAACCATAACCGATCAATCCAATATTATTATAAGTTATCAGCAGGCCATTGATATGGTGAAAACGATTCAAGAATTTGCCAAAATTAAAGGAGATTCAGTAACAATGCAGATGTTATCTGACTTGGAATTACATTTTCAAGACAACATACTCAAAACTAACACGCGTCAAACTACTATAATTGATTTTTTCAAGCCTACTTAAATTATATTTTTTATGTGTTTAATTTTTTGATTTATAACTACATACTTATGTACTAAAAACCTACCCTATTATGTATTATGTAAAAAAAATATGTATGTATTTTTTCATTTTTTCCCATACGCGGACACCTCCCTTAGGCGGACATATTTTAATAGTCCCGAAGGTGTCCGCTCAAGAGAGCTGACGAATCCTTCACTATATATATGTATATATATATATATATATATATATATATATATATATATATATATATATATATATATATATATATATATATAATACAGTAAATTTCCGGGTTTTAATCCGTTCGTCTAACAATGAATTTGCACGACATTTCGTCAAAATCTCATTTGGCTTTTTCAAGTGCTCTTGCTGCTACTCGATACTGCTACCGCTCAAAGCCAACTGTTGGCTAACGAGTTAGCTTCGAGCGTTTTTCGGTTTTTTTTCCTAATTTCATCGATGACTTCTGGCAAACAAATTGTTGTATACCATTCATCATTAACTGTTCTTCAATTCTCTAGAGCAGTGGTTGCCAACATGTCCAGTATAAGCAAAAAAACAACATCATTTTCTTGGCAGTACTTCGCGAATTTTGTTGGATTTCCATTTATTTTGGAACACCCAAACAGTTGATTTTTGCTTAGTTTCTGGTTTGTACGAATAACCAAGTTTCGTCTCCTGTTACGATGTTGTATACGGATTTTGCATGTCCTCGGTCGATTTTTTTTAGCATTACCTGACACGAGCCTGTTTTTGAGTTTCGGTCAAATTATGTAGAATCCATCGGTAACAGATATTTTTCACAGCTAAATGTTCATGCAAAATCGAATGTACTACAGTCTTCGATATGTCTAAGGATGCCTCTGTCTCACGGTAAGTCACATGCCGATCATTTTCAAACATGTTGCGCACAGCATCGGTGTTTTTTGGAACAACAACCGATTTAGGTCGACCTTCACAAAATTCATCGCTGACGGAAGCACGACCATCACGAAATTCTTCAAGCCAATTGTAAACAGCCTTTTCTGATGGTGATTCATTACTAAAAGTTGAACAAAGCGATTCGAGGCATTGTTGTTGAGTTAGACCTTTACCAAAATCGCAAAAAAATCATTCAACGAAAACCTTCACTCGAAAATTCCATTTCTTCCCAAAATTGTTTTGTTAAAACGCTCACTGTAAACAAACTACTCAGCCAATTTCTGAGCTGCTACTGTTTTAAGAATAACAAATGTCAAATTTTACGACAGTGGTAATGTGACATCTCAATAGCGCCATCTAGTGGTCGTTTGTAAAAACTTAAAAAGCAGTCCTCGTACACGTCAGTTCTGCTTCAATTATGGTGTTTGGTGTTGTTTTTTAGACCTAGTGTTAATAAAAGTTCAAGTAACTGCCACTTTGAATTTATACCTCAGGTGGAATAATAACAGAATATCACAGGGATCAATAAAATTATGGGGGCATCATTGAAAAAATTATTTAAATCTATTTAGTTTTGTAATTCGTACTGTTCTAACAATTCTGTTCATTCTGAGAATTATTGAATCCATCCACTAATACTTTTATGAGGAAAGTCGTTTTCATATATGGCATATACTAGGTTTCATTTAAAAAAAGTCAAAAGTGTTTTTTTAGGTTTTATTTAAAAAATCATTGGTTTGGTATATAAATGTGACAATTTTATATACAACGTTATCTCTAAACGACTACAGTTATATACAATTCCTATATCTACTTTATGGCTATACTTGCGGCACATCGCTAAACTAACACGTAGGCTGAAAAGTTTTTGATTTGACACATAGATGTCGTCCATAAGATTTTTAGAAAGTACCAACCTTCGCACGATACGTGTCAAAATTTCAAGACATTTCGACGATTAATTTACAGGTTACATGGTTTTAGTGTCGCTACATTTGATATTTTTAAAACAATCGAAAAAATCGAATTTCGTGTGTTGATTAAACACTGTTTTTTGATGGGAAAAATACCAGCAATGGCTTAATAAGTGCTACGGGGACTCTGTCCCTGGAAAATTACTCATCATTTACTGGTATGCTGAATGCGGTCGTGCTGACACAAATGATGCTGAATGCTCTGGACACCCAAATGAGGTGGTTATACTAGAAAACATAAAAAATCCACAAAATTGTTTTGGACGACCGTAAAGTGAAATTGTGGGAGATAGCTGACACTCTAAAGATATCAAAAGAACGTGGTGGATTTATTTTACATGAACATTTGGGCATGACAAAGCTCTGTTCTAAATGGGTACCGCGTTTGCTCACAGTGGACCAAAAACAACAACGTGTTGATGATTTTGAGCGCTATATGGACCTGTTTAAGCGCAATAAAAAGGATATTTTCATGCGATATGTGACAATGGATGAAACTTGGATCCACCACTACCCACCGGAATTAAATCGGAAGTCAGCTAAGTGGACAGCAGCCGGTGAAAGCCGCCCGAAGCAACCAAGGACGCAACAGTCGGCTAGGAAGGTTTTGGCTTCTGTATTTTGGGATGAGCATGGAATAATTTTCATCGACTATGCTGAAAAGGGAAAGACCATCAATAGCAAATAATATATAAAGTTATTGTTGCGTTTGAAGGTAGAAATCACAAATAAACGGCCCCAAATGAACAAGAAAAAAGTGTTCTTTCATCAAGACAATACACCGTGTCACAAGTCAATGGTTACGATGGCAAAATTGCATGAATTAAAGTTCGAATTGCTTCCTCATCCACCGTATTCTCCAAATTTGACCCCCAGCGACTATTATCTATTCGCAGACCTCAAAAAAATGCTCGCGGGAAAGAGATTTGGTTCCAATGAAGAAGTTATCGCCGAAACTGAGGCCTATTTTGAAGGCAAAGACAAATTCTTCCACAAGAAAGGTACAGAAATTTTAGAAACGCGTTGGATTGATTGTATCGCTTTTGAAGGAGACTATATTGATGAATAAATTCGAATTTTGCAAAAAAAAGGGTTTTATGTAGCTAGACCAAAAACTGTTCAGCGTACGTGTTAAGAGTGCTAGCTAGATCAGGGTGGATGTTATAACTCACTGAATCCACAGCTTCCGGTAATTTTATTTATGGGCATAGCACACGGGTTGCAGGGAAATTCCTAAAGCGCTACAGAGACGCTGCCTGTGCACAAAAAACCAATTCACCGTGGTCTTCAACCGCTATAAATTGCACTCGTTGGGAAACCCAGTCCTGGGCAAACCATTCCAAAGGGAAGAGGTTCTCCATATAAAAGACTGCTTGAAAAGTGTTGTAGGAAAAACACCAAGTTGAACCTCATACGGATGTGAAGTATTAGCGAGACGTATATTTCTAGCATGCACTGCTCTGTTAGCTAGAGGAATAGATATACTGACAACTATGCCGGGTTCCGCAACGGTAACCTTTTTAGAAAAAACAATGGCGTGAGTTCTTGTAGCGTTAAATTCGGCTTTTATACTGTCACCCTAAAATAGCATTTGTCTTGGGTCACACCGGCGTTGATCGTGAAGATATTAGAAAGAAATGACTCAGATACACAGCATCTATATTTAGACCTTTCTTTGTCCAATCTAGTTGGCGAAATACGTCTTCTAGAGCTGTAATAAATAGCTTGGGAGAGATTGTTACTTATTTATTCTGTATAGGTCTTATGTAAACCTTTGCGTTTTCATATATATCTTTGAGTAGGGTAGTGTATCTAGAATCAATTCTATAATTGTTCGAGCCGTTGATGATTGCCCGCATTTCAACAGAATCAAATGCCTTCTCATAGTCTATGAAAGCTATGTAAAGTTGGAAATTGTATTCATTGCTCTTTAGGATATTTCTCATTGTCTGTAAATGGTCGCATATGCTATAGCCGGATCCAAAACCAGCCTGACCGCATTACTGGTAGGAATCTAACTTATTTTTAATCTATTGGAGATAATTTTAGTCAAAAGTTTATAAATATGAGATAGTAAGTTATCACAAATATGTATTACATAAGTTAGAAGACCTCCTGTAGATGTTCGCAAAATATTGAATGCTTCTAGATGTTTCAGAAGATTGATAACCTTTTCCATAGCTTTCGATATTATTGAAAGCAGTACAAGTGATCGGTAGTTGTTTGGCGAGGTCTTCTTGCCATTTTTGGATATTGACTGAACTGTAGGAACAGGAAGGAAATATACCCTTTCTGTAGGATAGGTTGTGAAATCTACAGAAAATTGGTGTTAGTTCTCTCGTGCATTTTTTGAGTACTATTGCAGGTATTCTAACAGCGCCTTCCATGAGAAAAGTCGTTTTCAAATATCGGTTATACTAGGTTTCATTTAGCAAAATTCAAACACAAGTATTTTTTTAGGTTTTATTACAAAATCATTGGTTTGGTACAAAAATGTGACAATTTTATATACAAGGTTATCTCTAAACTAATACAATTATATACAATTCCTATATCTACTTTATGGCAATACCTGCGGCACATCGCTAAACTATGTCCTAATACTACAATAAATAAATTACTATACAGTACAATGTATTTCAAGTACAGTTGCAGAATGATACAATTATCTTAAACTAACCTATAATATGTTAAATGAACTAGCATATCTTTGGTTTCTACTATCAATAACTATGTGAGAAGCCAAAAATGTTTTTTGAAAACATAATCTCAAAATATTTATTAAAGAAAATCAGTCTTTGATTTGTAAAATTGTGATTAAAATTAATCATAAAATTGGGTAGTTTAAATTTGTTTCATGTATATGATTTTTATTGTTATCTTAAATGAATTAATTAATCGTGACGATTACAAGCTGCTGTGAAAGTGACAAAAAATCCTAATCTATGAAGGAAAAAAAAAAACAAGTTTCATCTTTGGAACATATCATAAATAATATGAACATTACATAAGGGTAACTAATGGGACTTAATTAACATTTGAACATATTTTTTGTGCGTTTAATATGTTCATCAACAGCCATTTTGTTCACTAACCTCTTCGGATCTTTTAATGTCATTTTTTATTCAGTAAATTTGAAAACTTCGTATTTTTTTTGTTTTCTTTCTAATATACTAACATACATCTCTTCGCTTTACTTTCATCTCACTTTGTGCTACAGCAATCCATTCGTTTCTCGAGCTGTCAAACCACGTCAAGCCCAAATTATACCTTCCGTTTAAATTCGCGTGTTGACAATGCGAGAACCACCATCCCCCTTCATAATTACTAGCGCAGTGAGTGTTAGAAATATCTCTGTCATTGTCGACAGTGGAAAACTCCATACGATTCTGGTAGTCCATGGCGTCGCTGGCATTACCACGGTAATGAGAGACTGTAAGCCTAAAGCCTTGAGTAAAATCTGCTATTTGAAAGTGATCATAAGTTGCTTGCCAGTACTTCCCATAGATGTCCTTCATATTGATTTGTAACATGGTACAATTATTTTGAGTTAAATGGTGCAGATTCCTGTTGCCCAACCAGTGTTCTCCGGTAGCACTACCAAATCCATTGCTATATTCATTCCAGTTTCTATTAAAATTGATACTGCCATCATATCTCTTTTGAATAGTGGTCCAACCATTGTCGCAGTGGGCCAAGATCGGTTCCCCGTCTCCTGGTGATATCAGATATATTCCTTTGTTACCGTCCACCGATCCACAATCTCTGGGAAGTTTATTGACTATGCTTTTGTATTCGCTTTCGAAACTTTTGAGTTCTTCAACTAAGTGGATTGTTGATTTGGTTGCGTTAAGGTCGACTGTTTTTGATTCTTCCTGGAATCAAAATAAAAAATGTATATAGTTAAAATATGTTTAAAATTCGGTCACGTATATATATATATATATATATATATATATATATATATATATATATATATATATATATATATATATATATATATACAGTCGACACTCTATATAGTGAAAGACCAAAATGTTGACCGAAATTTCACTATAGAGAGTTTTTCACTATATAAAGAAAAAATCCGTATATATTGCTATGCATGTAAGATATTTTAGGTCTTGAAAAAATTGCACTATAAAGAGTTTTTCACTATATAGAGTTCCACTATAAACAGTGTCGACTGTATATATATATATATATATATATATATATATATATATATATATATATATATATAAATTATGAAACTAGTTGAGGGACTCGGCAAAAACGGGCATCAGCAGATGTTCATACTATATTGATTTAGCCAATATTTCGGTCCTAGGTTGGGACCTTCATCAGGGCCCTGATGAAGGTCCCAACCTAGGACCGAAATATTGGCTAAATCAATATAGTATGAACATCTGCTGATGCCCGTTTTTGCCGAGTCCCTCAACTAGTTTCATAATTTAGGATTTTGTTTGATACGGCAACTTTTGCTTTCTCTCTCTTTATTTTATATATATATATATATATATATATAGTGTGCGTGCAATTCCGGCCAGTGACATTTCGTACTCTAATTTATTAAAAAAAAAGGACTAAGTGATTTTTAATCATTATGAGATCTGAGTATGAGATATAGAAAACAAAATAATATAATAAAAGAATATTATTTATGTTTGTGAATATATTTATTATTATTATTCTTATATTTATATTTGCAAAAGTTTCCGGCCACATAATATACATTGACGCAGTAGGACGTTCAAAGACGTAATAGCGTTGAATGTTCACATTTAGTTCATAAAAGGTCGTGCAAGCATAAGCATGGCTTTACATATGCAAATCCAAATTCATGAGAGAGTAATAAAATTGTCAAAAGAAGGAAAGTCTTATCGTGAGATTGCTTCATTATTATCAATAGGTAAATCAACCGTGAACGATACTATTGTAAAATACCGTTGTGGATATGGTTTAAAAGATCGTCCGCGTAGTGGAAGACCAAGAAAAACGTCTAAAAAAGTAGATCGTACCATTAAACGCAAATCAACTGCGGATGTCAAGAAAACTGCTGCCGAAATTGCACGCGAGCTAAAGGATGAAAACCTAGCTAATGTTAGTTGTAGTACTGTGACACGAAGACTACATGATGTGGGACTTTTTGGCCGTATAGGTATTAAAAAAACCATTAATCAGTAAAAAGAGTAAGAAGGCCCGATTACAATTTGCCAAAGATCACCTAAATTGGACAATCAAAGATTGGAAAAAAGTAGCTTTCTCAGACGAATCTAAATTTAATCTTTTTGGAAGCGATGGTAGACAACATGTACGACGTCCTGTTGGTACGAGAAATGATGCTCGGTACCAAATTCCTACTGTAAAACACGGTGGAGAAAGTGTGATGGATTGGAGAATTTTTTCTGCACAAGAAGTCGGTCCATTGATCGAGATCAACGGAAATATGAACGCTGATATTTACAAGGACATTTTAGAAAACAATTTGTTATCATATGCTGAAGAAACATTGCCGCAGAATTGTATATCTCAGCAGGATAATGCCCCCAAACATACATCCAAGTTGTTAAAACAGTGGTTCTCTGCTTCAAATGTGAGAGTTTTAAGCTGGCCATCTCAATCACCGGACTTGAACCCAATAGAACACTTATGGGAAACGCTAGATCGTCAAGTTCGAAAGCATACATATTTAAATAAAGCCGCATTATTCAAATCATTGAAGGAAGAATGGGATAAAATTTCACCTGCTTGTATTAATCGATTAATTGAGTCAATGCCACATCGTTGTGCGGCTGTTATCGCTGCAAACGGTATGGCTACAAAATATTAACATAAAAATATAATTTAAGTCTATTATAGAGCATATGGACTAATAATTTTTGTCGTAGTACAAAGTGGCCTGAAACTTTCGCACATATAAATATAAGAATAATAATAATAAATATATTCACAAACATAAATAATATTCTTTTACTATATTATTTTGTTTCCTATATCTCATACTTACATCTCATAATGATTAAAAATCATTAATCTTTTTTTTTAATTATTTAGAGTACGAAAGATCACTGGCCGGAAACTTTTGCACGCCACTGTATATATATATATATATATATATATATATATATATATATGTATATATATATATATACATATATATATATATATATATATATATATATATATATATATATATATATATATATACATATATATATATATATATATATATATATATATATATATATATATATATATATATATTATATATATATATATATACATATATATATATATATATATATATATATATACATATATATATATATATATATATATATATATATATTTATACATTATATATATATATATATATATATATATATATATATACATATATATATATATATATATATATATATATATATATATATATATACATATATATATATATATATATATATATATATATATATATATATATATATATATATATATATATATATATATATATATATATATATATATATATATACATATATATATATATATATATATATATATATATATATATATACATATATATATATATATATATATATATATATATATATATATATATATATATATATATATATATATATATATATATATATATATATATATATATATATATATATATATATATATATATATATATATATATATATATATATATATATATATATATATATATATATACATATATATATATATATATATATATATATATATATATATATATATATATATATATATATATATATATATATATATATATATATATATATATATATATATATATATATATATATATATATATATATATATATATATATATATATATATATATATATATATATATATATATATATATATATATATATATATATATATATATATATATATATATATATATATATATATATATATATTATTTATTTATTTATTTATTTATTTATTAGCCCAGTCGCCAGGGGTTTTGAGCTCTCATTAAATGTCAACAGGCTGTCTTTTGTCACACAGGTAGTTTTTTGGACGTAGAATGCGACAAAAAAAGTTCGCTAAAGTTTGATGTACACTAAGTCTACAAAATCCAAAATAAAATAAAAAAAATCAGTTTTTCGGTAATATCTTGAAAAATAAAAAAGATATCGAAAAACTAATGGCACCACTTGAAAGAGCGGGAAATTTTACAAAAAAATAGAGTACATAGATTTTTTTTTCAATTTTTTTTTATTGGCGTGAGAATTTATTAAAAATTCGGATGGGTGATTCAAAAACTATAGCGCGTCAAACAGATTGATTTGAAAGGTTACGCGCACTGTTCGAAGGGTAATTGATATTACTGGGAAACAAGTAATATCGATAAGTGTAAAAAAAAATTAAAGAGGAGACTTTCAGTTTTTCGATGATACTAAGAGTTTTTTTTATTTTTGTTGCTTTATAATTTGTAAAACTTAAAACGAAGTTTTTGTTTGCATGATTTTAACGGGCATACAAATATTTGGATATAAAATATAGTATTGAAAAAAATCCTTATGCATATATCATTATTATACCTTAAGTTTCAATATAAGAATAATTAAAAATACCCACATTGTGTGCGTTATTTAAAAATTGAGTTTCAAAATACGAAAATTTTCCTGTTGTCGGCAATTTTACGTTCAAAGCAGTAGGAAATGGTCCAAAAAGTCGGACAATATTTTTAGCTACAGTTAAAATTATACTTGATATTAAATTAAAATCTTTTAAAAAATATTTCCTCTTTTTTTTATAATTTTTCTTTGAAAAAAGTGTCGTGATAAACGTATTTTTTGCTTATTATTAATCATATAATTTAAAATAAAAGAAATATTTAAAGATAGGAAAGGAAAGATAATAGTCTAAGTTTTAGGTATAAAGTATTTCATTTAAACATCTAGGTAAAAAGAAAATAGTTATTGAAAATGCCAAAAATTATAAATTACTCGAAGGAATTTTGTTAATGGCTTGGAGAAGTAAGGCGCGCGCAGCGCCACTAACCCGATCTGTTTTTTGTCATCTGTGCGACGTTCACGTAGTTTGTATGCTGTATATTGTTAATTAAACTTTTAAATGAAAAATAATTAACTTTAAGTGTAAATTAAGTGTTGGTTGCTGTTTTGTATTTATATATGTAATTATTATTAAATATATTAATTTTTTATATAAATAAATATATTTTGATTTAGGTTTTTTATATACACTGACTGCGATTTTGGATCATCCATTTTGAATTTTTTAAATCTGTCCTCAGATTTTTAATCAGCTTCCCAAAAAACCCCTTAGGGGGGAAATTGGAAAATTAAATGAATTACGTACGCTTTGGCCCCCATATTGGATCCGCTATTTTGGATTTTTTTAATTTGTCATCGGATTCTTAATCAGCATCCCGAGCAATCCCTTTATTAGCGCATTTCAAAATATTTACCGGTATCCAGAAACGTTAATTTGATCATAAATGGGGTTGGAAGCATGATTTCCACTACAACTGAAGAGGTTAAACCAGCCATTTTATTTTGAATTTTTTTTTTTAATTACAGTAAAAAGATCTATATATTATTTTTTTTGTAAAATTTCCCGTTCTTTCACGTAGGGCTATTAGTTTTTCTATATATTTTTTATTTTTCGAGGTATGGTATTTGCGAAAAATCGAATTTTTCATTTTATTTTCGATATTGTAGGTTTTTTTTAATCGTCTTCTACGTCCAAAAACTACCTGTATGTCAAAACGCAACCTATATATATATATATATATATATATATATATATATATATATATATATATATATATAATAAATTTAATTTAATAATGGGAGGTAAGAGAAGTCTTTTAAGTTCTAAAATAATAAAATATAGTTTGGCAACATTCACTGTTATTTCTGTGTTTTCTATTATTTGTTGATTTGTCATTTATTGATTATATGATTAATATTTCTAGGTATGTAATTACAGTTTAATACCGTAATAATAACTACTATAAAACTAAACGACTGAAATGATATATCTAAATCTATCCTATACCAACGTTATCAAAGGAATTTGAAATTAACAAATTACGCAATATTGTTAATATATGTATTAGTTTTATCAGAAAAAACACCCCGCACATTTTAAATGTAAATCCGGTTTCCGTTAAATTTGCTATTTTTTTTTTTATTGTAGTTTATTGTAGTATTCACCAATCCAATCAAAAGTTTCAATGGACACAACCTCCAAATCCTTCACGAGTTTGAGATATCTCCAGTTTTTACCTCATATTTTTGATGAAGGCGCAGGTAGTGGCCAACAGTAAAGGGCACATAAGTCGATTTTGCCGCTTGAGATTTGTTTGAAACGATTAAATTCGAATAGATTATCGAATACTAACTGCTGGGCCTATAGGTAACAACCGTAAAACTACTGTCCACCCCCAGTGGTCATTATTAGGGGATGAAAAAGGGAAAAATCGGCTAATTACGTTTTACTTGGAATACTTATTAAAAACGTTTATTAAACGAAGATAACACGGAACTCTAACTTTTGGGCCAATAGGAAATAACCTCCACACTACCCTCCACCCCCAGTGGTCATTATTAGGAGATGAACAGGGGAAAAATCGACTTTTCTCGATTTTTTGTACTTTGCTGAGTACCGGTCGCTAAAAACTGTTATTAATCGTAGGGAACATTGAACTCTTACTTTTAGGCCAATAAGTAATAACCGCCAAACTACTCTCCATCCCTAGTGGTCATTATTATTAGGGGGTAAAAAGGAGAAAAAAATTGACTTATTATCATTAGTTATAAGAGTAACTAATGATAAACGATACAAGTTGCATTTTCCACCTTTTCAACCCCTAAACATGACCAATGAGGGTGGAGGGTAGCTTGCCAGTTGTTATACACAAAAAGTTTTTAGTACCTTATACTAAACAAAGTTCAGGTATATCGAAATAAGCCGATTTTCTCCTTTTTCATCCCCTGGCATTTGAGGGTGAAGGATAGTTAGGCGGTTGTTACCCATTGGCCCAAAAGTTAGAGTTTGATGTTCCCTACGGTTAATAAAATTTTTAGCGAGCCGTACTAAGCAAAATCAAAGTAAATCGAAATAAGTCGATTTTTCCCCTTTTTATCCCTTAATCATGACCCCTGTGGATGGAGGATAGTTTGGCGGTTGCTGCCCATTGGTCCGGTAGTTAGTATTCGATAATTTATTCGAATTTAACGGTTTCAAACAAATCGCAAGCGGCAGAATCGACTTATAATGGTGCCCTTTACTTTTGTCCGCTACCTGCACCTTCATCAAAAATATGAGGTAAACACTGGAAATATCTCAAAATCATGAAAAATTTGGAGGTTGCGCCCATTGACTCCTTTGATCGGCATGGTGAGTACTACAAAAAAAAAAAATAACGGAATCCAGATTTACATTTAAAATGTGCGGGGTCCTTTAAAGAAAACAGGTAAAGTGATTTGTACTTCCCTTGCAACATTAGTTTTAATATAAGTATTAAATTTGTTTTTCTCACACTAAAGAATAACTTCGGCGATGTTCTCAACGTTAGGTTCCTTATAATAAGATATAAACCACAAGAATAAGTTGAGCAGAGATATTTCTAGCTAAAACATAACATTTGTCTTTACATATCATTTCTGTTAAAACAGATAATAAAAAATCACACAATTTTCAGATTCTCTGTCCCCGAGATACCTAAAAATTACGCATTACACGATATGTACGAACTAACCAGCTTAACCCCTTTGCTCAACTCATCGTACCCTTCTATATCAACCACAAATAATACGAAATAATGACAAAATAATACAATTTTCATATTCGTCGACTCAAAAAAAAAAAATGGAAAGGACGTATAAGACGATATATATGAAGAAACTCCTCTAGCTCACCATCTATCCTCTGAAACTTATTTAAATATATAAAAAAATATATACTAATTTTTTCGTTATCTTAATTAAAAGTCAAGAAACATTCTGATAATGATATTGGAATTACACAACTTCCACCTCTGATTCTCAAGCAATGTCGCTCAAATACGGTAGGTTTCTTATTGTTATTTCATTTTGTTCGACTATTATGGTGCAGACAGACAGATAAATCGACGGAAACTAATGCTTTTTGTGATCTAGGAACCCTGAAACGTGAAAAATTTCAGAGAGTGATGATTATATAATACTTCCTTTATTAAGAAAAATAAAAAAAATATATATATTAAAGAAAAGGAACAGTTAAATTTTTGTAAATGGTTTTCTCCTATTTTCTCCTCTTAGCAATAGATCCCTATCTGAAATCAATTTTTGGTTGTAATTTTTAGGAATATTTTATTTCGTATATTTATTTTCAGAGACAATGGTATACAGGGTAAATTCTATTCTGCCGAGTTCTTCAAATGGTTTTTACGTTTAGAAATGTGCGAAAACCATTTGCACAAATTAAACTGTTCTTTTTCTACAATAATTTTTTTTTTCCTTTCCTTAATGAAGAAAGCATTATATTGTAAAAAAAATCAATCTTTCAATTATCATCAATCTGCATGTTTGTTTGAACAATATCTCTTGAACGAAATGAGATATCAATAAAACACCTACAGTATTTGAGCGAGAGAGGAGGGTGGAGGTAGATAAATTTTGTATAATTTCAATGCTATTAGAATATTTTTTGCTTTTAGTTAGGACAATGAAAAAAAATTGAAGCATAACTATTTATATTGAAATATTTTGAGAGGAGGAGTGTTAAATGGGTTTCTTCGTATATAGCGTCTTATATGTCCTTTAGATTTTTGAGGGATCTGAAAGGGGTCGATGAGGTGAGGTTTTGGAGACGATGACCTTGAAAACTGTGCTATTTTTAAAATTATTTTCATTTTCAACAGAAATAGTATGTAGAAAGAAATGTTATGTTTTAGCCGAAAATCTTTCTGAGGCTCGTCCTATGCTCAATTTTTTTTTTGTAAATAATATC
>CM032451.1:29152550-29190050 GCA_019049505.1 Pachyrhynchus sulphureomaculatus
TCCTTGTTAAGAGTTTTGGTGCTTTTTTCCAAGTAAATGATATGTTGTCGTAGTATTTTCTGATGGCGGGAATGTGTAGCGTTTTCTGACGGAAGTGGTGGTAACTGTTTTTCCTGAAGAGCTTTCCAGTTGTGGGACCATTCAAGTTGGAGGGACTTTAACTGAAAAAAGAAAGAATACGTTAGTGTATTTTAGATATGTTGGATATAAATTATTACCACCTTGTTTGTTTGTAGTTTTTTTTTTTAATTTAATAAACTGTATCTTATCAAATCAATCGTCGAAGAGATATTTTCGCATACGCTGCGTAAGTAGTTAGAGATCCATGAAAACAATGTAAGGCAAAATTGTCCGCCGTTCTTTGTATTGTGCATTTAACAAAGATGTCTTCGAATTGTAACATTTGGATGGATAGTTTAGATTTTACAAGGGCGTCTCTGAATTCGCGTTGCCCACAAACTCTTTTTAAAAGTAGACGCTCTCGTAATATTGCTAGGTAATTTAAATCCACCAAAATTATGATGTTCTGCCGCAACATTCCATGTATTTTCTTATGGCCCTCAAATCTGGATTTTCTGTGCTACTCGTATTTTTAAACCCACTCCAGTGTATGTGCGCATGCGCAAGAGTGAGGCAGTGTTGCCAACTCTGCGTGAAAGTCATTTTTCGGCTCTCTAGGGTATTGTTAGTGTGTAATAGAGTTAGGTTAGATGTCAAAAGGGCGTTATGAGACAGACAGTGTTGCCAACTAATATTTGGTTTTCGATTGAAGATGTTCATCGTCGTCGAGGTGTGTGTATGGGGCTGGTTGTAGGTCAAACGGGCGTTAACGGAAAGAGCGATGAGGTGTTTGTTGAGCAAACGGTCCCTATTATTGTCATGAGGTGTATGCTAGACTTGGTTAAAAAGCTTTTATTATATGACAATGAGCTTTTTTTTGTTACAATTGTTTTGGTTATTTTTAGTGTGTAATGGAGGTAGGTTAAATGTAAAATGTGTTAAGAAGTAGTTTTTTTTTGATAAAAAGTTATTGAAAAAGCCATTAGAGAGCGTTACTGGTTGTTTTTTGATAAAAAGTTGTCAAAAAGGTATTACAAGAGTGTGTGTAGATGTGTAATGCACATGCGCACATACATGAAGTTAGTGAGGTTGTGTCTTTAATATAAAGTTGATAAAAGAGGCCTAATATGAGATGTTTTTTGTTAAAAAATATGTTAATAAGGTCTAATATGGGTTATTTTTTGTTAAAAAGTAGTTGAGGAAGGCGTTATATGATGGTACGATCGTCGGACCAAAAAGTCCTTAGATGTTTTTGTTTTGTTTAAAAGATGTTGAAAAAGGAGTTATATGGAGTTAGAAGAGAACTGGTTAAAGGTAGAAAAGGATAAGCCAAAAAGTCCTTATTATGATAATGAGGGATCGACTGACAAAAAAGACATTGAGAGGTCTGCTAAAAATATTTTTTTATGAGAGTAATTTCCCTCATTTTTTGGATGGCATTAAGTATCAATAAATAGTATAAAACAAAGTCCCCCGCCGCGTCTGTTTGCGATTACCTTAATAACAACTGAACTAATTTTATTCCGTTTTTCACTAATGGATAGAATGTTTCACGAAGACTGTTTGTTATGGCACCCGGTGACACTGTGACGAATAAAGAAAGATTTTTAACCTATCTTAAAAAAGTATTTTGGGCATGCTGTTTTTGTCTACACTAATAAAGAGCAAAACAGTAACATAACAACTCCCATGCGAAGCCGGGACAGGCAGCTAGTTTAGTATAAACTCGGCATTCTTGATTAAGGGGCTTCACTCTTCAGCTATCGTTGTTTGGTTAACGTCTCCTCCTCTGTAGGCAGCTTCACCTTTAGAATTTTTTTCATTTCTTAAAAAAATACACTTTGTATCTATATGTCGTCCCTCCCCTTAAACTTAGCTTCGCTACTGATATATCTATTAAATACACACCCGAGCACACATACAAATCCCTATAATGAATTAATTTTAATAATTTTTTATGAACATTGGTTACACTAAAAGTTAGAAAAAAACTTATTCGGATACTTTAAAAGTGAATTAGCTACCAAATTTCTCTATAAGATTCGAATTTAAAATTATTCTTAAGACAATATCGTTGAAATTATGTAATAATGAAAAAAATAAACTGGGACACTAGTAGCAAAATTAATGGTGTAACTGGGACACTAGTAGCGTGTGTTGCCTCCTCTACTTCGGATGACAGCATTTATGCGCCTAGGCATGTTTCTAATTAAATTTTGGATAAAATCTTGAGGAATTTGCTCCCATTCTGTGAAACTGCATTTTCAAGTTCCCTCAGGTGCAGGTATATGACGTTTCACATTTTTCTTAAGGTGATCCCATACATGTTCTATCGGATTCAGATCCGGGCTTTTTGGTGGCCATTGCATAATCGGTATATCAACTTGATTAAGATAATCGAGTACCTCCCTAGCCACGTGAGGTCGAGCGTTGTCTTGCATAAACAGGAAATTGGGCCCCACAAAATGACCGAAAGGCATCACATGTTCTATTACGATATTCTCAAGATAGTAGTCAGCATTCATGGATCTCGTACAGACAGGAACTAACTCTGTGCGAGCATCAAAGCAGATGCCACCCCAGAACATAACAGAGCCACCGCCGAATGGAATCCTTGCAGAGATATTACAAGGAGCAAACCTCTCTCCTGGTCTTCGCCATACTCGCTCACGACTATCTGGATGTTTTAGACTAACCCTAGTTCATCTATGAAGAAAACTTGTTTCCAATCATCCACAGACCAGTTCTCGTGATTTCGAGCAAAACGTAACCTGGCAATTCTGTTCTCTCTAGTAAACAAGGGCGCAGTGGCTGGTCTCCTACTGTTTAATCCAGCTTCATTTAACCGTCTTCTAACTGTTTTAGAAGAAATTGTGACATTGCGAACAGCTTCGAGTTCGTTTCTTATTATAGAACTACTGACAGTCCTGTTTCTTAAAGCATATTGTCTTATAAAACGTTCATCTAGGTCGCTAGTGCTTCGTTTTCGCGCTTGCCTTAGCCTTCTAGAATAAGTTCCTACTTCATTCAAGCGTCTTACCATACGACTTATTGTGGAACGATGTTTGCCTAACAAATTGGCAACATAACTCTGACAATATCCCTCGTCCAATAAAACTGAGGCTCGCGCTACCTCGTGTTCAGTTAAATTCCTTGTTCGATTCATTTTTCTAATTCTTCGGGGTCAAAAATAAAAGATTCTACCATAAAAACGTATTACTTTGAAAAAGGGAACAATTTATAAGCTTACTGTTAAAGAAAATCTATCGCATTATTACAGAAAATTGTTTATCTTCTAAAAAATTCTTGAAAACTGTAAATCTAAACGAATTGTTTTGATTTCTGTCATGAACAACGAAACAAAATATGCATAGCCTACTATTCAAATACTCGATAAACTTTAAAATTGACATAAGAAAAAGATAAATTAATTTTCAGATTGTTGCGTTAATTTTGTCCATTATGTCCAGGATATGTATTTATATATATATATATATATATATATATATATATATATATATATATACATACATATAGATATATATATATATATATATATATATATATATATATATATACATATATATATATATATATATATATATATATATATATATATATATATATATCTATATGTATATATATATATATATATATATATATATATATATATATATATATATATGTATGTATATATATATATATATATATATATATATATATATATATATATATATATATATATATATATATATATATATATATATATATGTATGTGTATATAGGGGTGACCCATATGTATGGAATAATATATATATCACATATATTATATCATGTATATATATATATATATGTGTATATAGGGGTGACCCAATGTAAATAATGTTTATTCAGTGTATCAAAAAAAAGTTTTAAAAGTTAGAGGGTGTTATACGGCGCCCATGCCGACGTTGACAATAAAATGTTTTGAACTGTCAGTTCGAAGAAATTACGCCATCTAGATTTTTTAAATGGAAAACCCTGTATGTTATTTTATTTTTGGGTCCTTCTAAAAATTATAGATATTATTTGTCTAAATTGAACCGTTTTCGAATTATTGTCGTTTGAAATTTAAAATAAAAAAAAGCAAAAAACTATTACTAAATACTCTAGGTTTATTTTTAAGGTAATAATTGCTCAAAATGACTACCGGTAACAGCGAGGCCAATCTGTCATAAACGGTGCTGTTCTACTTCATATTGAATTCTTTGTTGTAAATTTTCTACTGTTTCAGGTCGACTTCGGTAAACTTTGGTTTTCAAATGACCCTATAAAAAAAATCGATTGGCGTAAGGGCGGAACTCCTTGCAGGCCATTCTACAGCACCTCTTCTGCCTATCCGTCAATTAGGAAAAATCGCATCCAAATATCTGTGAACATTAATTTCACAGTGAGGAGGTGCTCCGTCCTGTTGATACCATAGATTCCTGTTAGGGGTGTCCAAATTATTTTCATCGGGAAAAAGACCTGCACAAGTTGGAATAACTTGCTCTTAGAGTCACTGTAAATACTGCTGTCCTGTAAGATATACATCGATAAAAAAGGGACCAATGATGTGACTTCCACAAATCCCTACCCACACGTTTACCATTTGTGGTCTTTAAGAATGACTCCAGTGGGGATTCTTAATAGACCCGTATCGACAGTTATGCCTCGTCAGAAAAAACAATATTATGAATTATGTTAGGATCATTATTGATTCGTTCCATCATGACCTCGCAAAATTCAACGCGTCTATCGTACTCATCGTCAGATAATTCTTGCAATACAGTGGGTTTGTATGGATGTAATTTTTCTTCATTCAATATACGACTTAAGGTAATTTCCAATAAACTTAACTTTTGGAGGTCCAGATTTCGAACGATCCTTAACATGACCTAATTGTTTAAATCATTTTAATGTTTTGTTACATACGGATTGGGTAATAGGTTCTTGATTCGGATATTCTGCTTTAAAAAGATCCCACACGTTCTGTTGTGTTCTCCTACGATCTCCGTAACCAACCATCATTAACAAAGTGATTCTTTCAGTTTCTGTTAAACGTAGCATTATGATATTACGCTCAAATTGCACTTTTACAAAATGCAGCAATAAACGTTTTCGTCAATAAATCGTTTTTTAACGCGTTACCTGACAGTAAATGTTTGACACAAGCCAGCTTAAAAAAAACAATTTTTAATTTGATCTCTTTAATTTCAAATATCAATAATTCCAAAACAGTTTAATTTAGACATATGGTATGTTAGACAAACAGTATCTAGAACTTTTAGTAGGACTCAAAAATAAAATAATATACAGGGCATTCCATTTAAAAAAATTTAAAATGGCGTAATTTCTTCGAACTGATAGTTCAAAACACTTTATTGTTAACGTCAGCATGTGCGCCGTATAATACCCTTTATTTAAACATTTTTTTTAAACACTGATTAATAAATGCTGTGGAATCATTATTTCATGGGTGGCACCCTGTATATATATATATATATATATATATATATATATATATATATATATATATATATATATATATATATATATATATCCAGCTGATTGTAAAAATTGAACTTTTTATAACTTTTTACAAAGAAATTATAAGTCAAATACTATTTTCAAGGAAAAAACTCATTTTAACATGAAATATTTATTACTTTTTGTTCGTTTCATGCCTTTAAATTAAACATTCCTCCAGAATTCTTACGTGTCTGAACGATAATTAACATTCGCGAAAGTGGCACCTCATTATTTTTTAGAAGCTCCCTCGTCAGTTAAAATAACCGTGGGCCGGTTAACTACTTACAGGAATCAGCTGGGAATTGTTGCCGTGTTTCTTATGCCTCTTTTTGTTCTTGAGATATTTTACGGTCGTCTTAACTTATAATGATCTTTTGTTTGGTTGCCGATATGCCGACAACCAGATACTGTGAATTTTACGAAATGCGCGGAGTAATAACACTAAAAAGGTATTAATTATTGCCTTTGGTAAGACCAAGGGCGTGCAAACACATTCTTCGTGGAGGTGGTTATAATTGGTTCTAATATACACTAGTTTCAGCAAAAACTTGAACTGCTGAAAAATTATATACTTTTGCTCACTATCTTCATTTTTTCATCAGTCAGTAAGTAATTTGTGTCAAGTTGTTATACTTATTTCATTAGGGTTTAGTAGTTACTAAATCTACTCTTATGTCACCTAGACTACACAAAAAAACTGTTGAAAAAGCCGCCATAAAATTGAATCTAGTTTGAACCTAGGGAAACTGTTTCAAAACACCAAACAATTTGCATCTATAATCTATAATATATATAAAATGCAACGTCTCTGTGTCTGTCTATGTGTCCGTTAGTGCGCTTATCACTCGAGAACCACTTATCCTATTTAGGTGTTTTTTTTTTTAAACATACATATGTTCTCTGTCCAGGTTATAGGATATATTTTATTACTCGTACAATAGGTAACATAAGGAATAAGCAGTGACGATAATAGTGAATCAAGTCGGAAAACGTTTGCCGCTAGCGCATTCTCTTGCAATACACTGCCTAAACCATTAAATATGGAACAATATCATGTAGCAAAGAGTATAATATATATAAAATGCAACGTCTCTCTGTCTATCTGTACTTTAGTGTGCTTATCATTTGCGAACCACTTATTCGATTTACGTGTTTTTTTTTAAATTCTTAACTTAATATTTATCAAAGAAAATCTAAAATATATATAAAACGCAACTTTTGTCTGTCTGTCCGTTAGTACGCGGGCACGGCTAGTAAGAAATAAAAATATTATGCTGTGCTGTTGACCCAATGCCGAGAATGAAAACAATCTTCAAAGGCTACTTTACTAATTTAGCAAAAACAAAGTAGACGATAACATCCAAAACACCATTTACCTTGTTCTCGACGGAGAAGTTGACGACTAGACAAAATAAGTAATTTAAATGGTTTTAAAATTGTGAACATTTGCAAACCAAACCAAATAGTAAAATGCTACAAAGTTGAAAGGCAATGGGATATTTAAGAAATGAAACTTTATTTATTATGAAGTGAAATTTTCTTTATTTATGAAGATTAATTTTTAGTGGAATCACAAGTGACAGGGTACTCCTGTATTTATTGTCCGTAATATTTTTAACTGAAAAATAGAATGATTACTTATATTATAACACAATTAGTTGAGAATGTAACCCAAAAATTTAAAAATGACACAATCTATAACAATGTACTTTCGGTCCAGAATTCTTTACTATACGCAATAATAGTGATTTTTTTGTATGTATTCAGTGTTTTTAGAAAAGAAAAGTGACATGTTCACTTCACGGTTCACTTGACATAAATGTCGGAAAAAAACGTACTTCGACATTTTGTTCCTAATCATTAAAGGAACTAATCGCTATTGTGCAGGAAATCTATTCTGATCGATTTCCAATGATATGTTTAATGAATAAAAAAAATGATTCATCTGAATATCGAAGTTTCTCCCCCTCCAATTCCCATTTTCACCTCTCAAAAGGGTGCATATTATTAAAATGACCCCGAAAATAGATTTAGCGACTCCAGAAATACCCAAGGAACAAGTTTTGAACGTACAAATCTAATTCAGGTGAATTTCGTAATTTTTTCCCCTCTAACCCACATTTTCACCCCTCAAAAGAGTGCATATGATCAAAATGACCCCAAAAATAGATTCAGCGGCCTTAAAAATCCTCGAGGAACCAGTTTTTAACGTGTAAACTTGAAATCACATGAACTTCGAAATTTCACCTCCCAATTCCGTGCTTGCAATTTTAAGAAATTTTAAGATTATGTTTGTGCTTAAAAAGATAATGTCTGATTTCGTTAATAATTGGGGCTCTAGACAATTTTGAACGAACAGTCAAATTCCTAGCCTGCTGTGCGTTAGTCGAATTTTAGCTTTGTACGGATTTAACAATCGTTAGTTTGAAATAGTATTTTCAGCTTTTGAGAAACTCTCTTTGCTATGCATTCGACATGTTCTTGCCAAGACATATTTGCGCCCAAGTCAACGCCCAGCATCTTAAGTGACGATGCTAGAGGAATGGAGTATGCCGACATAACTACGTCGGGTTCCGCAAAGTTAACTTGTTAAAAAAAATCTTCCGCCTGGGTTTTTATAGCATTAAATTCTACTTGGTGGTACAAGATAGAATTTCTTCCAGATATTTGTTAAGTTGAACGACTTCCCGCTGTCTGCGGATATTTGCATGAGTAGCCGATATTTGAGCGTTTAAAGTGAATAAAGAAATAAGCGTACTGTTATCTGCACAGTTTTAGATTAGATTTTTGGTCAATTTCAGGAGATTTGTCGAAACACAACGTATTTCTATACCATTCTACGTATGTAAAAATAGATACTTTTGTCCAAGTTCTAGAATAGGCGAAACAAGTCGAATTAAAACATTTTACATGCAAAAGAGAGAAAATAGTACATTTTTACGAGTTTCTTAAATAATCTTTGTTGAAATTAATTAAAACAAATTAGAAGTCAGTCGACTCTACAAAATTCAAGAATATTCTACGTGGAATTTAGTTCTAGTTCTAAAACAGTAATGGTCTCAGATCGCTAATACTCTTAGAATAAATAAGAAATATCTTAAGCTGCTATCGGCAAAACAATTTATTCGATACTTCTCTTATAAACACGCAGCGGAAATGATGTGACATGTATTCGAATCAACTCCCTCGTCTACCTCTTTAAATAGTTAGATAATTAACTGTAGATACTTATGCTTAAAACGTATTTATAATGGCCATCATAATATTCTTGAAACTATACAAAATTTACTAACCCCCACCCCTTTGATCTTCCTTTCTTGTAGCGATATTTTTAAAACAATAACTTCCTTTCTCATTTATTATTGTAATACGTGTAGTGACAGTTCTGGAAAAAAAACCTCCGGGACGACGCTCACTGGGAAGATCTTCCAAAAGGCGGATGGATAGCTGGCGTTCTGGCTCCCAAGAGAGCCCATAAGGCCCTGGAAGTTAAACAGACCAATGGTCTATAATAATGATGAAGAAGAAGTGTACTGACAGACAGACTGGCGGAAATAGAGGACTAGGTTTTTCATGATTTAGTGACCCTGAAGGGTGAAGAAATGCAAAAAGCTTGTAAAGTAATTTTCTTATAAATAAAATAAAAAATTATTGGGTCTCCAAATTTAACAAAATCGGTGGCTTATGCCTGCACAAAATGATTGCTAGTGTAATTCCTAGAAATTAATATGTTCATTCTGTTTGCCTGTGGTATATTAATTTTTGTTTGTCTAAAATTACATATTCGAACTTTTTAGAATTTTATCTTGTTTAAGTATTAATTAAGGAATTAAATAACAATTAAATAATAATGTCTGCTCAAGGAAAAAGTGATATGTAAACAGAACTATGTTCGCCAATTTTATCTTAACTATTTTATTCGAAATACTTTTTTGAAGACATTGTTAGCGTTAAAAGTCGAAGTTGAAGGGCTATTATTGTTAACGAAATAAGAATGTGTCCAGCTAATAATTTTCTCTGCCGAATAAAAGATATGCATGTAATGTTTGAAAAAGTAATATTTACTCTTGGACGTTGAAAAACATATCAATAATTAAAGCACAATTTTGGTAATTAAAAATGTAATTGTAGTAGTAGTAATAAAAAGAGTGGGTGGTACCTTGAGTCCCTAATGTCACCTAGATCTAAAAGTTCTTCTGTGACTCCCCACTGTCGAATCAGGGTCGCAGACCTAGTCCGGCATTTTCTGCTAAGAGACATAGGCTACTCACCGTGACCTCTTGTAAATCATTGGGTTCACAGAATAGTTGACCCCAACCTGTATCTTTTAACAATTAGTGCAGGACATTCGCACAGAATGGGAATGCTGTTCTCGCTTTCTCCTTCGCACAGCCGACATGTTTTCCGCTCAGCCAGTTTGAGGTTATATAAATGGGCTTGTAGTGCCACATGTCCCTTAAGGAGTCCTATACTCAGGCGTAGCCTTTGTTTTGACATCGACAAGAGTCCCTTTATTATTATTAATTAAAAATGTAAAGTAGACAAAATGCTTTATACGTTTTTAATGTGCCGTACGGAACACTTATGGGGTCACTTCGGTGTCCATCAGTCCGTCTGTCACACTCGATTTTCTCTGGAACTATTTAACATGGAAAGTTGAAATTTGGCACAAATATAGGAATTGATGGCCCAATTAGAGCCATGTAGATTTAAAAGTTAAATTTTAACTTAAAGGGTTAATTTTTGGATGTGAAATCGGAAGTGAAAAAAAAATTACCAGGTAATCAAGTGAGGTGTCAAATGAAAGCTTGTGAAAACATGAGTTCAAAAATATATATGATGTAATAATTGCGCACACTTTTGTTTGTACCATTTTAAAAAAAGGCCAAAAATCGCTTTACACTTCCCTACCTCGAAAAGTACTGATCAGAAAATTTTGAAAAAATACTGGAATATTCTTCATAAAGTATAAATTGAGTAAAAATTATCACGACTCCATTACGTTTGATAATTTATCTGGTATAAAAAGAAACTGTGACAACTATGAGTACTTGACGATATGGTGGAGATTTTGTTAATATTCCGTACGTTACTGCTCGCACGCCGCTTCTATACCGAGACAAAAGAATTTTATTTTATCTGTTTATAATTAAACAAATATTTAGATAGTAGATATTTGTTTTAAACTTTTTTTACTAGATTCTAGAATGAGCTAGATTGCTTTATTGGCTATTATATAGCTGAGATGTTATAACTATTATTCATTATTGACTAAAAAAAAACTAGAAAATACATATTGGATCTTAAGATATATACATGTCAGGGATCTAATTAACTTAGTTTACGTAAGGATTTTTTACTTCTCTTGCTAAATGATGTATTTAAAATGAATGTATTTAAAATCTTGAAAAAAATTTAATTTCCTGGATTTTTGCTTTTCCTTACCTTTTAGGATTTTATTTTATTTTAAAAGCAATCATTGTACCGAACACTATTTGCACAAGTCCGAGTTGAACTTGGCCGTTTTTAGTGTTCCGTACGGAACACTTATAAGATCACTTCGGTGTCTGTCCGTCTGTCTGTCCGTCTGTCACACCCGATTTTTTCCGAAACTATTTGTCGTAGAAAGTTTAAATTTGGTAATAATATAGGAATTGATGGCCTTATCAGAGCCATGTAGTTTTGAAAGTTAAATTTTGACTTACGGGTGTAACTCGAAGTTACCTAAAAAAATTTTTTTACTAGGTAATCGAGTGTGGTGTCAAATGAAAGCTTGTGAAAACACGAGTAAAAAATATATATATAATGTAATACTTGCGCTCACTTTTCTTCGTATTACTTTTAAAAAATCGTGAAAAATCGCTGTCCCCTACCTTATCTCGAAAAGTACTGATCAAAAAATTTTGAAAAAAGCCTGGAATATTCTCCACGGGGTATAGATTGAACGAAAATTATCATTACCTTTAATAATTTATCTGGTATAGAAAAAAAACCAAAATTTCAAGGTCACCAGTTTTCAGTAAAGATTGGAAACAAACTTTGTTGAAAACTTATTTGGGGTGTGTTTTGTAAAATTACTGATCATTTTATACCACCCTAACAAAAATTTTTATTTTAAAAACAATCAACGTACGGAACACTAATTGTGCAAGTTCAACTTGCACTTGACCGGTTTTTTTTAATATTCTTACTTCACTTGTTACAGAGACTTGACTCTTATCACCCGTTATAATCAGTCCAGTAACATTTTTTACTTCTCTTGCTAAATGATATATTTAAAATGAATGTATTTAAAATCTTGAAAAAAATTACTTTCCTGGATTTTTGCTTTTCCTTACATTCTAGGATTTTTAGATTACGAAAAATAGAGTCACTTATTTCCGTCGGTTTGTCGTTCTGTTAGCACGATAATTACTAACTGAATGAGATATCAACTTATAGTTTTTGGGTTGTATCGCTTTAGAGGAAAAGGGAGTGGAAGTAGTAGGTGGTTGACATAATAAACAAACTTGGTGCATAAATATATAAATATTTATAGTAAAACATATGAAGGACTAGAGGGGTGGAGGTGGAGATTAGAGGGATTATTTCGTATATATCGCGTTACATATTCTTTTTAGGGTTTTTGAAGTCGAGGAATCCAAAAATTAGATTATTTATTTCTTTATTCTTGATTTTGATGCAGTTAAAAAGGGTGGTTAAAGTGGGAAAATGAAGGAATACTTAGACGGTGAACGATTAAATCACCCAAAGTTCACAGATGATGTCACTCCGATCGCCATCACGAAAGAAGAATTACAAGAAATGCTGATAGAATTAAATAATCCTCGAGAAATAGGTTTAAAAATAAACTTCATCAAAACCAATTTTTTTTTTATGGGTCTAGCACACGTGCTAGTCCCTAAAGCGCTTCAGGAGTGGCATGTGTGCGGAAACTACAATTTGAAAAACGAAACTGAAGATAACAGCCAGGAACTGTTAATAGAAGGTGAAAGAATAAGAAAGGTACAAACATTCATATATTTACGACAAGAAATCAAAATATCAAAATATTAAAAAATAATTTAGATTGGATTGGATATAAGAGTCTCGTTAGCTTGGTTTGCATTCGGAAGCATTTAAATTGGATATCCAAAATACAATAAAAGCCAGAGTGTTCGATCAATATGTACTGCCGGTATTAATATATGGCACTTTAAATAAAAGTATAATATAACTCCAGTTAACCCAAGGTCCAATGGAGAGGCGAATGCTAGACATTAGACCTGAAGATCGTATTCCTAACATCGAGATACGAAGAAGATCAAAAGTGACAGATGCAATACAACGAATATGTATATTAAGGTGGAATTGGGCTGGGTATATCGCAAGAATGTATGATAAGAGATGGACACGATGTGGTTGAATGGAGGTCTAGAGAATACAAAAGATGCAAGATGGACGGAGACGACATAAAATATATATATATATATATATATATATATATATATATATATATATATATATATATATATATATATATATATATATATATATACAGTCGACTCTCTATATAGTGAAAGACCAAAATGCAGTTTTACGATGGTTTCAAGTGGCCCGTACGCATCAAAACGTACCAATATCGGGAAATTTAATAAAGTAAAAGGCTTGCTTTATTAAATTTCCCCATATTGGTACGTTTTGATGCGTACGGGCCAGTTGAAACCATCATAAAACTGCACTCACTATATAGAGAGTCGACTGTATATATATATATATATATATATATATATATATATATATATATATATATATATATATATATATATATATATATATATATATATATATATATATATATATATATATATATATATATATATATATATATATATATATATATATATATATATATATATATATATATATATATATATATATATATATATATATATATATATATATATATATATAATATATATATATATATATATATATATATATATATATATATATATATATATATATGTAAATATAAAATATACATCTTTTTCAGGATCGTACCATAGATTATGAAAATTGAGTTATTATTTCATTATATTCAGTTTTAAGTGCAAATATTTCTAGCACCGTTCCTGTTTAAATTTTTTTTTTATGCGATTAATATCCTTCCATAAAGTATATATTTAAAACACATCGACTAGTTGTGTTCGAGTTAAGTTCTTCTTTGCCTTGAGAAAGGCAAGTTTAGTTCTTATTCTAGATCGACATGTGTGCAAGGATAGTACTGGAAAAATCACTCTACTGCTTTTTTTTTATAAAACTTTTATGCATATAAAATACGGACATTTTTAATTAATAACTTTGTTTATTTTTAAATTGAGTAGACCGGATCCCGTCTAAATAACGTAAAAATAAACATAAGGGAAAAAAGTACCATGCGGGCTCTACGACATCATTACTAACCATATATACAGCGTTGCAACCGCAATATGTTGACGTTTGGTACTGACCAATGAATCAGCTCTTTTGGATATAGTCATATTAAATTAAACCAGTCAAATACAATATGATTTATATAGTAAGGATTACAATATCATGTACTTTAATGAGCCCATTTATGTAATGCCAAGACAGTTCCCCTTTAACTTCTGTTGACTTAATTATTCAATAAAATTTTTTTCAAATGTTGACACATGTGTTTCGGTCATTTAAAGGATCATCTTCAGAGTTAATCGTAAGAGTAAAAATATGAAGTCTGCCTGTCGACACAATAGCTCTTGAAGAAAATGAGATATCGCTTTTAAGCTTGACACACATATAATTCTTGAACTAGAAATGAAACCTTTAATATTGCTTCGGGGTAAAAGGGCGAAAAGGGTCAAGGTCGTCAATTTTGTATAGCTCTAATAATATTATAAAAATTTTTCTTGTTTTTTTGTTGAGATGAGGATCAAACTGTGAGTAGTAAGTAATATTTATTATTTTATATAAGGGACTAAAGGGGTAGAAGGTAGAAAATGTTAGAAATGTTAAATGAAGTCGAGGAATCTGACTTAATCTTAAGACAAATAGTATGTAGAAGTATGTGATTATTGAATGACGTCAAAAAATGTATTGATTTTACTACTTGTATTTGCCAGGGAAGTACTGGGCAAATAATTTTACCAATTTTTTACTTCCGTGACTAACGGGAAGTATAATGTGGAAAAATTGCCCTCAGTGATTTTTCCATTTCTTCACTTTCCAAGTTGTCCAGATCACAAAAAACCGCATTTCAGTTGTTCTGTCTGTCTATTGGCCCTATAACTCTTGAACAAAATAAGATATCGATTTTAAATTTGGTAGACATACAGTACTAGAAGTGAGAATTAAATATCTCTACGTTTTAAGCGATATCGCACGGGACGAAAGAGGTGGGAGTCGATACAGTTCATGTGTTTTTAATATCATTTTGAGAATTTCTCTTGGTGTTGGTTGGGATAATGAACAGATTTTAAGCATGATTATTTATAGTCAATTGTATAAGAGGTTAACGGGATGGGAGAGGGTTTAGAGTCGAGAAATCTGAAAATTGTGTTATTTTTTCTTTATTTTCAATTATTTATGGTAAAAAATATAAGGGGTTACTGAGGTGGGGGAGAAGCTTCGTATATATCGCGTTATACGTTTTAAGGTTTTTGACATCGAGAAATCTGAAAATTGCGTAGTTTTTATCAATTTTAACATAGAATGTTCAGGAAAATGTCAGGTTTCAATTGTAAATATTTCTGAAACTCTGCGTTTGCTACACTTTTTCTGTGATCAATTTCTTGTCATAAAATATTATGAAATTATCATTTAAAATATCGTTTTGTGGTGCTTGGATTAAGTTATTTTTTGGTATCAAAAAGTATTGATTTTATAACTATTTGTTTACAGCGGAAGTTCTGAGTAAATCGGTTTAACATTTTTTTTTTATTTAAAAGTTGTTTTCGCTACTGAATTACCAAAAAAGAGATTCAAGTTGGTAAATACTACGAAAAAAAACACCGTTTAAAAGCACAAATCATATGATTTTACGGTATAGGATATGAAAAACAATTTAACATAAGCCATAGAAATTAAATAATTGAATATAATTTTTATTATTAAACTTTTTTACAGGTAATCCTGGTTTAAAAGCTTAACCACATCGGTCCGGAGACAAGATTGTTTGCTTGTTGATAATGTTAAAAACATTTAATTAGTACCAAGAACCCTTCTCACGATAGAACACGTGTCCAACAAGACGGACTTCTGCATTGGCAAATCTATTTCCCAGTCAAGCCTAAGTTGGGTAAGATTATTTTTCATTGTTTTGGGTTGTTGCTGTTGACTCAAGAACTATGGTAACGGATTCGATCCCCATATTTGTCGGATTTCGTCTGCAAATGGTATTATTATTATTTTTGTTCTCCTTTCTCACATTTGGTCAATATGGTTCCATGTTTGGCTGACGGGCCCAAGCTAAGTCAGCACAAACACTATGACCATTGTGTATTAAGGAATCACCTGACAATGTTGCATGCTTTCAAAATCACTGACTTCTGAATGTTTTTGTGTATGTTTATGTTGAGTCCTAATTAAGTGTGGTGTGTGACTTTTTTTTTTATTTTCATTGCTTTTTTATTTCTGTTACAAGGTCTGTGTATTTCAAATTTTTTCTGTATATTTCGTTTGGATGTTTGTGTCGTTGGGGACAGCCATATCAATCAAAATATTATTATTATTATTTTTTATTTCATCAAGTTTAAAGTTGTACTGTGGTCTCTAATGCAGTTCCATGATCTTTTCGTTCATTCTAACCTTTACATTAATCCAGTAATGAAACAGTTTTATTTAATTTATATCGCATGTCGAGAGACGTTTAAGAATTATTTATCTTAATACAACTTTTTAAATAAACTTTTCAACATCCTTTTTAATTGACATGACAAATATGTCGTATTTATTGAAACATTAAATGTTGAATAATAAATTAGCTTTGACTTTTTACCATTATTTCAAATTTTAAATGCTCCCCTAAAAAATGAAACTAAAATAATTAATTTTGAATACCTTATATAGAATCTATTTTTATAGCTTATTGAACTGTCGGTCCCGTAACACTACTTCTGCCGATTTATCTCGTTTTTATGTAGATGAGTGTACAAAATACAAAACAATATTTTGTTGGGAAGATGCTAAATACATATCATACCGAAACGTATTCTCATCCGAATTAAATACGAAAAGGCGTGTCTTTAAGTAAATAATAGGACACCAAAGATGGAGCTGTTTATAGAAGAGGGCCCCAATTTATGAATGGGGTGCACCAAACGATATCTACGTGATGAAGAAAAAAAACTTCTTGTACTGGAACTTTAAAAGCTTAGGTCCTTCCCAACACTAATTTTTACTTATGAAAATTTAAAAACTAAAATAAACTCCATTTAAAAATGGGGGATAAATATTTTCCCAAAAAATAACACTATAAAAATAGTCTTATTTCAAAAGCAGCACTATATATATATATATATATATATATATATATATATATATATATATATATATATATATATATATATAAATTGTGTCACAACGTCCTCCGACATCTTGCGATGCCTATTCTCCATGCCTCTCTGTCCATCCAGAGATGTCCTAATTTTTTTCTCAAATTTGCCTGTGTATTTCCGCTCTCCAGCTTCGTCGGGGTCGTCCTCTTCTTCTCCAACACTGTAGTGTCCAATTTAATATATGTTTCGAGAGTGGCTCCGCTGGCATTCTTCGCATGTGTCCGTACCATTTAAGTTGTTTTATTTTTATGCCTTGTGTTATACTACGGGAAACTTTCAATATATCTCTGAATCTGTTAGTAGTTACATGATCAAGCTTCTCTCCTCCAATAGTCCATTCCTGTTGTCTCCAATGTCCTTTTGGTTGATGTCTTCAACTGCCATACATCGCTGCCGTACGTTGGAATACTTTTAATAATCGTGCTATACCAGGTGTACAACTATGAAATGCGGATTTTTTTCTAAAAAAACATGTTAAATTCGGAAGAATTATAAAAAGTGCTCTATTCAAAGTATGCTCCATCGCTTGTTATACATTTTTCCCATCTTTCGGGCAATTTGTGAAGACCACGCCAGTAAAAATCTTCCCCTTTTGCTGCGAACCATTCATCGAGCCATTTTTTCGCATCTTCGTACGAATCAAAGCGCTGCTCAGCAAGTGCGTGGCCCATCGATGCAAACAAGTGGTAATCGGAAGGAACTAAGTCCGGTGAGTAAGCCGCATAGGGTAGAACTTCCCAGCTGAGTGCTTCGACCTTGTCGCGAACTGGTTTTGCCGTATGTGATGGAGCATTGTCATGAAGAAAAATGTCTGTGTTTCCTCTTTCGGTATTCTGGCCTTTTTTCGAGCAGAGAACGGTTCAAATCGGTCAATTGTTGTTGGTAACGTTTAGTATTAACCGTTTCCCCAGGTTTTAAGAGCCCATAATAGACCACGCTCCTCTAGTGCCACCAAACACAGAGCATTGTCTTTCTGCCAAAGCGATTTGGTCTTGTGGTCGAAGTGGATGGTGCGCCTGGGTCTACCCATGATTTTTTGCGCTTGGGATTCTCAAAATACATCCACTTTTGATCCCCTGTAACTATACGATGCAAAAACGACTTCCTTTTGTACCGAGCGAGCGTGTTTTTGCGCTTTTCCATTTGCCTGTCGTTCAACTCATGTGGTACCCATCTACCGGCTTCTGAAACTTTCCTCTCTCTCGTAGCCGATTGGAAACAGCTTGTTGACTAACGCCCAATTGCTCGGTGAGTTGTTTTTGTGTTTCCGAATCATCTTCGTCCAACAATGCTTGCAATTCCACATCTTCGTATTTTTTTTGGCTGTTTTCCACGTACCTTGTCTGCAACATCGAAGTCACCACTTTTGAAACGCCGAAACCATCGTTTACACGTATCTTGCGATGGAGCATGTTCACCATAAGCTTCTCGAAGTAATCGGTCTGATTCAACAGCAGTTTTTTTTCAAATGAAAACAAAAAATTAATGCTGTCCGCGAATGCTCTTTGTTCGGTATAAATTTCGACATATTGAACACAACAACATAAGACTATGCACACACTTTTCCAATTTATCACTCGTGCGCGTCTGACACTTGTTGATGACACAACAAAATGGCGCAGTGTCAAATCTTTATAGCACAAATTGCATTGGTGCACCATCTGTTGACTGAAATCCGCATTTCATACTTGTACACCTGGTATATATATATATATATATATATATATATATATATATATATATATATATATATTTATTTATATATTTTTATATTTATATATTTATATATATATATATATATATATATATATATATATATATTTATATATTTTTATATTTAAATATTTTATATATATATATATATATATATATATATATATATATATATATATATATATATATATATATATATATATATATATATATATATATATATATATATATATATATATATATATATATATATATATATATATATATATATATATATATATATATATATATATATATATATATATATATATATATATATATATATATATATATATATATATATATATATATATATATATATATATATATATATATATATATATATATATATATAATATATATATATATATATATATATATATATATATATATATATATATATATATATATATATATATATATATATATATATATATATATATATATATATATATATATATATATATATATATATATATATATATATATATATATATATATATATATATATATATATATATATATATATACATACATACATACATATATAAGTACATATGTATATGAATATGTAAAACACAAGGAGATCGCAGACCAGGGCCTGTAGCCATATTCTCGATTTAAATCGGAAGATTTTTCTGACATCAAGCGACAAATCCACGAATGGCAAGCTGCGTGATACCGATGCAACCATTACTTTTGACAGCGTCCCCGATAATCTTCTTTTTGTTTCCTTTATTATAGTTGTCGTTATATTTTTTTGTGCGCTAAGGGCGTACTCTGCGTATAACCCCTCTCTGTATGCCCCTTTGGGGGCGGAGGGGATCAAACGACATTATAACTGACATTAACTAAAACGTTTTGTATGCGTGACAGTTTATGTGTAGACGGACGATATGTTTTTTTTTTTGGTTTTATAGATTACCGCATAAATATGACATCATATTTGTGAGATCAGTTTCATTAAATTGATACCAACAGAAAGTAATAAATCTCAAAATTTGGATTTTACATTCCTTGTATAAATATATTTCTTAAATTTTCCAGTGCCACTGATCTCTTTCATTTTTAATAAAGAGCACTCAAGCGGCTGGACTCAAAGTATCCAAAAATATCTAAATCTAAGAAAAAATGTTCTCTAGGGAGCATACGAATGATAATAACGGTGATGAAATTATGCAACAACAGCAGACTTACGATTAACTGTTGTTGATAAAATGGTACACAATGTAACTGTGTTTAAAACGAGCACCTTATAAAAAAAAAGCCGAAAATTTCATTTTCACATGTTTTATAATATACTTTTAATACTGTCTTATTAACTCTAAAATCCTTGACAGTTACTTTTAACTGAGCGGACCATTAAATTTGATCAACGTATCGGTATTTTTGATAAGTAAAAAAAGAATCCAGTCGGCAACCCTGTAAAATCTACACGATAATACGGAGACACGATGCGGGCATCAATCTTGAAAGCGATTGGTTGATAAAGGCAGGTGAAAAACTCATAAACTCGGTCGACAGACGCGTGTGACACCTGCCTGCACCCGTTGTGGTCTCTTAAAAATAAAAATTTCGGCCCGGATGCCTTTTTACAGTGAAATGAAAATGGTACCGACAATATCGGTATCGACGGGATGCTGATGCGGATCAAATTACTAAAGTAATACGAGTGGATTTATATTTTCGCCATACAGTGTCGTATAAAAAGTTGCAAAGTTCAACCTTAGCTTTTATTTTAGTAGAAACGTGCTCGCAAGTAGTCACGTAATTTCTGTTACATGTCAAAATTTACACTTTCCTAGAAAAAATGTGGAATAGGGTTTTATTTTGAAAAATTTTATAAATAAAACTTATTCTTTTATCAATTTTACCTAAGTATGTACAATTTAAGTGGTTAATTTCCAAATAACACCCTCGCTTAATAATTAATCAACTTCCAAAATTGAAGACCAGGAAGGAAATAAGTTATGATTATCGATCGATATATCGATACATCTATAAGTCGATAATTTTTGATTCATCTATTTTTATTCGATATATCCAACTATCGATGTCAATTTCCATTGTTCTGTTGGTCTGTCTCTCCTTTGGTACGAAAACTTTGAAAAATTCTATAAATAAAAGTTATTCCTTTATCAATTGTACGTAAATACGTACAATTTAAGTGGCCAATTTCCAAATTACTCCCTCCCTTAACAATTAGTCACATTCTAAAATTGAAGACCAGGAAAGAAATAAGTGATGATTATCGATCAATATATTGATACATATATATATATCGATAATTTTTGATTCATCTATTTTTATTCGATATATCTAACTATCAATGTCCATCGTTATGTTGGTCTGCCTCTCTTTTGGTACAAAAACTTTCGACTGAAATAAGATCTTGATTTGGTGCACATGTAATACCTGAAGCAAGAATCCATATCAGTAATACTTGACTTAAGAATGGAACCCTTAGATTTTAGGCGATATTGCTTCAAGGTAAAGGGGTTTATGCACTTAGTATAATTTTAATAGCATTTTAAGAATATTTTCTAGTTTTTGGTTGAGATAATGAATAAATTTCAAGTAAAATTACTTATTGTCAAACATTTATGGAGTGCCAAATTGGAGTGACCTTCCTACTTCTCGCCTTCGATTGAACAAGATATATTTAGGAATCTTTATTCTTCGCGGTTAGAACACTAAATAACCTGAAAAGGCCACGCACCATATATTTATACCTGACGTGTACATCTACTATAATCTAATGGAATAAGCGCATTCCTCGTGTAATGCAAGTCTGAACCTGTTTATAGAAACAAAAGACTAACTCAGGAATTTTGGTTTCTCGTGCATTAATGCGTTACCTGAAAAGTGTTAATCTTTAGCTACAGGTGACTGCAAAAATTGTTTTAGTGAGAGCGTCAGCGCAATATCCATTGCTTGTTAGGACACTGGTCAGTTTATATTTTTCTGATGACAGCAAATGTTCATCAGATTTGGATGGAGCTGTAAATAGTAGTAAGTCGATGACAGATAGTTTCTTAAATTGAAGATGGTATGAGTTGGCGTGGAGGTATCGTTCTGTACGAGTTGATTTTTCGTAAACAGAGTGTTTCCATTGTAAATCTTAGGTTTGAATGTTGTAAATTTAGGTGATTTAAAAATACATTCAAGAATTATTTCCATGGGGGTGGATCGAAAAGTCTCGTAAAAAACAAGATATATAACATTTTTTTTTACAAAAATTTACTTATCGACGTAATCTCCATTAAGTTCACTACATTTGGTCCAGCAAGATTCCAACTTTTTATTTTCTCAGAAAAAAAAATATATTTCGGACAGTGCATAATACTCGTTTACAGCACAGATAACCTGTCCATTTGACGAAAATTTCTTCCCCTCCAGCCAGTTTTTAAGATTAGGAAACAAAATAAATCACTTGGGGCCGAATATGGGGAATAGGATTGGTTAGGGAACTATTTTGAAGCTCCATTCGTGCCCTTTTGCCATTACAATGGCTAATGTGTGAGCAGGCGCATGGTTCTGGTGAAGGAGCACTTTTTTGTGCCTTAATCCTAGTCGATTCTGCTTCAATTCACTATGCAAATGACCCAGTAAGCTTGCGTCATAAGAGCCAGTCACTGTTTTACCATTTTCCAAATAAGCAGTCACGATGATACCCAGTGAGTCTCAAAAAACAGTTGTCGTCACTTTTCCCGACATGATGGAATTAGCAAAGGCAGCACCTATTGCGCACTTAAGTTTTGCATTTTTAGAACTTCATGCAGGATATTATGTATCGGTTTATATGCGATGTCTACCATCACAGGAATCTTACGAAGCTTAATGCGACGATCTTCCATCACGATACCAATAATTTTCTCTACTATTTCTTTAGAGGAAACCTCAATCAGGCGTCCTGAACGTGTAATGTCCTGCAGTACTCATACGACCACGTTTAAATTCGTTTATCCAGTAATAAATGATCTTGATGGCTTATGCAGAGTTCCCATGAACTTCCCTAAGTTCAGGTTCTCTCTGGGCCGCTGTCCATTTTTTTTAAATAAAGATGTTTTATTACTGCATGATCCTCAAAGAACTGCGAGTTGCATCTGTATCAAACTTTGAACACAACCGTTACAAGACTCACGCTTACCAACAGTCATGCAGCTTAACAAAATTTCCCTCCATTTTATAGAAATTTACCGGACTTATCATTCCATCCTTGTAGGTTGGTGAATATTAACGTTTTAATCTCGAAAAGTGCAGACCTAAAATGTTTCGTACAATCCTGGACGAAACGTCAGAAAGTCGCTCCAATTTGATATAGTCTAATACTAAAAACCATGATTTCTCAAAACTATATTTATTTTTTACTTCAAAAATTACTTCGTGATTGTAACACTTGGAGAATACCATCGTCGATGGGAACTCAATAGCTAAAATTTATGTTATTTTGTATAATTCACCTTATATATAGTATGTATACTTGAAGTAAAAGTAAAAAAGCTCTAATAGGTTTTTACGGGATCGGGGTCACATGTTTGACGGTTGGTACTCAGTTAATATTAATTATTAATCTTTAAAATCTAATCGAAATTCTCAATCATTCCAAAGTTACAAACTCATCAGCTTTAGGTTCTCTTTGCCCATATCTAAAGTATAATTAAAAGAACAAGGATTGACTTAAAAAAAATAAAATATCGTTATGAAAATACTTCAGGAGAGTTTTACTGAAGGTATTTTTGTTGTGGAAACGTATAGTTTAAAAAAAAGCATTAAAATGCGAAAACTTAAAAAGAAAAGTAAAACACGCTGAATTTCAACCGGTTTATATAAATTACTCTAAAATATTTTTGTAACTTGAACTTGTAATTACTTTATTTCACTTGCATCAATAAAATTGCTTTGGAAAGTGAATTTGTTGCTTTTTCTGTGTCGCCACTTTGTCTGCATCAACTCGCAATGCCCCACTTGTTGACATGCACGGTGAAAAAGACAATTATTACCTAATAAACATGTGAACAATGTCACTTGTTTTCTTGCGATAATAATAAGTTGGAGGAAATGATTGATTTTAAACAAGGTATCAGGCAAATTATACTCGTACTAACATAGATATTGTACCTCTACAAATACCATTTCTAAAGAATTTTGCTACGCTGAAATTTTTATCTTGGAATTCACCTCTATGGGAATCTGTAAAAGCTTTTTAACAGCTGAAAGCAAATTTGACTTTAGAATTACTGCCAATTTTCCAGAACATTTGCCAAAATAAATGCATTTTGACTAGATTTGCGAAAATGTCCGGCGCTACAATTTTTTTAAAACGCTTCCCTTTACAATAGTGCCTATCATTTCGTGTAAAAATATTTCCAAATAAGTATTTCAGCTATTCAATTATTTATTTTTTAAATTCTTTAATTAATGGCAGAGACAAAATGACCGCTCGTAGTGCTTTTAATTAGAACATGTCCAACATCTACGATCCTAACTAACATTCCGAAACAAGAGCTTAATTGGCATCAAATTTGTTGGCACCACTAAAAATACTTCAACTTAGAAATTAGGTGAGGTTTCAGCTTTTGGCAAAAAATTAAGGTAAAATGTAGTGTGTCGAAATAAAGGGCCTATGAAAAACATGTTTTTAAACGAACCCATATCACTTTTGCAGAAAATCGTAATTAAAAACTACCAAAATTAAACAAAATCGGCAATTACCAGGTGAATTTGTTTGGTACCTCTTTTACATTAACATAATATTGGCGGATTTCCTCTATGAAAAAGATGGTAGCTTTGGGTCGATAAATTCGCTGATACTTGTTTGACATCCTCCAATGGAGAAAAGCGTGATTTGGCAAGGTGATGTTGTAGCATTTAAAATAAATAGTATTCAGAAGCAGTCATGTCCAGAGAATCTGTCGCGTAAGAAAGAACTTCCCATCCGAAAGAAAATACAAAGCCCCTCGTTGTTTTTTGCCGAATGTAGCCTCGCGTTTTCCAAAACTGGCACGATCCGAAATATCAAAATCACCACTTGGAAATCGCTGATACCATATTTGCACGTTTTGTGCATCACAGCACCTTCACACAAAGTTGTCAAAATTACTTACTTATCATGTTACTTTGACATCAGCTAAAGATGCAAATTGTTGTATCCTACCATCCAAAAAAAAACTTACCTATTAGAAGTTATAGTATGTTAATGCGAATTTATATTATAAAATATTTGTAAATATTTGTGGTTTGTTAAAATTTATTGATTTTACCATTTCTTTATTTGCTGTCTTAGAAACTTAAAGTAGCAATACAATTTTATTGTCAAATCCACAGGGCGAAAGCTCAATATATAAAATAATTTTTTTATTTGAATTTACGAACGAGACGTTATAATTAAAACGAACTTAGGTAGCTTACCTGATTTTTAAGCTTCCCATTTAAAATCGCCGTATTCTTCCAGTCGTTCCTAAGAGTATTAAATTCTTCCTTCAGAATACTCATTTCAGCATCTCTCTTCGCATTCTGTATCCTAAGTTCTTCTATCTCATCGTTTAAATTTGAAATGTCACTCTGGAATAGGTTCATCTGAGTTTTGTGGTGTTCACGATCTTGAAGAAGAATGGAAGAGTTTAATGTACCCTGTAGCTCAGCGATTTCCGTCTTAATTTCGTAAACTGCGTTTGACAGCCATTTTACCGTTAGTTTGTCGTTATGAGTTTGAGGTGCTGGGCTGGGAAGGGTACCGGAGCGGAGTTGTTCAATTTCTTGCCTAAAAAAATGAGTACTTGGTGATTTAATTTTATACATGAATGAAATAATTTTTTGCGCTCCACTGTGAAACTTAATGTCTTTTGTAGTATCCAGTTTATTTATTTGTTCTTATTTCAACTGAATACAGTATAGATAATACCATATATTATGGGATCGTTAAAATAAAAATGTGTATCAGATCTCATCATCATCAACATATATCACAAAGTACATAGTCAGTACAACAAACAAAGTATATAAACCCTCACTGCGCTATCGCTACAGAAACAGAAACACAGGTGGCCGCAAATCGAACCTACGTCGCTACCGCCGGATCGGTAAATTGTTCCTCGTTAAATTTCTCAGAGATGACACGCATATTTGTCCTTATTATTATGACATGACATACAGTTTGTCAAGTAAGAACGTGACTGCTCGTATTCTTGAAAAATTATGTTTCGAGAATATTTTTTGCCGTCAGTGTATTCTTTGGTGTGCTAATAACGGCGCAATTACTTTAGTAGGTTATCCAATCTCCTCTTGCATCAATAATCGCCTGGCATCTTCGACGCGTGCTGTCGACGATATTTTCTGCATGCTCTGCAAATTTTTTGATTCTCGCCAGACATCTAAGTCAAAGTCCTTAGAGGGTTTCCTCTGAGCTTTCTCTTTGCAAGGGACCAAACGTTTTCAATGAGGTTGGCGTCCGGCGATTGTGAAGGAATTATCGTATCGTATCGTGGGCCCAAGCGAGTCGCTTCGCGACGTGACTTTCGCCCAGCAAAGGTTTCTTTAACGTGCTTCGTAATATGACATGATGCGTACGAAGATGTTGTCGAATGCTCTCATGGCACACATCCAAACCAGACTTTCTTAATTTTGCCACTCCTTGACGCAACGTCAATTTCGGGTCCCGTGAAAACAAAGACGCGATTCGTTTCTTGACTTCCGGAGTGACTTTGCCAACCGAACTATGTTTTGGCAAGTCGTTGACATTTTTCGTCTCGTTAAAATGATTTATCCACTTCTTCACAAATGACACCGACTTTTTAATATATTTAGCGGCCACAGAATGTGTCATTTTAGGCCCCTTTGGATGGGAACAAAGAAAGCCTGCCTCGAACCGGTGCAGAAACAAGTGACTCATTTTGGATTTTACGTTACTGCGACAAAAGTTCGGAATCGACTGATGCTTTTATTAAAATGCGTCGTAGGCGAAGGTTCCCTCTACCGATTTTTTGTTGAATCGCTAGAATCGCATCTACGAAAAATGAATTATCGGGGACATGTTCTTACTTGACAGACTGTACAATAAATTTGCGCGGGATCTTGGCGAAACTCGATGTGGCATACTTTAATGATCTGCCGGTAGCCAGCCGGCTTCGCTCTGCGGGGACGTTTTGTATTACCTTCTTGTCTTTCGGTAATGATACCTATATTCTCTGTGACAATGCATATAAAAATAAACAACATAAAAGTAACAATAAACAAACTCTATATTTATTACATAAGGTTTTGGTTTGGGAGTTCCCCTGCATTAAGGAATTGTTCGAGGGTGTAATAACAATTATTGCAATAATCGCATTCACCAAAACTTGCTAAATCCCTAGCTGTAATGTTTTTAGGTTTTTTGTCGACCCTCTGACGACATAGAGTATCAACAAGATCCGTTTTAGACTCAAATGTCACTAAAAAGTTACTAAATGGAATGTCAAAAAAATTTTAAAATGGAGTACCATTTCAACATTAATGACGTACAAAATGTGTTTTTAAATAATGTTATTTATAGTATTTTAATTTCTGATTCCTGTGTAACTCTCTAAGTGTCCTTTTGTCATGTTTTTCTGTGATTATACTTACTACCTGGCCAACGAAATGCAAATTTTATTTTATTCGCCAGAGATGAATTAACTGCTAAATTTTGTAAGTAATTTCTTATACAACTTTATAGATTTATAAGTCACATATCATAACGAACGTCTTAACTTTGTTTTTCTGTATCTTGTTTGCATTTCAGTATCCAGAAGAAACTACCAAATAGGCAGGGAACGCTTGATAATAAAAAATAAAAAGCATATACTAGAGCCTATAGATCTTTGATTGCTAATCTCTTCTCCTTACAAGGGCGTTTCCTCGTAGTTAAATTCCAGATTATATGTATATATATATATATATATATATATATATATATATATATATATATATATATATATAAATATATATATATCTAACGAGAGAGAAATATTGTTAAGTTGATAATAACATGTAACATAATGTGATCTCAAATTTTCGATCCAAAAATATTGCTGCCCCTGCCTGTATGACGACGAATTGAAACCTGGTTACTTAGTAAAATAGGTATTTACTATTGCATTTAGTTGACTATTTCATTGTTTGTATACTTCAAAGTAAGTAACAAACAACTTATTTATTAATAATTATGAAAAATACATTAAAGACATCTTATATAGGTTAGAAATTAGATCTGAGAAAAGCAAAATATAACAAAAACTAGTTGTCACTAATATTCGACAACATTAGTGCGTACTTACGGCTCTTTTTTTTTCAATATTTCGTGGAAAAAAAACAATTATTTCTACAGCAAATTTCAAGACATGAACAAATGGTATTGACTTTAACATTTCATCGTTGGGTGTATCGTCTCTATTCAGCCCGCCTTTAAAACTGCTTCTCTTTTTCATTTAGGCATTTCAGTGTTCATCTCAGCTGTGCTAATGGCAGCGCATTACTTTTTTAAAATAACGGAATCCACTGATTTGTAAAATTTTCAACTATGTTTAAATTTAATTTAAGAAAAATTGTACAAACGCAAAACTTTTTTTTATTTTTTAAAAATAATTTTCACTAAAATTTGAACCTTAAAAAAATATTTTTGGATCTCAAAGCAAAAACATCTCTATTATTAGCGATAACAATAAAATATGAAGCGACAAATCAAAAATATCTTAACCATCTCGAGATCGAACTACAAAACTGCAAGAAAGTCAACATATTTTGCAGTAATTACGGTTATGCAGATATTTGTACCAAAAAATTGATTTTTTCCCATATTTAGGGTTAATTAATTTCAACTGCGTTAAGTGTATAAACCGATAGACCTATATTTTTTTCATAAAAATGAAAGTAGTTTTTGGGTATGCTCTTTTTTATGTCATTCTCAAACATAATAAATCATAAACGTCGATAAACAAAATTAAGATCAAATTTGTCACTCTTGAAGTTAAAAGCCTCAATTTTATATCTACGGATATCTTATTTCCTCAAGCCGACAAGCCCGATAGGGACTTCCAAACGTGCAATTTGCTGGTTAGTTGACCTAATCGCTAATATCTTTCGCCTCACCCTTTTCATATCGAGTTACGTCCCCAAAATGGGGAAATTGAAAACGAAACCTTAGGATAACCGCACCTCATTCGTCGATATAATTATATTGGACTTAATCAATATAGTGCAGTAAAATTAATGGTTTGAAACCATTATACTACAGATGTCCCCTAAAAATTCACTAAAACTGCTAAAACTCTTCTGCCGACTAAAGGATACTTAGAGTATTGAATTGATGCAGTTAGAGATATATGTATATTCTTTAAAACATCCAAAGTAATTAACCACGTTTTAGATGAACTAATCTTAGTTGATTCGTTTAAAAAATATGGACAATAAATTTGTACCAAATGTGTATCAAATATTTTTCGATTGCCTATTTAAAATCATTGGCTAATCTACATATTTTTGTTGAAACCGTAAATTTTTTAAACCATCAGTTTTGCATTTTTTCGAAACTCTTGATAACATCAGGAAAATTTCATCTGGATTGCTGCATTTTAGTTGTCTCTACAAGGTGAGGTAGGCCAGTATTTGTTTATTTAACGACCTGAGCGGCAATGGGACATAGCAAATATTTTTGATCCTTTTAGTGATTACATAATATAATTTAATATTATTACTAATAATTATGCGGCAATCAATATTTTTTATTATTAAAGGCTGTACCATGCGAATAAAAGGGTTGGTCATATTACGAGGGCAGCATTTTACAAACCACCATTTGATGGCGCTGTTGAGATGTGACATTACATTGTTGTAAAATTTGACATTTGTTATTGTTAAAGCAGTGGCAGCTCAGAAATTTACTGAGTAGGTTTGTTTATAGTGAGCGTTTAAGAAAACAGTTTTGTGAACAAACGGAAATTTCACGTGCAGGCTTTCGTTGGATGATTTTTTGCGACAATAATGCCTCGAACCGCTTTGCAATTGGTTTGCAGATTTTTGTCATGGCGGTGCTTACCGTTAGCGATGAATTCCGTGAAGGTCGACCAAAATCGGTTGTTGTTCCAAATAACATCGATGCTGGGCGCAAGATGATGGAAGAGAATGGGCATGTGACTTACCGTGAGAGATATCCTTAGGCATATCGCAGACTACATTACATTCGATTTTGCATGAACATTTAGCTGTGAAAAAGATTTGTTTTTAATGGATTCCGCATAATTTGACCGAAACTCAAAAACAGGTTCATATCAACTGGTGTAAGGAAATGCTCAACAAATTCTATCAAAGATTTGAAAAACTGTATACAACATCGTAACATTCGTCTATCATTGCAGCTTTCATCAGTTAAGCCTCTCTCGCTCATTGACCTTCTTATTCCCTCGATCCAGGATTTCCTTGATCTCCCCCTTCTTCTGTTCTCAGGTGGTATCCATTTCAGCAGTTTCTTCGGCAATCTCTCTTCTCCCTTCCTTTGAACGTAACCATATCATACAAGCTGTTTCTTCTCTATACTTTCCATGACTGTCTCCTTTACATTCATTTGTTCTCTTATCCTTTCGTTCCTAACCCGTTCTAATCTTAGTGTTCTCGCTGAGCGTCTTAGGGCGTCCATTTCCGTGGCTTCTATTTTCCTCTATATGTGTTCTTTTATACGCTATGCTTCCGCTGCATACAACAAGGTGCTCTTTATCATACATTCATAGATTCCTTTTTTCCTCTCTTTACCCATTTCTGTGCTCCATAATATTCCGTTTAATGCTTTAGTTATTCGTCTGGCTTTGTTGATTTTTAGTTTTATTTCGTTGTCATCTGTCCCCTCTTTGTTAAAATTTACTCCTAAATATGTATATTCTTGGCACGTTTTAATTTTTTCGTTGTTTAATTTTATTTCTGTTGTTTCTTCGCCTATACCGAGGTATTGTGTTTTTTCTATATTTATTTGTGGACCCCATAATTCGTATTCTTCCTTCAGTTTCCTTGTCATGTATTGCAGATCCTCTGTCATTAGCCATACTACACGATCGTCTGCAAACTGAAGGGTATATAGGCCGGTGTTGTCATCAATTTGGATACCCACACCACCGCACTTCTGTTTTCATCTCTTGAGCGCTTTCACGACATAGATTCTAAATAGGGTCTGCGAAATACAACACCCCTGTCGTAAGCCTTTGTTCAGTGTAAAGGAATCTGATATTTTATTTCCTATTTTTACGATGGATTTCATATCATTTAGTGCTTGGACAGCTTTAACTACTGTATGATTGATGCTGGTGTTTTGGAGCACCTTCCAGAGCTTTTTTATAGGGATATTGTCATATGCGTTCTACAAATCTATGAAAAGTAGAAGTGTTGCCCTGTTTCTTTTTAATTTCCTTTCTATTAACTGTTTTAAACAAAACACATTATCTGTGTATGATCTGCTTGCACGGAAGCCGCATTGTTCTTCCTCTTCATAGTTTCTATATTCTACTTAAAATTCTTCCATATACTCTACTTATTGAGCTAGTCACTGATAGATATACCGCGATAGTTTTTTGCAGTCCAATTTGTTTCCTTTTTATGTATGGAGGTGATATAAGCTGTTTTCCAATCTTTCAATTTATCTTTTACTTCTTAAGTAAACGCGAATATGCGACCATTCGAAAGTCTCCGATGTTACTAAGATATCATTCGAGATAGGTAAAAATATGTGGCTCATATTTCGGACCAAATATGGCGTCCACTAATCGTTGCTGAGTTTGAGCAAAGCGGTCTTCGCATAGTGACGGAAACTGAATAGACTCGGCTCTAATGCAAAAAGCGGTCTTTTTCTTTAGAGGATTTGTCTATTTGCCAGAAATCCTTTCTAAGGTCTATCGAAAGATACATACTTTTCCTGAGTGGATGTCAAATTCTGGCGATGTTCGGTAATGGGTAGTTATCAAATGTGCTGACCTCGTGAGCGTTATTCCGTCAAAGCATAGGACGATTACGTCATCGGCCTTTTTTACCAATAGATTGTGAGAAACACCAAGGACTGTTTTGATTCTTCAGTCACTCCGAGTTTCAACACTTTCGTCTAACTCTTTATTTAATACTTTCTGACATATATGGAGGAATGGCGAAGGGCCTTCCTTGTCTTTACAGGACTTGGCTCAGCCGTTATCTATAGACATTCTTATTTTATTCGTTCGGCCAACCTATCGTATACTACTTATTTTCATTGGAAAGAGTTTATTATATTTTGCTTTTAATCCGCGAGAGATCATCTAGGGTACTAGACAACGAGAAAGAGTGTTGAACTTCTGAATAACATTTTAAAGCTTGTTTATTGTCTTCTAGGGACTGGGGGATACACGAATTATCTTTAAAATTTTAATAAAAATTCCGAATTTTTGTGCAAAAATCACATCCTAAAACAACTATGTGATTGAGAAGGTACTACTAGAGCGAGTTTACTTCATTGAGAATAGCGCAAACTCAACCGTACCTTTGCAGTGGTAAACTTCATTCTTGACATGGCATTTTTTTATACTTAACGGGACTTAAAATTTTATACATTCTGACTATAACGGAGCATTTGCACCAGGAGTCAAATTAAGACGAAAAAAAATCGGGTATGTCTTCTCCAATAATACATTTAGTGAACATGTATGCTAGCGACTTGTATAATTTATCTATCCCGCACTTCAGTAGTTCTGGTTCTATTCCACCTGGATCAGAAAATTTTCCATTTTTTAGTTGTTTTATTGTTGGTTTTTACTACATTTTTCATCCATATATATGGATTTGCCCTCTATCTGTGCTTCTGTTGGTGATCTCTGAATGTACTCAGACCTGTGTCCTGTTAGGAGATTTTCATAAAGTCTAATCCATTCTTCTGCCCGCCATTAATTGAAGTGGGCTACTGGTTTTTTCATCGGGTTTTTACTTCGTTTATGAATTTCTAAGATTCGCTACATTTTCCTTCCACTAATATATGTATTTATTTCTTTGCACTTGATGTCCCACGTATTTCTTTTCTGTTCCGTAATCTTTCGTCTTGTTTCATGTTTCTTTTTTTTTTGAATCGTATGTGGTCTTCTTTCTTTGTGCTTAGCCATTTCTGGTAAAGCTTTTTCTTTTCACACACCAATATTTGTTACTTTTCCGATGTTCTTCCATACCCAAAGCTTCCTTCGCAGCATTCTTTATACTATATACTATGTTTTCATCTATTTCCATTGTTGTATGTTTTTAATTTCTTTAAGATAACTGATATATTCATATGAGCCGGAAACTAAGCAGCCATCAACTGTTTGGATGTTCCAAGATGAACCGAATCCAACAAAAGTGGTTCGTTCGCGAAGCACTTCCAAGAAAATGATCGCTTGTTTCTTTGGTTATATTGGACATGTTGCAACCATTGCTTTAGAGTTCGAAGAACAGTTAATGCCGAATGATATATAACAATTTGTTTGCTAGAAGTCATCGATGAAATCAGAAAAAATAACCGAAATTATCGCATCATTCTTCATCATGTCAACACCAGCTCTCTCACATTACGTCAAACAGTTGATCATTTGATGGAGAAAAACATCGAATTAATGTCTTGTATGTATTTACATAATTTATCGCCTAACGACTTCTTTTTGTTCCCGAATGTCAAAAAAAAAATACGTACACAGCGATTTTCATCATCTCAGGAAGCTGTTGAATCTTTCCAAAACCATGTTTTTGACCTACCAACTTCAGAGTGGAAATAATGTTTTGAGAATCGGTTCGAACGCATGCGAAAGTGTATAAATCTTAAAGGCAAATATTTAGAGGAACACTAAAACGATTTGTAACTTTTTTTTTCTTTCATTTTTTTTTTGTAAAAACTTAAAAGGTATCCCTCGTATTAGTTGCTCTAATAGTGAATATTACATATAAAAAACCGGGTCAAGTGCAAGTTGAACTTGCACAATTAGTGTTCCGTACGTTGATTGTTTTTAAAATAAAAATTTTTGCTAGGGTGGTATAAAAATGATCAGTGACTTCACAAAACACACCCCAAATGAATTTTCAACAAAGTTTGTTTCCAATCTTTACTGAAAACTGGTGACCTTGAAATTTTGTTTTTTTTTTATATACCAAATAAATTATTAAAGGTAATGCACTCGTGATAATTTTCGTTCAATCTATACTCCGTGGAGAATATTCCAGAATTTTTTCAAAATTTTTTGGTCAGTAATTTTTCGAGATAAGGTAGAGGACAGCGATTTTTTTTTTTTTTAAAAGTAATACGAAGAAAAGTGTGCGCAAGTATTACATTATATATATATATATATATATATATATATATATATATATATATATATATATATATATATATGTATAATATATATGAATATATATATATATATATATATGAATATATGAATATATGATATATGATGAATATATGAATATATGAATATATGAATATATATATATATATATATATATATATATATATATATATAATATATATATATATAATATATATATATATTATACTCGTGTTTTCACAAGCTTTCATTTGACACCACACTCGATGACTAGTAAAAAAAAAATTTTTTTCACTTCCGATTTCACCCCTCAAAACGAACCTCTTAAGTCAAAATTTATGTTACGGTGGTATAAAATGATCAGTGACTTCACAAAACATACCCCAAATGAGTTTTCAACAAAGTTTGTTTCCAATCTTTACTGAAATCTGATGACCTTGAAATTTTTGTTTTTTTATATACCATATAAATTATTAAAGGTAATGCACTCTTGATAATTTTCGTTCAATCTACACCCCGTGGAGAATATTCCAGAATTTTTTCGAAAGTACTTTTCGAGATAAGGCCCGGGACAGCGATTTTTTCGCGAATTTTTAAAAATAATACAAAAAAAGTAACAAACTTAATTACCATAAATTGGCATAAAATCCGAAAAATTATCTGAAATATATTTTGTAATAAAACTTCCATATAAATAAAATACTGTTTAAAACATGATTAGATGTAGAAGAAAGAATTAGTTGCAACTACAACTTTTTCTGTGGTTCCTAAAAACTGTAACAAATGTTAAATGGATGTTGAAAAACTATTATAAAACAAATAATAATAAACAAAATATAATTTGTCAAAGTATAATAAATTGGAAAGGTACATAATTACTAAAATAAACTATAATATTAAGAAATGAAGTAAAGGAAATAATTTATGAAGTAATAAAGCAACAATATTCAATAAAAAGTAATTTTTGTATATGCATAATCAGGTGGTCCAAAATTTCCGGTGTGTTCCATACGGAACACTTATGGGATCACTTCGTTGTCCGTCTGTCTGATTTTCTCCGATACTATTTGACATAGAAAGTTGGTACAAATATAGGAATTGATGGCCCAATCAGAGCCGTGTAGTTTTGAAGGGGATAGTTTCAGGTAGTGAAATAGGAAGCGAAAAAAAATTTTCTACAAGATCATCGGATGGGATGTCAAATGAAAGCTTGTGAAAACATGAGTTCAAAAATATATATGATGTAACATTTCCGCGCACTTTTCTTTATATTATTTTTAAAAAATGGCCCAAAAACCCCTATTCACCCGCCCTATCTGGAAAAGTACTGATCAAAAAATTCTGAAATAGTCCTCATAAGGTTGAGCAATAATTATCACGAGTCCATTACGTTTGCGATACTTTATCTGGTATATAACAAAAATATTTGTCCGCCAAAATGGTGAAGGTGAATATAATCGGGACAAAGGGCTATTACTTTAAGCATTTTGCGCCCACTGATTTTATTTGTTTATAATTAAACAAATATTGAGGTAGTAAATATTTGTTTTCCATATTTATTGCTAGATTCTAGATTGAGCTAGATTGATTTATTGGCTATTAGGTAGGTAAGATGCTATAACTGTTATACATTATTGCCTAAAAAAAACTAGAAAATACATATTGAATCTGAAGATATTATTATATATTAAAATTAACTTAGCCTAGGTAAGGATTTTATTTTATTTGAAAAACGATCTCGGTCCTGAACACTAATTGCGCAAGTCCAACTTGCACTTGATCGGTTTTTTTTTTTTGAGAAATATACAAATCCACCTCGCCCAGTTGGGTGGCAAATGACTTAAAAACACCTTGTGTAAGATTTTGTACCCGTGTGACAGTTTCCGGCCGTGCCTATCGCACTTTTATATTCCTCTTACGAATAGCACTCCCGGCACAACATGTGAAGGGCTCCTGTTTTCCAGTTTTTTTTTATTCTGGTCTTAAGGGTGTGCAGATGACAATAAAGGAGCCGCATAACTTACGAGAATATCAGACTTATTTTTACCACAACTGCAAAAATAAAAAAATTTCGCAACAAAATATTTACGTACATCTGAAATGAGCTAATAGTACTTTAAGCTTACTTATTACTCTTTACATATGTTGATAGATGGAAACTTCTTCCTATAATCTTAATCATTTTGAATACTACCTGTTTCTAATTGAGGTGTCCGTTACTTTGTGACAGTACATTTTAAATTCCTAAATGAAATGAAACGAATTACTTTGTTATTTGTCACTTATTTTTATTTATCTGCTACTGCAGTTTCGTAGGTTTTCTACATTATCAAATGAATTACTTTGTTATTTTTCATTTCTTTGTATTTATCTGCTACTGCAGTTTCGTAGGTTTTCTACATTATCAAGCTTGATAATGTAAAAAACCTACAGTGCAGATAAATAAAAAAATAAGTGACACCTACGACACTGCAGTAGCAGATAAATAAAAAATAAGTGAAGAATAACAAAGTAATTTGTTTCATTTCATTTAGACATTTAAAAATTACCTTTTTCTGTTCTTCATTGGTAATAAAATAAAAATCCTCCATCGGTTAAACACCACGTTCTGCTGCATTTTTTTTAACTGTGCCACAGGGCGGTATTTGTCAACATATGGTGCGATCTAACATTAAACAGATAGTACTACTTGACGATCTGCAAATTTAGTGTCATGACGACGTCGACCCTCCCTTATCACATATTGTCTGATAACAAAAATGTATCGAATAGAGTGAGGTTGCTTAAATGAAATACGTAGATTTTTTAGTGTCACAGTTGCATACAATAAAAGAAAATTGCGGTAGTCAGACTAATCGTGGGTCTTCCAGGTGTTGTGACGGAAGCGTAAACATTTCAGGCATGCTTTTTTTAAGGGAAATAAAAAAAATGCTAGAAAGACATGATGGGACATTATCGGACGGGTACCAGATTTCACACAGACTATTTTTAGGTGAATAGTAACTCGATTAGGAAATGATTTGCTCAATCTTCAATAATTGGAAATTTAGGACCACCATAATGTCCATTTATGTTGCTCAATGGAATCTGGTTATGCATTGTGTAACGATATAAAAATTTATCCATAACTGCGTATTATGCACGTAAGTGACGTCGACTCTAGGGATAGCAACCTATCTCTTGATAAACTTGTCGATATATCAATTATTATCGACATATCAACAGTTATTGATATATCGATAGCTCCTGATATACCGATAGATATCGATATATCT
>CM032451.1:29195050-29205050 GCA_019049505.1 Pachyrhynchus sulphureomaculatus
TTTCTGGTCCCAGCATCCTCCAACCAACAACATGTCAACAATGTCAGCTTTAAGAGTGTGCTGATGTGACCTAGCTAAATATACATAAATAGATCTAGACCTAACAGGGAACGATACGGTTAAGCTGAGGATGCTACCACTCCATATATTTAATTTCTGTCCGAAAAAAGTTAAGTTTAAGCATATAAAATAGAATAAAGTTACCTAAAACTCTTAACCGTAGTTCTATAAGTTTTTATAAAACTTAAGGACATTGTCAGTTAACGCTAATTTCGTTTTAGTTTACTTTATTCTCGTCTTAAATTGAATCAGTTCAAAGAACAGCAGTTGTTTCGCACATGCAATATAAATTAGAAATAATGGTCTTCTCTTGTCGTTGAAATTGTTTTATGTTTTCTTTTTTAGTTTTGTCGAGATTGACCCAGTTTGGGTATTTTTGGAATTTAATTGTTGATGCAGTGATGCGGAAGGATAAATGCCATAGAGTGAAATAGAATGGAATGTGCTTTTAATCGTTTTCCTGGCAAACCAGTTCAAAGTTCTCTATTTGGCCTATTATCAGTGTTTAACAATCTGGCGCAATAATTTTAGCCATTTTAAGATTTATTAAAATTCTACCATTTGTATGAACATTTGAGTAACCCTTTTTTATACGGTTATTTGTTACAACTTCCTACTGCCGTATAAAATTTTTTTATTAAGTATAAGGAAATGTCAATAAATAAACTAACGTCTGAACGTTTAATGTAATTAAATAAAGGGTGTCCCAAAATTCACGCAAGATTTGAATTTAGCGCCATTTGTATGATAAAGTGTTGCCAACAAAACAAAAAACACAGTTTGACAGCTGACAGTTCAGGGTTATTAAAAATGGAGCGCTACACGAAAGAACAACGTGTTTTCATTGTTGAGCAATGTGAAGAGATTAATTGAAAAATTCAGGGAGACTGGATCAATTAGTGATCTTAAACGCTCTGGCCGTCCTTCAACAAGTCGTTCGACACAAAACATTGAAGCAGTTCGTGAGAGCGTTACTGAGACTCCAGGAACATCAATTCGGCACCGTGGTCAAGAATTGGACATTTCGAGAAGCTCTCTACAGCTTATTCTCACGAAAGATTTGCATGTCCATGCTTACAAAGTTCAATTGACTCAAGAATTGAAGCCTACTGACCACGCACAATGAAGAGAGTTCGTTGAATGGATTATGGAACAGCAACAAGTGGATACTGATTTTTCGAAGAAAATCATCTTCAGCGATAAGGCTCATTTCCATCTTAATGGCTTCGTTAATTGACAAAATTGTCGCATTTGGGGTTCAGACAATCCACACGTGACTGTTGCGAAACAAATGCATCCACCACGTGTCCCTGTTTAGAACGGATTTTGGGCTGGAGGCATCATCGGACCATTCTTCTTCGAAAATGCGGTTGGCCAGGCAATAACAGTTAATGGTGATCATTATCGCGATATGATAATCGAGTTTTTTGTGCCTAAATTGCAAGACGGTGCTACATGCCATACAGCCCGAGAAACAATTCAATTACTGCATGAGTCATTTCCTGGTAGTCTAATATCCCGTTTTGGTGATCAGAAATGGCTCCCCAGATCATGCGATTTAACGCCGTTGGACTTTTTTCTGTGGGGGTTTTTTAAAGTCTAAGGTTTACGCCAACAAGCCCACGAGCATCCACGACTTGAAGGAGGAAATTAAGCGCTGTATCAACGAAATTCAACCACATTTATGTAAAATGGTCATGGAAAAGTTCGACAAAAGAGTGCGTATATGCCAGCAAAGCCGTGGAGGCAATTTACCCGATATGTTATTATACTGTATACTTTATGAATCAATAAAAACATTACAATTTTTAATTAAAAACCTCTGTTTTCTATCAAAATTACTTCTTGCGTGAATTTTGGGACACCCTTTATAAATGTAATAATAAATTTCTTTTTTTTTAACATTTGGACTATTTAAAAACATACAAAATTTTTGTCGAAATTTCAATAAACTCTTTCTGTTATTGTAATTTGATTTTGCAATATAAATTTCTAATCAAAAAACCGTCCAAGTGCAAGTCGGACTTAACGCAATTAGTGTTCCGTACGGTGATTACTTTTAAAATAAAATAAAATCCTTACCTAGGCTAAGTTAATTAGGTCCCTTACATGTATATATCTTAAGATCCAATATGTATTTTTTCTAATGATTGACTAGTAATCATCGCTCTTGATGAGACTAACATGGTTAGCGAAACGCGCGTCGAGGTAAAAATAAAATGTTTATTGTAATGGTGATATATAAAGAGTAGTGTCATTGAGTCAAAGATACCACATTCCCAACATAAATGTATTTTCTCGTTTCTTCTTAGTCAATAACGTATATTAGTTAGCTATCTAGTAGCCAATAAATCAATCTAGCTCAATCTAGAACCTAGTAATAAGGTGTAAGACAAATATTTACTACTTAATATTTGTTTCATTATAAACAAATAAAATATTGTTTTTTCTCGGTACCCATCCGTGTGTGTACTGAAAAATATATTAACAAAACTTCCACAACATTGTCAAGGAATATAGTTTTCGTATTTTTTTTTATATCAGGTAAATTATCAAACGTAATGCATTCGTAATAATTTTCCGCACAATCTACATCATCATTAGCTTCACTGCTGGACGAAAGCCTCCCTCAAGTCTTGCCACTTTTTTCTTTTCTGGGCCGCTTATACCCAATTTCCAGCCACTCTTTTCACATCATCAGCCCACCGACTTGGTGGAATACCCCTACCCTCGGATCTTGGTCGCCACTCTATATTCTCTTTGTCCACCATCCTTAAACCTAGCAACATCTTCGGTAGTATAGTGGTTAGTATCCCCACCTGTCAATCTACACTTTATGAAGAATATTTCAGAATATTTTCAAAATTTTTTGTTCAGTACTTTTCGAGATAGGAGGGGGACAGGGATTTTTGGCCATTTTTTAAAAATAGTACAAAGAAAAATGTAAAAGTCATCATATATATTTTTGAACTCTTGTTTTCACAAGCCTTCATATGACACCCCACTCGATGACCTGGTCAATTTTTTTTTACATTTCCGATTTTACCCCCCAAAATTAATCCCTTAAATCAAAATTTATCTTTCAAAACTATACGGCTGTGATTGGGCTAGCAATTCCTTTATTTGTGCCAAATTTCAACTTTCTTTGTCAAAGAGTTTCGGAAAAAATCGTGTGTGAGAGACCGACAGATTAACACCGAAGTTATCCCATAAGTGTTCCGTACGAAACACTAAAAATGAGCTTTAGTTGTCGTCAAATTTTATTATACTAAAACTTTCTAAGAAATTTCTGCCAAAAAAACCTGTTACTTCCTTTAAATTTTGAATTTTTGATTTAAGTGTATCTTTTTGACATTCTCCTTTATCTGATCGATTTCTTTATAATATAACTTTATAGTATACTTATAATCATCACAAATTAACATTTAAAAATTAACTTCCGAAATATATACACTAGGTGAGAAAGAACAGGATGAGAAATTATTGTTGGTATATTGTGCATATATTTCTAAGAATACGTTTTTTTTTTTGACGATAGATATGTCCTATTTGACAAGCAATATACCTAAATTAAATAGGATTCTAGATATTGACATCTGACAATGTCATTTTTAGCAATTCGACAGGGCGTATCCCACAAACAGTGCAAACTGGAATAAAATGAATTGCGTATTTCTCCTTAGGTTGGAATGTGCAATTCATTTAGTCACTGTTCAGTGACTGGTTTGTACACCTCAGCGGCAAGCTATAATAATATATTATAACCTACATCGAGCTCGGTCAGTATTTAAATGTGTGACTGCTTCTGTAAATCAAATGCTGATATTCAGAAAAGCAGCTTAGAAATAAGTAGTAGTTATTGTAGAACATTAATACCTGTGGTAGTGTACGTTTCGACTCCTGAATAGTGTTGACGAATAACATGAGGTCCTTGCCGATATTTTCATGATAAAATAAGAGTTCATCTCTATTGAACCGGGGAAGATAACGAAAAAAAAAGATGAAATGTGTCAAATAATAGTTACATTTTCAGCTGTTATTCATCGAAAAACTATTTAATCTAGATATGTTATTTGTTCTAAAAAAGTTTTTAAAAATGTACAAGGTATACCAAAAATATATGTTCGTCTTTCTATAAATTTTTAGCGAACCCTATCAGAATACATATATTTTTATTTACCCTACAAATCAATATTGTTGACGATCTTTCATAAATCAGGAGGGTTTTGAAGTGAAAATGTCCTTTGATAAAACTCGGTTCTCCAAAAACCGTCCAACATGTCATTTAAATTTTTGTTTTATATTGTAAGACATATAATATAAACGTTTTTAGTGTTCGGAACACTTATGGGATCACTTCGGTATCTGTCTGTCTGTTTGTGACTCCGGATTTTCACCGAAACTATTTGAGATATAAAGTTGAAATTTGGCCCAAATATAGGAATTGATAGACCAATCACAGCTGTGTAGTTTTGAAAGTTAAATTTTGACTAGAAGGTTAGTTTTGGGGGGTGAGATCGGAAGTTAAAAAAAAACTACCAGGCTTCGAGGGGTGTTAAACGAAAGCTTGTGAAAACGCGAGCTCAAAAATATATATGATGTAATACTTGCGCACACTTTTCTTTCTATTATTTTTAAAAAATGGTCAAAAATACTAATCAAAAAATTTTGAAAAAATTTTGGAATAGTCTTCGTGAAGTATAGATTCAGCGAAAATTATCACGAGTGCATTACGTTTGATGGTAAATCTTCATTCACTTTGAACGCTCGGACATCGGCTACTCAGGCGAATATCCGCAGACGGCAGGAGGTCGTTCAACTTAATAAAGACCTGGAAGAAATTCTATGTTGGAGTGACAGTAACCAAGTGGAATTTAACGCTATAAAAACCCAGGCGGCGGTTTTTTCTAAAAAAGTTAACTTTGCTGAACCCGACATAGTCATGTCGGGACACTCCATTTCCCTAGCATTGCCACTCAATTTGTTAGTCGTTAATTTGGGAGAAAATATGTCCTGGCATAAATATGTTGCAGGCATAGCAAGGAGAGCTTCTCAAAAGTTGGGAATATTATTTCGAACCAGAACACGTTACACTCCACAACAACTGTTAATTCTTTACAAGGCTCAAATTCGACCAACTATGGAATACTGCTCCCATGTTTGGGGCTCCTCTTCCAAACGCACATTGCATTTGTTGGATTCTGTTCAGAGAAGAGCTGTTCGTCTGATTAGAGATCCGGAACTGACCGGCGGTCTTGATTCGCTGGAACATCGAAGAACGGTTGGCGACTTGAGTCTGTTCTACAAGTATTTTCATGGAAAGTGTTCAAAGAACATAGCCCACTTAATTCCTCCCAGAGCCTTGTATATTAGAAATACAAGTCGCTCTAATACTTCACATCCGTATGAGGTTCAGCTTGTAACTCCACGTACAACGCCTTTCAAGCAGTCTTTTATATGGAGAACATCATCCCTTTGGAATAATTTGCCGAGGGCTGTGTTTCCCACCGAGTACAATTTACAGCGATTCAAGAACAACATAAATCGTTTTTTCCGCACAGACGCCACTCCTTGAGCGCTTTAGGAACTTCCCTGTAGCACGTGTGCTAGACCCATAAAAAAATATGTGTTTTACTCTTTTATTACTAGATTCTAGATTTAGCTAGATTGATTTATTGGCTATTAGGTAGCTAAGATGCTATATGCTTATACATTATTGACTAAGAAAAAGCATGAAAATACTTATTGGATCATAAGATATATACACGTCAGGGAATTAAATTAGCCAAGGTAAGGATTTTATTTTATTTTAAAAACAATCACCGTACGGAACACTAATTGCGCAAGTACGACTTGCACTTGGCCTATTTTTTAGTATTCCGTACGGAACACCTATAAAATCACTTCGGTGTCCGTCCGTTTGTCTGTCACACCCGATTTTCTCCGAAACTGTTTGACATAGAAAGTTGAAATTTGGTACTAATATAGGAACTGATGGTCTCATCAGAACCGTGTAGTTTTGAAAGTTAAATTTTGATCTAAGGGGTTAGTTTTGGGGGGTGAAATCGGAAGTGAAAAAAAATTTACTAGGTCGTCTAGTGGGTTGTCAAATGAAAGCTTGTAAAAACACGAATTCAAAAATGTATATAATGTAATACTTGAGCTACTTCTCTTTGTATTATTTTTAAAAAATCGCGAAAAATCGCTGTCCTCCCCTTTATCTCGCAAAATACTGATCAAAGAATTTTGAAAAAATTCTGGACTATTCTCCATGTAGATTGAACGAAAATGATCGCGAGTGCATTACCTTTAATAATTCATCTGGTATATAAAAAAAAACAAAAATGCGAAGGTCGCCAGTTTTCAATAAAGATCGGAAACAAACTTTGTTGGAAACTCATTTGGGGTGTGTTTTGTTAAGTCACTGATCATTTTATACCTCCGTAACAAACATTTTTATTTTAAAAGCAATCAACGTACGGAACACTAATTGCGCAAGTTCAACTTGCACTTGACCGGTTATCTTTGTATGAAATGCCGTGCAATTTTGTGGTATAGGGTGTTTTCACTATTTCAGACCTCCCCACCACCCTTTATACATAGTATAGTTGGAAAGAGTGAAACAAATATAATATTTCTTTTCTACATCACTCTGTATAGATTTTTTACTCAGTAATGTAACTCGATACGGTTAGTTGCAGCAAGTATTTGCTGTAACTTTTTCACCAATAAAGTAATTAATTTTTACATCAGTGAATATTACTTTTCATACTTTATAAATGCAAATATTTTAAAAATTACACATAGCGCACATGCTAAAAATTTTGCAAGAAATGCCTTCCTAGATACGATCACAAACGAATGATCTGATATTGAGTTGAAACTATAATAACCGCTGCTCAACAGGAAATAAAAATTCCTAGAAAGCGTAAGAACTTCCAGCGCTCCTATCTAATTAGTACAACTTATGGTGAATTCTATATACTATTGAAATACGTTGTCATAATTCTTGCTTACACCACCCCTATTTTTTACCTCCCACTTTAAGATGTCTAAAATTTATACAGTTTTACATAGTCTGATAGGAATAATTATTTCTTCTATGATACAATGAAACGCATATAATGTGTTGTATGAAAAACTTTAATTAATGTTTGAAGATCTGAAAGTTAAAACCAACTAACCCCTTAGTATGAATATCGTTTTTACCTCAAACTCCTAACTTGATCCCTTAACTCTTCAACCTCCGGACCATTAAATACTGTCCTCCTTACATTGTCTTCAATACTTTTCAAATCTTCCGTTCTTCTCTCGACCAATGCCCTCACTTGTTTAGTCAAAACTTTTAAATCGTAGTTGGCATCCTTAATAAGTTCATTTGTTTCGGTCACTATTTTATTATCGCTACTACTTTCTAATTCGGCACGGTATATATCGTCTTCTGTCACGACACTTTGACACACAGACACGCTTACGAACGCTAGCAAGGCCGTAGCTAAGCTTAAGTACGTACGACGGACCATGGCTCTAATTTTTCGTGTTGTTTCTTCAGCCTTGTTCGCCTGAAGACTGAAGTGCCTCTTCGGGATTACAGGTAGTTTTATTGCATGTAAAACTGCGACGGGAATACGGAAAGTACATAGGCGAAAGAATGAGAGAAGATTGAGGAAAGGTGTTTATAGGGCAGGTGTTAAGAGTTGCAGCTTTCGATATCGATGGCTAGCAGGAGTGATAAATAGGTTTTTTTGTAAGTTGTAGAGTGCTCTTTCGATTTATTGTATTGTTGTTAATTGATTTTTTTCGACGCAAAAAGAAAATTGCATTTTCGACCCTTTAGTTCGAAAAAAAATTCTTATCCAACATATATTTTCATGTATCTGTAACGATGTGGCAAATTTTTATGAATATTAGTGAGCTTTTGCAAGCGATTCTTTCTATTTTTCTAAAATGTTAATATTGTTCCGATTTCTGGTGATGTTGTGTAGAGCTTTCATTAATGACGGTCATAAAAAATAAATTTTTCCAAAAAAAATTTTTTCGATTTCAATTTTTTCATTTTCATACCTTCGTAGTGTGAGCTCAAAGTGGCGATTTTTTGTCTTAAATTGAAATTTTAATTATAGGTGTATTAAGTTCTAAAAATGAATACGTTTCTACTACATAGTCCCCTCCGACCTCAATACAATGTTCAGAACGTTCATACAACCATTTGAAACCGTCAGACGTTTTCTGTTGAAACCATGTTTAAGTTGCGCTTCAGAGTGGATTTAATGTCCTCCAAATCCTTGCAGCGTTGACCCTTCACGTGGAGGTTGACTTTTGAGAATAAAAAAGTCACTAGGGGCTAAATCAGGCGAATAAGTAGGGCTGTGGAGTACAGACACTTGGTTTCGCGCCAAAAACGGCACCACAATCGCAGCCGTGTAAGCGGGCGCGTTGACATGAAGTCCGTTATATTGTTTCTCGTAATATTCGCCTTTTGCTTGCGTTCGAACCAATTCTCGAAACATTTTTTCCACTCCGAAGTTAATACCTTAAAAACATGGTTTTGGAAGGATTCAACATCTTCTTGAGGTGATGAAAATAGCTGTCCACGCATTTTTTTGACATTCAGGAACAAAAAGAAGTCGTTAGGCGATAAATCAGGTGACTACGGGCAATGAGACATCAATTCGATGTTTTTCTCCATCAAATAATCAATTGTTTGACATACTGTATTAGAGCTGGTATTGTCATGATGGAGAACGATTCGACGTTTTCGGTTGTTTTTCCTGATTTCATCGATGACTTCTGGCAAACAAATTGTTGTGTACCATTCAGCATTAACTGTTCTTCGATCCTTTAAAGCAATGGTTGCAATATGTCCAGTATAACCGAAGAAACAAACGATCATTTTATTGGAAGTGCTCCGCGAACGAACTACTTTTGTTAGATTCAGTTCATTTTGGAACAACCAAACAGAAGCGGTCCGTCTGATTGGGGACCCGGAATTGACCGGCGGCCTTGATTCGCTGGAACATCGAAGAACGGTTGGCGACTTGAGCCTGTTCTACAAGTATTTTCATGGAAAGTGTTCGAAGGATGTAGCCCGCTTAATTCCTCCCAAAGCGGTGCATGTTAGAAATACACGTCGCGCTGGTGCTTCGCATCCGTATGAGGTTCAGCTTGTTACTCCGCGTACGACGCTTTTCAAGCAATCTTTTATATGGAGAACGTCATCCCTTTGGAATAATTTGCCCAGCGCTGTGTTTCCCACCGAGTACAATTTACAGCGATTCAAGAACAACGTGAATCGCTTTTTCCGCACTCGTGCCGCTCCTGGAGCGCTTTAGGGACTTCCCTGCAGCACGTGTGCTGGACCAATAAATAAAAAAATAATAAATAAAGTTGATTGTAAAGAAACTACTCGGCCAGTTTCTAAGATGCCACTGTTTTAACAATAACAAATATAAAATTTTACAACAATGGTAATGTTACATTCAATAGCGCCATCTAGTGGTTGTTTGTAAAAACTTAAAAGGCGGCCCTCGTATTTGATATTTTACTAGTTTTTTTTTTACCTCCCTATGCTTTCTAGTTGCTTACTGTATTTCAGTGTTGTTATTTTGTGTTTCCCGTGTGGGCTTGCCAGTCCTCCATCGGGCGCCTCCCCAGGTGGCGGATAGGGGAACACCTCCTAGATATAGGTAGCACCGAGGAAATACTCGGGGTGGGCCAACACTGGCACAACGGAAGCGTCTGTACTTCAAGACAAGCGGCTTCAAACGAGGTCTGACTCCGCATTAGGGGCGGTTGAAGTGAAGAAGAAAAACTGTAAACCCTTTAAAAGGCAACGGGAAACCACTGAAGTATCTTTCCCAAGAAAGTCACATGATGGTAGGCACAGAAAAATATCCCTCAGTCTCCGGCAAAACTAGGGTGCTAAGAATCCCCGGAAGTA
>CM032451.1:29207550-29249455 GCA_019049505.1 Pachyrhynchus sulphureomaculatus
AAGGCGAAGGTCGGCTCCACATACACAGATGGAATTGTTGGTTCGTTCGGGTTGGGTGATAGAAATGTTAGAGGAAATCAACTAATGCAGTTCTGCCAGGAGGAAAACTTAAAATCACAAATACTTGGTTTCCACTTCCTCCGAAAAGACTATATACATGGAAGTCGCCTCAGGACACCGCTGATAATATTGTTAGAAATCAAATCGATTTTATTCTCGTGAACGAGAGATTTGGTACGACCGTCAAACAAGTCTGTACATACCCTGGAGCGGATGTACCATCCGATCACATTCTTCGTTTGGCTTCTTATAGATTGAAACAAGATTCCAGAAGACAGTTAGCTCTGGAAAAGCTGAGAAACAATGGAATAAGATCAGAACTACAGCGAGAAATAAACGGACAACTGAAAAATCTTCAAGCAGGAGATTTCAATACTGAAGTGAATAATCTATGGAACGATGTTGAGGTGGCTATGAACAACACTGCTAAGAACCTAATGGGGCATCAAAGGACTACTGCTAAGAAAAAATAGATGACTGAGGAGATCCTTCAACTGATGGATGAAAGGCGACGGTACAAAAATTTAGACATAAACCAATATAATTTGATAAACAGAAGAATTAGATCTCAAATCAGAAGAGCTAAAAGACGATGGCTAGAGTAAGGGTATTGAGAAATGGAAGAGCTACAGCGGGTACATAATACCCACGCAGAACATAAGAAACTAAAGGAAATAGCTGAGGTGTAACAGAACTGCTACGATGCTTGTCAACAATAATAACGACATAGTCTTAGAAGGGGATGAAAGAAAGAGAGTTTGGGAACAGTACATTGCAGAACTTTTTCAAGATAACAAAAGAAGAGACCTCGAAACTAATCATGAGAACGACCCCCTAACTGGACCACCAATAACAAAAGAAGAAATCCGAAAAGCGATTCAACAATCAAAAAACAATAAAGTAGTCGGACCGGACGAGTTGCCATCTGAAATTATTGGAATAATTGACGATCATAATCTCTCCCTGTTAGAAATTCTTGTCAACAAAATATACAATGAAGGCGAGTATTCTCTCAACTCGCTAAGATCAATGCAAGAAAGTGCAACGAATCTTGCACCATAGAAGGACACATTTCTGTGCTTTATTGATTACGAGAAAGCTTTCGACAAAGTCCAGCACCAGAGACTTATCGAATTATTAAGAACAATATACGTGGACGAGAAGGATATTCGCTGTATTTAAAACTTGTATTGGCACCAAACTGCACACATCACAAGAAATAATCTTACAATTGAGGATGTAGTAATACGTAGGGGAGTCAGACAAGGATGTATCCTGTCTCCATTTTTGTTTAATCTTTACTCGGAGGCTATCTTTAACGAGACATTTGAGGATAAGAACGTCAGGGTGAAGATGAACGGAGTATATATAAATAATATTAGGTACGCAGATGATTCCATTTTGATAGCAGATACCATCGAAGAACTACAGTATATGATGAATCAATTAAATAATACTAGTAAGAGCTATGGATTAAAAATAAACAGTACCAAAACAAAATTCGTGGTGGTCAGTAGGCTGGCCTATACAAATGCGTAACTTTAGCTTTTTTATCCCTTAGTAGTGTTATAGGAAACATGTATAGGGTACCTCATATGTATGGAATAATGATTCCACAACATGTATTAGGGTTATAGGGTGTTATACGGCGCACATGCTGACGTTGACAATAAAATGTTTTGAACTGTGAGTTTGAAGAAATTACGCCCTCTTGATTTTTTTAAAATGGAAAGCCCCGAGTCCTACTAACTACCATATGTAAATTGAACTGTATTGGAATTATGGTCATTTGAGATTGAAAATAATAAAAAAGAAAAAAAAACTATTAATAAATACGCTAGGTTTATTTTTAAGGTAACAATTGCTTAAAATATCTACCGTTAACAGCGAGGCAATGACCTAATCTGTTATAAACAGCCTGAACAGAGTTTTGCAGATAATCCGGGGAGTGATTTGTGCTACTTCATATTGAATTCTTTGATATAAATCATCGACAGTTTCAGGTCGACTTCGGTAAACTTTGGTTTTTAAATGACCCCATAAAAGAAAATAAAGTGGCGTAAGATCGGGACTCCTTGCTGGCCATTCTACAGAACATCTTCTGCTATCCATCGATTAGGAAAAATCGCATCCAAATATCTACGAACATTGATTTCATAGTGATTCCTGTTACGGGTATCCAAATTATTTTCGTCGTGAAAAAGACCTACACAAGTTGAAATAACTTGCTCTTGGAGTAAATACCGCTGTCCTGTAAGATTTCCATCGATAAAAAAAGAGACTAATGATATGACGTCCACAAATGCCTGCCCACACGTTTATCTTTAGTGGTCTTTGAGAATGAGTGTCGATTATCCAGTGGGGATTCTCAGTAGACCAGTACTGACAGTTATGCCTGTTAACTCTTCCGTTAAGACAAAATGTGGTCTCATCAGGTTAGGATCATTATTGATTCGTTCCATCATGACGTCGCAAGATTCAATGCGTCTATCGTAGTCATCTTCAGATAATTCTTGCAATAGAATGGGTTTGTATGGATGCAATTTTTCTTCATTTAGTATACGACATAAGGTACCTTTACTTATGTTGTGGTCTAAGCAAAGCTGACGAGTGGCTGTATGGAGATTTTCTGTAATTTCCAATAAAATATCTATCTTTTTACCATCGCTTGTTTTATCTTTTGGAGGTCCAGATTTAGAACGATCCTTAACATGACCTGATTGTCTAAATCGTTTTAATGTTTTGTTAACTACGGACTGGGTAATAGGTTCTTGATTCGGATATTCTGCGTTAAAAAGATCACACACCTCCTGTTGTGTTCTCCTACGGTCTCCGTAACTAACCATCATTAACAAAGTGATTGTTTCAATTTCTGTTAAATGTACCATTATGATATTACGCTCAAATTGTAGTTTCACAAAATGCAGCAATATTCCTTTTCTATAGGAAAAGTTCAAAATCATATAGTACCTCATTAGCGCCAGAAGCGTACAACTTGATTCAGATGCGTTTTATGACACGGTGTCTGGAAACAATATCGAGCAAGCATTTATAACTGGAAATGATCGGTGATGTTTTTGAAATTGATAGTTAAATGTGAAGCAAAGAGGTCGACTATCATGTTGTCTCACTAAAATTATCTGACGGTGTAATCTCTCGTATAGTTGATTTATTGAAATTTCGAGTAACTTCCATAGCGTCTGACCATCTTAGTCAGATTGTGAACTGTTAGGACAGGCACGAAGTTTGTTTCTCTCTGATTATATATCTCTTTGGTTTCATTGAGTATTTATTTTCATCTGTGTTAAGCATTAACAAAGGTATAACGATTTATGACGTCAGAGTTTTTATATCACGTGTTAGTAAGCAAGATATTTGAAACTAACATCTGGCTGTAAGGTTCCATGCGTGCTAAGGTGAAGTGAGAAACTTTCTTAGCACAATCAGATTGGTTGTCAGAATTAAAACAAACGCTTAGTTAAGGGAAAGTTCAACAAAGTCTGTCGACAGATTTTCCTGTAAATTTGATAAATACAGGAAAAATAACATACCATGATTTTCTTTTCAAAACAATCAACAAAAGATATCTTTATAGTTTAATATCCATAATAACCCCCAAAACCACAATTAATCGTCATGAAAAGTCCAAGGCTAATTTTGTACCATAATAGTAGTTATCAATAGGGAATGGAACTGTAGGTTAAATAGAATAGAAAAATAGTTTTCTAATTTTAATTAGTATGTTGTGTTATGATGTTCATCATCATACCTACCAATAACAAACCACAGAGGCTAGTGGTAGCTGGGTGCGAAGTCGTCGAGAGCTTCGTATATTTAGGCGCTGGAGGATGCTCGGATGAGAGAGGGAGGATAGCAAGGACCAAGACAGCGACTAAATAATTTACAACAATCTGGAAGGATCGCATAATAATGAAGATAACCAAACTACAACTCGTTAATACCCTATATGCAGGCGAAACCCGGATACTAAAGCAAACTGATAGAAAAGAATTGAAAGTTTCGAGATGTGGATGTACAGACGAGTTCTTTGGATCTCCTGAATAGAGTACCGCACTTTTTGGAGGAGATAAACGTGAAAACTAGGTTACTCAAACGTGTAAACCAAGCCTACCTCACATATTTTGGTTACATCGCCAGAAGAAGAGCCACCATGGAGAAACTGGTAGTCGAAGGCAAAATCAGCGGCAGAATGTCAAGAGGCAGATCTCCTATAAGTCGGTTAGACGAACTGCAGTCTCTTGTTGGAAAGACTCTACATGAAGCAGGCCAAATGGTCCTTGACCGAGAGATCTGAAAGGATCAAGGGCGAAGAACCAGCTCATGAGTACTCATCACGCCTTGCCAAGGGCAACAGGACAAAGGAGGAGGAGGAGGACTTATTATATTATGATAATTTTTAGAAATTATATCTGTTTTTTCCGGCCTTATTCCAAAACGACAGATTTTTACTAAATGAGGCACGATGCTGTAGGGTATACTGGAGTTATTTATACTGGTGATTGTTTTTTATGAGTCTAGCACACGTGCTGCAGGCAGGTCCCTAAAGCGCTGCAGGAGTGTCACGTGTGCGGAAAAAGCGATTCACGTTGTTCTTGAATCGCTGTAAATTGTACTCGCTGGGAAACATAGTCATGGGCAAATTATTCCAAAGGGATGATGTTCTCCATATAAAAAACTGCTTGAAAAGCGTTGTACGAGGAGTAACAAGCTGAACCTCATACGGATGTGAAGTATCAGCGCGACGTGTATTTCTAACATACACCGCTCCGAGGGGAATTAAACGGGCCACATCCTCCGAACACTTTCCATGAAAATACTTGTAGTATAGGCTCAAGTCGCCAACTGTTGCCTGCTACATGTTCATGTCGGGACATATTTGCTCCCAAATTAACGCCCAACAAATTGAGGGATAATGTTAGAGGTATGGAGTGCCCCGCCATAACTATGTCGGGTTCAGCAACGTTAACTTTTTTAGAAAAAACTGCCGCCTGGGTTTTTGTAGCGTTAAATCCCACTTGGTTACTGTCACCCCAAGATAGAATTTCTTCTAGGTCTTTGTTAAGTTGAACAACTTCCCGCTGTCTGCGGATATTCGCCTGAGCAGCCGATGTCCGAGCATTCAAAGTGAATTAAGAGATAAGCGTACTGTCATCTGCAAAGCTGTAGATTATATTTCCGGTCTTTTCCAGCAGATCGTTAATGTAAATGAGAACGAGAGTAGGAGATAGTATGGAGCCTTGGGGCCCACCGGCGTTGATAGTGAAGGTGTTAGAAAGAAATCTGTCGACCGCCACTCGTAAAGAACGCTCACTGAGGAAACATGAGAGGCACAAACAGAACTTTTCAGACATACCACAAGAACGTAGCTTAGCCAACTGCCCATCGTGCCAAACACGGTCGAATGCCTTATATATGTCAAGAGCAACCGCTCGAGATTCCCCAAAGTGTTCAGTTGGGTTGTTCCAAACATGTGTTACATAAGTCAGAAGATCTCCTGTTGATCTATGTTTACGAAAGCCATATTGGTGATCGCTAATAATGTTGGATTCTTCAAGATATTTTAGAAGATGTTGATTGATAGCCTTTTCCATAACTTTCGATATTATTGAAAGGAGTGCGACTGGTCGGTAGTTATTTGGTAAGGTCTTCTTGCCTTTTTTAGGTATCGGCTGAACTGTGGCACACTTCCAGCAGGAAGGAAATATTCCCTTTCTGTAGGATAGGTTGAAAAATCTACAGAAAACTGGTGTCAGTTCCCTCGCACAATTTTTGAGAACTGTGGCAGGTATTCCGTCAGCGCCAGAAGCTTTTTTGGTGTCTAGTTTCATTACAATACGTTTTATGATACGCTGTCTGAAGACAATATCGGGCATCTTTGACTGCAGTTGAATGTGAAGCAAAGAGTTCAGCCAACAAGTTCGCTTTTTCAACAGATGCCGATGCAATAGAATTGTCTGACCGTGTGAGTGGTGGTATGGTGGATTTGGTGAAATTTTGGGCTAACTGCCTTAGCGACTGACCAAAAGGACATGGAATTGTCGGGATAAACGAGAAGTTTGTTTCTAATTCGCTGATTGTGTGCCTCTTTGGTTTCGTCGATAATTTCTTTGCATCTGTTCCTGGCACGAACAAAGGTGTTACGATTTATGGTGTTAGGAATTTCACGCCATTGTCGGTAGGCAAGATATTTAAAAGCAACAGCTTCTTTGCATTTTCGGTCAAAAACGGTGATTCTAAAAACACACTGATATAACAGGTTTAGATTTATCAGTTTATTTTTTGACAAAATGGTGAATTAATATTAATTGTATTTAAGGTTATGTCTTGATTTTCACTGCAGATACAGAGAAGGGGGGTGGGTCAATTACTATATATAAATATAAAACAATTAAAGGTGTTAAAATATTTCCTTGTGTCGGTAACACGCTATAAAACCTCTGACATTCGCTGTTTATTGACACAACAAATTTGAACTTCTGACCCAGCTTTTAATGGTATACCCTTCTTCTATTTTCGTCACTCTATTAATGACGATCTACTATCGATTTAAGGATATTTTAATCTTGATTCTATAGGCACATTAAAACTTAATTAAAAGGAAAAGTTCAGAAACCCCCTTAGAGTTGTGTATTGTAATCATTGTTAGTTTTTGAAAAACCGTTAAAATAGGGTTATTGTAAATAAAAGCATGTTTCAAAGGATAATAAATTACAGTCATGACTGTCACTATTTGTTTTTTACTAATAACGTTTGATCTTAATACTGAGTGTTTCAAAATTAAATTGCAACAATTTCGAGCTGTCTTCGTACTGTCGTAAAAGTAGGAGTGTCGATTAATACGAGTTCGTATATGCTTCATTGCCCAGGTATAAACCGTTAAGAAATTTCTCGAATAGTAGAAATAAATTGGAAAATAGACAGTAGCTTAACGGACAAAGTCCGTCAGTAACGTTACTTTTGTGACCGTCATTGAAACTATGAACTATAAAAGAACGTAGTCGAATCAGTGTCACTGAGCAGTATAGGTATAACATTATCCTTTGGTTTTAATTATATGTGTAAAAATATAATTTTTTTATATATAACAAATATATAAACAAATTAGAGATTGTGCTATGGGAACTCCAATATCATATGTTGCAGACCAAATGGTACTCGAGGAATTAGAAAATACGAACATTCCAAATCAACAGCAACATACAGCATTCCATTTTTCTTTAGATAAGTGGACGATTGTATCACTGCCATACCGGAAAATATGCAAAATGATATTTTGAATAACTTCAAAACATTTCTTCCAAATTTACAATTTACCATTGAATCAGAAAAAAATAAAAAATAAATTTTCTAGATATGACCCTACATCAAACAAATAACAAAATCAAGACAGAATGGTACACCAAAAAAACCTGATCAGGAAAATACCTTAATTACTACTCTCAACATCTTATGACCTAAAAAAAATCTGTAAGAATAGGATTAGTCGACACAGCCATAAAATTAAGCGGCTTAGAATACAAACAAAAAGCAATTCAAAAACCAAAAAAAAACTTTGGTTAAAAACAGTTACCCTTTGTAATTAATTAATAAAATATTCAAATTACGAATTAAAAAACAAAAGAACCAAATAAAAACGAGAACTATCTAGTTCTACCATATATAAACGATCTTTCACACACACACATACACACATATATACATATATATTATATATATATATATATATATATATATATATATATATATATATATATATATATATATATATATAAATCTTTTTGATGTATCTTGGGTTTTGGTTCATCAAATGAAAATCTTGGAGTTCTTTTGAATTTTTTTTTTTTATATTATTTTGACGTTTCGCCCTTAGTTTTGGGCATTTTCAAAAAACAGTTTGCCATGTCTAGAAATAAAATTAAAAATACATCACAGTCTTGCTTTAAATTACAACAATAACACTGGTTTACAAACATAACACGTATAATTATATAAAATAAAAGGAAAAACACTGTTTTAAAATTTTACATAACTTAGTTTAAATTTAATTTCTATTTACAAATTCCATATTTTTAAGTACCTCGAAAACAAGTGACCGTGAATAATGTATTTCAGTTGATGGTTAGTGTTAAGACTGGCGAAAAATATCTGTGTACGCTGGCGGACGAACTATTTTTTAGTATGATACCATTTTTGATAGTTTTTTATATTAATTTTGAAATGTTTTTATTTGCTTTTTTTTTATTTATTAATTGTTTATTTTTACTATTATTATTAAGTTTAAAGAAATTGGCACTAATTAGGTAAGATGTTATTGTATATTAAACTTAGGTCTTTGATGTCAGTTCTGTCGTTTACCGCGTTTTTTTTCCCTCCTTATTTCTATCATTTCTTTAATTATCAGTTTATGATAATTGTGGTCCTTATTTAGGATCTTGGTTTCTTTGTAATTAAAACTGTGATTTGTTTCGTTTTCGTGCTTGTCGAGTGCGGTTGTAGCGTTTTTTCGTGTATTTGTGGCCGTTTAATCTATTTTTTAGCAGTTGGCTAGTCATACCTATGTACTTTTTTGGACAATTTTCGCATGGGATAGTATATACTACGTTGGAGTCTTTTGTTATGGGTGTTCTATCTTTCAGTTTAGTGAATAGGGAATTTAATTTGTTGTAGGATTTGTGGCAGACAGATATGTCGTATTTGTTTAATGTGTATTTTAATTTTTCGGATAGGTCTCTTATATATGGTAATGATATGTATTTTTTTTGTGTTTGGTTGTTTGGGTCCGATTTTGTGTTGTTATCTTTTGTATTGTTATATAGTCGGTATGTGCGTTTTTTATTATTTGATTTATGACATTTATTTCGAAGCCGTTTGATGATAGAGTTTCTTTTACTTTTTTAAGGATAATCGGTCTAAATTGTGGAGAGGTCAATGTGATGGCACGATCGGTCAATTCCACTATTACACTTATTTTTTTGAGATTTTGAGTGGTTTGAATGATAGTTCAGATATCTACCCGACCACGTTGGTTTAGTGTACCACTTAGTTAGGATTTTGTTGTTCTTTTTCCCGCGTATGAGAGTCATATCTAGAAAGTTTATTTCTTCATTTTTTTCTTTTTCTATAGTAAATTGCTCCTCCTACTACAAACAACTGGATGGTTGTGCCATGGGATCACCCATATCTGCCACCATCGCGCAGCTTACCATGGAATACCTAGAGGAAAATGTGATGAAACAACTAAACCACGAAATTGCATTCTTCAAACGCTATGTCGACGACTGCATCATGGCAGCACCTAGAGATAAGGTCGACGAAATCCACGAAAAGTTCAACGCATTCCATCACAAACTCCAATTTACTATAGAAAAAGAAAAAAATGAAGAAATAAACTTTCTAGATATGACTCTCATACGCGGGAAAAAGAACAACAAAATCCTAACTAAGTGGTACACTAAACCAACGTGGTCGGGTAGATATCTGAACTATCATTCAAACCACTCAAAATCTCAAAAAATAAGTGTAATAGTGGGATTGACCGATCGTGCCATCACATTGACCTCTCCACAATTTAGACCGGTTATCCTTAAAAAAGTAAAAGAAACTCTATCATCAAACGGCTTCGAAATAAATGTCATAAATGAAATAATAAAAAAACCCACATACCGACTATATAACAATACAAAAGATAACAACACAAAATCGGACCCAAACAACCAAACACAAAAAAAATACATATCATTACCATATATAAGAGACCTATCCGAAAAATTAAATACACATTAAACAAATACGACATATTTGTCTGCCACAAATCCTACAACAAATTAAATCCCCTATTCACTAAACTGAAAGATAGAACACCCATAACAAAAGACTCCAACGTAGTATATACTATCCCATGCGAAAATTGTCCAAAAAAAGTACATAGGTATGACTAGCCAACTGCTAAAAAATAGATTAAACGGCCACAAATACACAAAAAACGCTACAACCGCGCTCAACAAGCACGAAAACGATGCAAATCACAGTTTTAATTACAAAGAAACCAAGATCCTAAATAAGGACCACAATTATCATAAACTGATAATTAAAGAAATGATAGAAATAAGGAGGGAAAAAAATGCGGTAAACGACAGAACTGACATCAAAGACCTAAGTTTAATATACAATAACATCTTACCTAATTCGTGCCAATTTCTTTAAACTTAATAATAATAGTAAAAATAAACAATTAAATAAATAAAAAAAAAGCAAATAAAAACATTTCAAAATTAATATAAAAAACTATCAAAAATGGTATCATACTAAAAAATAGTTCGTCCGCCAGCGTACACACATATTTTTCGCCAGTCTTAACACTAACCATCGACTGAAATACATTATTCACGGTCGCTTGTTTTCGAGGTACTTAAAAATATGGAATTTGTAAATAGAAATTAAATTTAAACTAAGTTATGCAAAATTTTAAAACAGTGTTTTTCCTTTTATTTATATAATTATACGTGTTATGTTTGTAAACCAGTGTTATTGTTGTAATTTAAAACAAGACTGTGATGTATTTTTCATTTTATTTCTAGACATGGCAAACTGTTTTTTGAAAATGCCCAAAACTAAGGGCGAAACGTCAAAATAATATAAAAAAAAAAAAAAAAATTTGAAAGAACTCCAAGATTTTCATTTGATGAACCAAAACCCAAGATACATCAAAAAGATTTATTTGCATAAAGGTTCAAGAAATCAAATCTATATATATATATATATATATATATATATATATATATATATATATATATATATATATACATATATATACATATATACATGTATACATGCCACAAAAGTTATAACTCATTACAACAAGAGTTCACCCTATTAAAAACTAAAACACACAAAAATGAAAAAACACGCACAAAACTTCTGATTTTAATAATGTGAAAATATTAAAAACTGAACCAAACCAACATAAACGTGAATTTCTAGAAATCATTTATATTAAAAATAATAAAAATGCCCTAAATGATAAAAAAATATATCAAAGGCTTGAGCAAAACATATTATAATATCATCTAACAATATTAATTCAAAACAAAATTACATGATGCGGTATAGAATAAAACAAAATAAACCAATGACTCTACTACCATAAATACATTGATATTCTTAATAAATAAAAAAATGAAACCAAACAAAGATAATAATAATAAATAAAAAAGAAACTACGGGAAAAGAAAAAAGGAAACACACACAGTGTAAATAGGGGCAATACAGCATAACTAAAAAAAAATTTTTTTACTGTAGATTAAACAACTAATGAAAATCAAAATGTATCAAAATAGTTGTGACAAAATACAAATATTTATTATGAAATAAAACAAGTTTTCTAATTTCATGGACATTAAACTCAAGAAACTCGACGACTGCAACAGAGCAGAGCAGCAATACCTTTACAGTTAATTTTTTCATGATTTTCTATTTAGTTGTACATATATTTTTACAGTGCAAACTGGCGTTAATTTTTTAAAGAAAATCACGAAATTTTCAGAAAGATTTGGCAAATAATTCTTTGTTTCAGTTCAGCTGCTTTATAAACCCTTTTTCAAAAAAAAAAAATATATATTTTTCAGAAATGGAAGAAAATACTATCGTTTGGTTGTCGAAATTAACAATTTACATTAGTGTTGTATCAGCAGGTTCGACATTTGTCTTATCAAATATGTGATAGTGTGTTATGCAGAACGGTCGGAAAATAAATTTCAAACAAAGAGCTTCTGATATGATAAAATGAATACTTTAGCCCCTACTCGAGTACTAGTGGCATAAGCAATTTCAAAGTGGTCGTGACACGCTCGAGGACAATTCAGGTCGTTCAAAAACCGAACTGTGCGATGTTAACATTCAAAAAGTACGTGGTTTTATCAGAGAAAACCCGAAATTGCCTATGAATTGATTGATCAACTATGCACGACATTTCAACCGCTCATGAGGACTTAGACTTACCTGAAACGTTCGTTACTGTTGACGAAACGAATGTTGTACGAGGGCTGACTTTTGAGTTTTTACAACCAACCACTAGATGGCGCTATTGAGATGTGACATCAGTATTGTAAAATTTGACTTTTGTTATTTTTAAAACAGTGGCAGCTCAGAAATTGGCCGAGTAGTTTGTCTACAGTGAGCGTTTAAAAAAAAACAATATTGTGGAAATTTCACGTGAAGGTTTTCGTTGGATGATTTTTTTACGATTTTAGTAAAGGCTTAACTCAACAACAATGTCTCGAATTGGTTCGTTCGACTTTTGGTAATGAATCACTATCATAAAATTGGTTTGCATGATTTCGTCATGGTCGAGCTTTCGTATGCGATGAATTTCGTGTAGGTCGACCAAATTAGGTTGTTGTTCCAAAAAACATGGATGCTGTGTGCAACATGGTTGAAGAGAATCGGCATGTAACTTACCGTGAGATAGAGGAATCTTTCGGTATTTTGAAGACTGTAGTACATTCGATTTTGTTTGAGCTATGAAAAACTCTGTTCCCGATGGATTCCGTATAATTTGACCGAAACTTAAAAACAGGCTCGTGTCAATTGGTGTAAGGAAATGCACAACATCGTAACAGGAGACGAAACTTGGAAACTAAGTAACAATCATCTGTTTGGGTCTTCCAAGATGAACCGAATCCTTCAAGAGTGATTCCTTCGCGGAACACTTCCAAGAAAATGATCGGTTGACATTTTTCTTTGATTATACTGGACATGTTGCTACCGTTGCTTTAGAAGATCGAAGAACAGTTAATGTTGAATGGTATACAACAATTTGTTTACTAGAATTCATCGATGAAATCAGGAAGAACAACCGAAAACATCGCATCATTCTTTATCACGACAATGCCAGTTCTCACACAGCACGTCAAACCATTGATTATTTGATGGAGAAAAACATCGAAATAGTGTCTCATTACCAGTATTCACCTGATTTATAGCCTAACGACTTCTTTTTGTTCCCCAATGCAAATGGGCCCGCTATTTTCATCAACTCAAGAAGTTGTTGAATTCTTCTAAAACCAAGTTTTTGAGGTACCAACTTTAGAGTGGAAAAAATGTTTCGAGAGTTGGTTCGAACGCATGCAGAAGTATATAAATCTTAAAGGCGAATATTTTGAGAAACAATGAAGCGATTGTTTTTGTAAAAACTTATGAGAGGTATCACGATCCTCAATAGTACCCCAAAAAGTGTTCTAAAGAATTCCTTTAGCAAATTAATTAACTGTCTGCATACAAGCTAGGGGGGGGGGGGGTATATCGACTGAAATAAAATAAACTATTAACGATTGGTATTAATTGAGCTGTGTTTTATTTGCTATTAAAAGTTCGGTTTCTTTTTGGACAAAGGGTGTATGTGAAAAGTATTTTAAGAATAATTTCAAGACGCTATTGTTAAAAATTGCTAAATATTTATATTGCAAGTTTATTAACCTCTTTTGAAAATTGATAATGCCCTGCGATAATATTCGTTTGTCTCACCTGTTCAGACAGCTGTTGCGAAATGCCAAGGGAAGTTTGTAATTAAGTCACCGTTGTTCATATTATTAGTTCTCTGTTCCCCCATGATTATATTTAAAAAAATTTTCGGGATTAATTGAAACGAAAAAATAATGACACGATAGGTTTACTTGGAAGCTTTCGTACTACTTTCACTTTTAAAACTTGTTGTTAATGTGGTAAATTGTCCTTTTTTTTCAAAAAATTTTTTAATCATGTCGTCATTTTGTATAAAAATGAATATCGTAATTTATGGAGTGACCAAGTTACAAATTAAATACTTTTTGTATGCTGCAAGAAATAGAAATTGTATTTTCCTAACTTAGCGCTGCTAAGGTGGGGCAATAATGGATTTTACTTACCGATAATAAAGGGCAACCTAATTGTCTATAAATTTAACTTATATATACAGTTGCATGCAAAAGTTTTGTGCCAAAAAATATTTTTGTGATTAATTGAGTTAAAAAGGGAGAAGAAAAAACCAAATAAACCAAATACACCACTACTTTAATTATACTAACAAAATATATAACTCAAAAATCTTTTACTATAAATAACAATCACTTATAACAAAAATAACATTTTTCGGCTGTTCATAAGTACTTCAAATTTCTCAATAAAAAGGTATATAATATAGTAAATATCACTATAACTCAGAAAAAAGTGGCAGTAAAAAATACATTTTTGCCAATACTTTGTAGCTATGCCCTTCGTAGCTAATATGGCGGCACATGGTTGAGGCATCGATTCCATTAATTGGAGAATTCTCTGGTGATATTGGCCCACTCTACTTGAACTCTTTTCCAGAGAGCACCTTTATTGGAACGATTCTGAGTTCCCACTTTCATTTTCAACTCTTCCCACAAATGTCCTATGAGGTTCCAGTCTAGGGATTGACTTGGCCATTCTAAAACTCGAAGATTTTTCTTTTTGAAAAATTGGATCGATGTTTCGGATCATTATCTTGTTGAAAAAAATCTACCCTTGTGGCATATTTCGACGTCTATAAGGAAGCATGTGTTCTGATAGAATATCTTTGTTCATAACAGCGTCCATAGTATCTTCATTTTTCATTATTGGACCGACCCTTGCCACGAAAATGCCCCTAAAGCATAATACTGCCACCACCATGCTTAACAGTCGGTATTTGATACCGAGAATCTTGTCTAGTAACTATTGGTCGTCGAACATATCTTCTTCCATCATTTCCAAATAAATTAAGGTTAGTTTCGCCCGCAAACAGCACTTTTTTCCAGCCTTGAACTGTCCAATTTTTGGTGTATTTTTGCAAATTCTGATCTGGCCTTCTTATTTTCTTTTACCAATAAACAGTTTTTTTTACTCGAACACGTCCAACAAGTCAAACTTCTGTTAGTCTACGAGAAACAGTACTCCTACCGATGTCAGCTGAATTTTCTTCATGTAATTCAGGTGCAATAATTGCAGCATTCTTTTTTTTGTCTGCAACTGCTTTACTTTTAATTATTTTGTCGACACCGATAGTTGTTTTCCTTGGTCTTCCAGAACGTGGTTTATCATTTAGAGTACTTGTAGTTTCCCATTTTTTAATTATATTGTTAACCGTTGTTTTTTCCTATAGATAAAAATTCAGCTATTTCACGTGAAACCTTTCCTTTGCCGTACAACCTTAACAGTTTTCTGAATGTCTAATGCCGTGAGTTTCGGCATCTTCCCTCAATGATACTGATACACAATTATGAAGTGCACTAAATTTTTGATGTTTACCTGGATCCACGATCAGAAATGTAAACATAACTGAGTAAATCACAGTTTCTTAGAAGTTGGCCCGATATTTATGAACAACCGAAAAATGTTATTTTTTGTTAGGAATGATTGTTATTTATAGTAGAAGATTTTTTTAGTTGTATATGTTGTTGGTATAATTAAAGTAGTTTATGATGGCGTATTTGGTTTTTTCTCTTTTCCCTTTATAACTCAATTAATCACAAAAATATTTTTGGACCAAAACTTTTGGACGATCGACGACGACTGTATCGATAGTTTCTGATATACCTATAATTATCAATATATCGATAAGTATAATAATAACAATTAATTCCTTGAAATATTGTTATACATATTTTTCAACTTATAAATAGGAAACAGAATTATGAAGAAGCAATTTCAGTATAAAAATATAATTTATAAAATATCTTTTCAAAATGTATTCTGCTTGTGCTGCCTGTCCGTTTCGGATGTTGGTGCCCACTATGGCAATCCGCCTCTGCAGCTCCAAAAATGTTTTGAATCATGCACGTGAGTTCTTTAGCCACGATGTCTTTCTTCTGGTTCCTTTTTTGCCTCCCACCTTTCCTTGCAGAATTAATTGCAATTACCGTAGCGCTAACTATTGCTCATGATGTGTCTTAAGTACTCTAGTTTGCTTGTTATCATAGTAAGTAATTCTCTTTCTGTACCCATTCTTTCTAGGATAGTGTTATTGGTGATAGTTTGTGTCCAGGGAATTCGTCGTAAAAACACATCGGTATAACCACATTTCATAAGCTTTGAACCTTTTATGGGAAGCTTGAGTCAAGGTCCAAGAATCTACTCAGTACAGGAGAACTGAAAACACTTAGCATCTTGATAATTCAATTTTTGTTGACGATAGATTGTGGCATTTAAAAAGCTTAGATGTCTTGGTAAATGTTATTCTAGATTTAGATAGTTCAGATAAATTGGGATTGCACTGATTAATTATTAATGATATCTCCGTGTTCACAGCGAATGTGGTCGCCTTCCGGTTCCTTGCTGCCATCGCCTCCTGTTGTTCCATTCTCCGTCTTGTATATTTCTGAAAGACAAAATTATAGACTTTATCAAACTTATAGACTTTTAAGAGGCTGGCGCGGATCTTTTTTATCTTTTGCGTGTTTCTCGAACATTACTACTTTTTTCAAAATCGTGGACAAAATATCCCGAGATCTACTGAACTGATTTTGATAAAATTTATATTGAAGTTGACTCACATTTTTATCTTGAAGTTGACTCATGTTTTTGTCCATTGGATGCACCGTTCATTTTTTATTAATTCTTAAAGCTCAAAATTTTTGTGAAAAATCAGTTTATTTTCAAACGGCTGTCTTCTACAAAATATTTTGTAGAAGTGACAGTGTTATTCTAGATTTCTCTATCCGGCATTTGATTTCTTGTGAGTGTTCCCAATCTTCTTTTATTGCTACGCGTATATTTATACTCTATCTCTTTATTATTCACTAAGCATACTAATTTTCAATTGCGGCCTAACCATATAATATTTTATTCATTTTTAGAAATTTTTGCAAAGGACTTAAACGTACTGTTTAACTATATATTATTTTATTGTGTTTACTACGAAATTTCATTCAATATATCGGTAACTATCAATATATCGATAGCTAGCATTAATATAGATATTTGCCTTATACATCCATATATCGATAATTTTTGGATTCACCCATAATTATTCAATATGCTCTTGATATACGAATAGATCTATTTATATCAGTATGTGTTTAATGATAAAAAAATAAAAATTCATAAATGAGAGTTAGGTAATGAAATGTACTTCGGAGATATTTTTCCTCCCGTTAATTACAATTTCTGGAAGTTGTAAGCCAGAAATACGCCGAAGGATAGAAATTGCCCCTCATGTTGTCGTAAAACTAACAAAAAATAGGGACGATCGCAATATATCTAAAACAACCAGCAAAAGTTCGACTCCTGCATGATTTAGTTTTTTCTATTTTACTGTATGCCGCAGAAATATGGACGCTTAAAGAAAGGGATCACTCAAGACTCAAGGCATTTGAGATGTGGTGTTATCGCAAGCCAATATTTCGATTCTAAAAGAACTAGGAGTAGCTAAAAGAATAACTGACACCATCGATGAAAAAATTTTGAGATATTTTGGCCACATAGCTGGGCGGAATAAAGATATGGAGCTGTTAATCAAAGACGGAAAAGTAAACGATCGTAGGCCCAGAGGCCATTCCCCACGTCGCTGGTCGGATCAGGTTTGAGAGCTGACCTGAGTTGGAGTGCACGATGCAGTTCATCTTGCTGACGATAGGGAATAGTGGAAGGATTTAGTGTGATTAGCAGCCATCACACCTCTGTTAAGAGATTCGGACTGTGGAGAATATTTTTCTACTTTCATTCTCTTGGTATTTTATATTTCGTTAAATATTATTGACACTGTTGACATATTTTTCAATAAAATTATCAAAAACAGGATGATTTTTTAAAATTTTAAACAAAGACAAATTGTAACTTTATAAATTTTACATTAGTATACAAAATTTTAGTGACCAATTCCAACATCATTATTTTCACCAAGTTATAGTGGCGATTTTAATGACAACACAAGAATCTTTCATACTAAATCCAATCTATACTCCAATCTAACTTACTTTTCCACAATAAATTGATATTAAAATTAGAATAAATAGAAATATCATCAAACCAAATTTGATATCTACTGCAAGATATGTTGCTAAACTGCAATTTATTTTAATAGATTGGCGGCCTCAGTTGCGTGGCATAATTCCGACTTATAGTTCTCAGGGTCGCGGGTTTAATCCCCAGCAGGATAGTTCAGGTAAATTCAGATTGCACTGATTAATTATTAATGATATCTCCGTGTTCACAGCGAATGTGGTCGCCTTCCGGTTCCTTGCTGCCATCGCCTCCTGTTGTTCCATTCTCCGTCTTGTATATTTCTGAAAGACAAAATTATAGACTTTATCAAAATTATAGACTTTTAAGAGGCTGACGCGGAACTTTTTTATCTTTTGCGTTTTTCTCGAAACTACTTTTTTCAAAATCGTGGACAAAATATCCCGAGATCTACTGAACTGATTTTGATAAAATTTATATTGAAGTTGACTCACATTTTTATCTTGAAGTTGACTCGCGTTTTTGTCCATTGGATGCACCGTTCATTTTTTATTAATTTTTAAACCTCAAAATTTTTGTGAAAAATCAGTTTATTTTCAAACGGCTGTCACTTCTACAAAATATTTTAAATTTTTTTTCATATGATGCCACTTAGCTATAACCTTTCTTAGCAATAAAAAATGATTTGTTTAGTTTTTGGACGATTCCTGACTGAGAAAAATATTCCACCGGTGGATAGGATTTTCAAAAGAGGGTCCTACAAGATAGTTCATATCTCCTCCGGTTTTAAATTTTTTTATATATTTTTTTAATTTGTTGTTAAAACAATAATGTATTTGTGAAAAATAAAAATTATATTCTCGTATATACAATAGTTGCGTCAAAAAAAAAAATATTTTATCCCAATTTTTCTGCGCGCCAAGGTGGCGTAACCACTTGAACCAAACTGTGTACAAGTGTCATTTATTTTAACCATAAGTTTTTGTAGATCTTTTTCGTTATTAGTGATAATTAATGCATCATCGGCGTATCTGATGTTATTTATATTAACGCCGTTAATGTTGATACCTTCAGTGGTACCAATGAGTGCTTCATTGAATATCACCTCCGAATAGAGGTTAAACAACAACAGCGATAGAATACAACCCTAACACACTCCCCGCTTGATTTTAATTTCATCCGACAGCTGATGCTCCAACAGTACTTCAGCTGTACATGATGATGATGATGCAAGTTCAAATTGACGATGATTCGAATGTCTTTGTCGTCTATACCGGTCATTTTTAAAATCTCTAGAAGTTTTTCGTGGCGTTCCTTGCCAGAGGCTTTTTTAAAGTCAATTTTAGAAGAGTATTAATTACCAGTTTGAATGGACCACCAAAATTATGTACACTTCTGCAAAATTAATCGATACTTTTTATTCCTTAAACTTTTTCGAAATTTTACAAGCCTATTCTTGAAGATTTTGGTAGTAAAAACTACGAAATAATATTTTAAAAGAATACACTAAAATAACAATTATTTTTGAGAAAAAGGCATAGAGAACAAACTGTGAGTAATCTCAAAAGTTCCAAACTTCCTTGTTTACTTGAAAATCACACAAGCCTACACATATTTAGGTGGCATCACTTGTTGAGGGTTCAGCATGTTAAAAAAATATGTAACCATAATCGCGTTATAGGTTATATTATATACTTTTCTTTCTGTTCATGTGACTTCTCATTTTTTCAGTTTTATGAAATGATTGATTGAGATGACCAGTTTTTTATATTTAAGCACATGATCTCTCTATAAAATTTCCACTATATTTGATGAGAACTAATTCAGTAGGATCGGAAATATCGATAAGATAACATACAGTGGTTTTTGCTCTTTACGGTGGTTCAAATTAATATTTAACATAATCCCTTAGTAGTTTTTTTTTAACTAGTAGTTATAAATATTTATAACCGATACCGAATAATTCAATCAAGTTTAAATTGAGTGTAAAATATTTTGAAAATTTTAGTGGATTTTATTTCTATATCATCGCGGCCCTAACAGAGAAATATAACGTGTATATTTATGTAATATTTATGTAAAATGTTTTTGTAATATAAGATTACAGAGATCATTCATGAATGGTTCCAAAATTCTTTAACGGAACATAAGCAATTTGTTCAAATTGGAAATATAGAAAACTCTTTTTAAAATCTAACATTCATTACATTCTTATTTATTTAAATTCTACTTCAATTTATTTACTGATGATATACGGTCATGTATTTTGCTGGATCTTCTTCTTAAACTCGTTGTTTTCTACCCTTATGATATCCTTTAAACTTTTCCATCTCGTCCTATCCTTTGTAATGCTAGACCAATTCAACCCGACTATACATTTTATGTCGTCAGCCCCGCGCATCTGAGGGCATCCTACACGTCTCCTTCCCCCATGGTCTCCATCGTGTAATCTTGCCTCTCCATTTGTCTTCTTGGCTTCTTGCCACGTGACCTGCCTACTTCCACCACCACTCTATGGATTACATCATGAATCTTTTTTTTCTCTTATCCATTGATTCGTCCTATGATCGCTCAATGTTATTTCTAGTAGTTTTCGCTCTATTGCTCGCTAATTCCCTCTTAATTTATTTATGTTGGCTTTTCTTAGTATCCACGTTTCCGCTCTATATGGGGTTACTAGAAGGATGCGCTGATTCTAAAGATTTGTTTTCAGTTCCAGAGGTTGTTTCATCGGTGTTACATCGTTTATCTTCCCAAAAGCTGCCTATGTGAGCTCAACTCTGCTCCCAATTTCTGGATCTTGATTTGCTTTTCCTAGTGTTATTGTTTGCCCCAAACATTTGAAGTGTAAGACCTTGTCTACTCTTTCGTTTTCCACGATTACACTTCCTGTGTCATCCGTCTGATTTGCCTACTTGGCCTTATTAAAATTTAATTTCAGTCCCACTCTCCCACTAGATTTACACCTCGTCCGTTCCAATTTATATCCTTTAGTGTATCCGGTAGTATCATCGAAAATAATTTAGGAGACAGGGTGTCTTCATGTCTGACCCCTTTTTCACTTTGTTTATCTTTGTATGTAGTCGTATCTGTAATGTGACTTGGTTATATATTTGGCTTATGATAGTTATATATGTACCACCAACTCTTGTGTTCTTTAAAGCTTGTTCGATTGCCCACCTTTCAACCGTATCTAATGTGGTAGTCCAGAAATGCGACATATAGGGGATATTGTATTCAGTAACGCATTTGATCAGTATTCGCACTGTGGTTAGATGTTCCACAGTGCTGAGTTCTTTCCTAAATCCCGTGTGTTCGTTAGTTAGGAAGAAATCCAATTTGTTCGTCAATGGATTAATTATTATTCTAGAGGATACCTTGTAGATTTGTGAAAGAAGACTGATCAGCCTGTAATTTTCTAGATCTTGAGGGTCTCCTATTTATAAATTACTGTTGCTAAGGCATTTCCCCGGACAAGGTTTATTTGATATAGTGTTCCTGCTTCCTTTATCATCTCCGTCCTTATGTCGTCATCTCCGAAGGCCTTTTCGTTTTTTAATGTATCAGTGGCATAATTTGCTGAATATATAAACCAACTTTACAGTAATATTACACATGATCTAAATTTAATACTCAATTGGGTTAATTGATTCAAACTAATTCTAAATTTCAAAAAGTGTTCTCTTATGATACTCAGGAAAAACAAATCAAATAAAGACTAATTAATATTCAATGAGAAAATTATTAGATGTTCAAGTAAAATAAAAATTTTAGATCTATGTTTGGATCTAATTTAAGTCGAAAAAATTATATTGATGATTTAAGAAGTAATATGTCTCCACTGCTTGCTATTTTATCCATAATGAGAAATTATAACTCTTAACATTTTTAAAATATTTGCACACTGGTGAGCAAAAAATCGACTCAAACTATTTTGCTTCATTTAACACCGATCCTTTAATTTAATTTTCAGACAGTGGTGTTATTTTTAGTATCATTAGAATGCTGATTTTCTGGTCTTTCCAATAATACAAAAACATTTGGATTTCCAAAAAGTTTTACTGATTAAAATGGTTTTACTCAATAAAACCGCTCACCAACGTCCGCGTTGCGCCCTAGTCATTCCTATAAAAGCACATGTAATTATATTTTTGTATTAGTCCTTTATCGGAACTTGAACCGTCAACATTTCTGCTATACTTGATCACTAATTACGTCATCGGAAAATGGCTACCACCCCGGAAAAAAAACGGCACAAGTCATTGTCCTATTTCAAGAAGGACATAGCCAACGTATAGTCGCTACGCAACTGCACCTGAGCCAGTCAGCTGTTTCCAGAGTCTACAGACATTACCAAGATGTTGACGCCTTTACACGGAGTCCAGGATCAGGAAAAAGAAGGTGTACCTCGGAGCGAGACGACCTTTTCATTGTCAACACAACAACAAATCGTCACTTGACCGACGTTGAAGTCCAGCAGGAGCTCCGACAAGTTCGTGATCGTCAATTTGCTGAACACAAGACTTAAAGAAGCCAAACTCAGAAGAGACCAGCTAACGGACCCAAATTGATAGCACCCATCGACAAGTGCGACTCAGATTTTCCCGAGAATGTGTCGACTAAACCTTAGAGCAGAGGTGTCAAACTCAATTTTGCAGAGAGCCATATATTAAATTTAGAATGTGTAGGCGGGCCAGATTCAAATTAAAAAATGTACTGAATTATAACATTTTATTTATTTAATTATATAGTATATAATATACGGTTGTTAAAAATTATGATTCTTCATTGCGATCGCGGGCCTTATTGATACGTCCCGGGGGCCGGATGCGGCCCGCGGGCCGTATCTTTGACATCCCTGCCTTAGAGCAATGGTGCTCCATTTTATTCGAGTCCCAAATGTGCCTACATGGCAATAATGGAAGAAGTCTATAGGAGGCCTGGGGAGCGCTATGCGTGGTGTGAGGAGGCTTCTCACCGGAAGCGAAAACCGATTTGGTTTTAGTGACTGATAAGACGCGTAGCGGTGAATTAACTGTTCACCGGTACAACGAGGAGATCCTGCAAGAATACGTCGTTTCTTACTCTGGGTTTTGTTGGCGGTAGCTTCGTCCTAATGCACGACAATGTTGCTGTATTAGTGCGGCAATACCTGGCGGAAGTGAGAATACTCACATTAGACTGGCCTGCGCGGAGTCCTCATCTCAATCCAATCGAGCACCTGTGGAATGAGCTCAAAAGAAGGGTTCGAGCCAGAAATCCAGCCCCTGCATCGCTGAGGGACTTAAGGTTGCGATGGCAGGAGAGTGGGGAAGAATCCCACAGACAGTGGTGAAAAAGCTCACCCGCTTCATGAAAAATCGGTTGGAAGCAGTAATAAGGACTATGGGGGTAATACAAAATATTTATTTTGGTTTTTATCAATAAATTTAATTGCTAAACTTAAAAATTTTTCCTTTCTCTTACCCGTATTATCAATCCTTGTTCTTTCAATTATTTTAATCAGTAAAAAGCATGAAGTATGCTATGGAATTTGGTGTCATAAAAAGAGAAAAGAATAGGCTTTCAAATGATACTAGAATCCGTAAAAATATATTAACATTAAATTCTACGATCCGTTATAAATGAAGCCAAATAGTTTGATCGATTTTTTTTGTTTGCCAGTGTAGATTCAAAATTTTAATATCAGATTTCAATTTGGAATTGTGCTTGCTTGTTAATATTAAAATCATTAAATAAATTACATATATAATAAGGCTAAATGTGTCTTTCGTTTACCTTTATGGGAACCAGCTGCCAATTTATATAAACCACAATGGTTTTTAGATATAAATGATGTGTGCAAATTCAAAATAACAATTTTAATACATTCTATAAATCTGATGATGATTCATGGTTTAAGTTTTTTTTAAATTTTACAGTTATTATTTTTTAAAAAATGGCGGAGTTGTAAACTGTTATTATTTTAATTATATACTATTAGATAATTATTTTAAAAAATGCGGTACATCTTGTATTCGATCAAATTTTTGTATAAAAAAAAAATAAGAATTAAAATAGAAAAAAAAATAATTCAAGTTACTCAAGTGTCAAAAAGTATTGCAAGCTAACTCTAGTTAGCCGATTGGTTGTTCTTTTCGTCTTATAAAAAGGATATTGGAATGTCTGTCATTACAATAAACTAAAATCTACCCTCCATCAAATAATAACAGCCACCACACACGCACATTAGGTGTCTTGGAATTCTTAGAAACTCGGACAGGTAGACACATTTGCCTTTCATACATAAAAGAATAACTGTCAGGTGGTATTCAGTTCTTTTAGAAAGAATTTCAAGAAAACTTTAAATACTCATTCGAATCCAAAAACTGTACCTGACTATTAAATTTGAATCTCGAAAACATTAAAATCTAAGTTCATAAATTTTTATCAGATGTATTCTAAATATGTATTTTAACCCTAACATCGCGGAAATTGTAGCTTCAGGAAAAAAATCAACCGTAAAATTGATGCTACGCTCTTTGTATATTTGTTCATTTAATGACATCATTTTTCACTTTTATTTCATTTTGCGTTTATAAAGCAGATCCAAGCAAGAAGTTTTTTTCAAAATTATTGTTCTCAATTAAAATAATTGCATAACTTTTTTTAACCATTCATCTAATTGCCTTATTTTATTTAAAATTGCGGATCGAACAGAAAACATCGCTATTTCGGAACTGTTATTATTTTTAATGTTACGTACGGAACACTTATGAGATCACTTCGGTGTCTGTCTGTCTGTCTATCCGTCTGTCACATCCGATTTTCTCCGAAACTATTTGACATGGAAAGTTGAAATTTGTCACTAATATAGGAATTGAGCCGTGTAGTTTTGAAAGGTAAATTTTGATTTAAGGGGTTAGTTTTGGGGGTAAAATCAGAAGTGAAAAAAAAAATTACCAGGTCGTCAAGTGGGGTGTCAAATGAAAGCTTTTAAAAAACACGAGTTCAAAAATATATATAATGCACACCCTTTTCCTTGTATTATTTTTAAAAACTTGCGAAAAATCGCTGTTTCCCTCGTTATCTCGAAAAGTACTGATCAAAAAAATTTTGAAAAATTTCTGGAATATTCTCCACACGGCGTACATTGAACGAAAATTATTACGAGTGCATTACCTTTAATAATTTATCTAATACATAAAAAAAAATTAAAGCTCATCAGTTTTCAGTAAAGATCGGAAAAAAAGTTTTGTTGAAAATTCATTTGGTGTGTGTTTTGTGAAGTTATTGATCTTTTTGTACCTTCGTAACAAACAGTTTTATTTTAAGGTGTTACATACACCTGGGCGCTGCAGAAATAAAGTTTATTTAAAAAAAAAAATAGTTTATAGGTTACTAACTGAATAATACAAAAGGATGGCGACCATATATTTTCATTGTTCTTTAAGTTATAAGAATTTTTTTTTTTTTTTTTTAAATATGTTTTATCGGGGTAAATGGACCACTGAAGAAAATTATGGCGCCTCTTTGTTAGCAGGATAACTTCACAAAAAATAATCCAATCTGCAAAAATAAAAATTAGTCTTGTGAATAATGTTGTTGTTAAAAAATTGTCGAAGGTTTTTTTTTCAAAAATAAGAAATTTTTTGTTTTCAAACTTTACTATGCAATTTTTCGACCATAACATTTATGTTTAATTGTTTCTGAAAAATTGTCTATTAGAAAAATCTAAAAAAAACGTCTGAACATTAGAAAAAGTAGTTATTAATACTAACAAGAAAAAATTAAAAAACAATAAAAATTGACTGAGTAATATTGCAGATAGTGCACTGAGACAGGTAGCGGTCCCACTCCGGCGCCACGGCACATTTAATTCTATAACTTTCTAATGGAATTGAATTTTCTAAAAAAAATTTTTTGGATAATTCTTAGAAGTATAGAGAATAAAAAGCCGGAAAAAAATCGAATTTTTGTGCAACCCCTTAAAAGCAATCAACATACGGAACACTAATTGCGCAAGTCCGACTTGCACTTGGCCGGTTATTGTTTCCTTTTCATTTCTATTTTTATTTTTTCCATTATATCATACCAATGAATTAGTAATAAAAAAGTTTTAATTGATACTGTACTGATAATAATAACTCAAATATGAAAAGAAAATGAAAAAAAAAAAACAAAATGATAAATAATGCATCTCAAAGATAAATTTGAAACTTGAGTCGCTGAGCAAGGTGTCTCATGAAAAAAATATTCTTAAAATATTTATAGCAAAAAACATTTTTATCAATAACACACCTTTATTGTATTTCGAACCAAATTCAAAAATGAAAAATTATTTCTTTATATACATATAACGGGTTCTGCATATAAACCGTTACTTTTGCCCTGCTCTAAGTGATCCGTGAACTTTGGAATTGCCTGCTATCCAATTTGTTTTTATTTGTTCCAGGGGGCAAGAACCATTACTTTAAAGTTTAGTTTTAAGATCCCCGTTTGAAACAACCTATCTGCCTCCTCTTAGGGCTACGTTGAGGCCAACTTTTGGAAGTAAATTTATTCGGGAAAATTTCTTTAATTTTCGACTGGCAAAGATATATTTGAAATGTGTGATATTGCTTCATCCTGCGGAAACTAGGTTGTATGGTTATAACCATTAGAAAATTATCAAACAGATGAGAAGAAATTCTCAATTATTACGAGTGCATTACCTTTAATAAGTTATCTATCGCTCCAGATTAACAGTTGTCGTACAACCTCTGTCAGCCCTCTAGAAGTAGGTCCCTACAGCGCTGTTCAAGGCTTCACTTCAGGGGAATATAAAAGCTTTTGATGCTTTAACGTGGATTTCTCGTAATTCGATAACTGCAATTTCATTTATTGGCGTTGCCTTTAACGTGGGAATATGTCTCATCTCAAAATAAGATGTTCGATAAATGTTGAAAGTGGTTCAACCATTTGATTAAAGAAGTTAGACCTCTGAACAGAATCAGTTGGCTTTAAATCTTGTACCGGATGTATGATCTGATTGTGCAGATATATACATTTACGAATAATGCGTTGTAATTCCTTAAGGAGAGAATATTTTTCGTTTTAACGCACTCCTGAGTACTTTTATGGCACCTGATCGTGGACCGGGATATTTGCGAAACGACACTTGGACGCATTCTATGTTTGCATTGTTTCTTAATGCCCTTAATCGCCCTCCTCGAGGTTTACTCAGTGTCACAGTAGTTTCTTCAATCTACAGCACTTATTTTCACATAATTTTTTATGAGTTTAACTAGTCACAGAATTATGTATGTGATATTCCCACACACAAGAGACAAATTTTATTCCTTTGATTCATTACATAACAACTAAATTTTCAAGGACCAGGGTCCCTGAGGAATACTCTTGACTTGAATTATCTGATCACTTTAAGCAATTAGCTCCTATTTTATTACTTCATTGCGTCAACATAAGTAAAAAAAAAACTAGTTCTGAGCCTTATAAATCTAGAAATGCATATCAACCTACCTGTTTCAAAATTATATACTATATATTCATTGTTTATTGCTAATTTTATCCTATTTTACAATATGAAAATATCCAGTAAATCAGTTTTCCGGACTGTTGAGAGTATGGCACGGACGGCTGTCGACATCTTACACCAAACATGGCTCGAGTGCGTAAGCCGAGCCGGATAATCATCTTGTAAATTTTCTACTTATTTTTGATTGGCAATTTACGTGCTTGTTACAGAGAAGGTACATAATTCCCAACAGTTGATTTCTTGGTGGTCTTTCCACACCAGTTGTATGTCGTGGAGGCCTAAGTACTAAATACAGTTCGTCTTCTAGGGGTATGAACCCCTTGTGTGAGGTGGCCATAAGGGGACCTGCTCTTCCATATCGAGGACAAGATGGCTTTGTCTTGACCGGGTTGACGTTTATCTTTCTGTTCGAACCATTGTTCTGAGGTATTCAGGTTGCACTGCAGCCTGCTGGATACGATTTTGCTGCCAGCCATAGACGTGATGACAGTGCGTCCACGTGGTGGAATGCCAGTCATGAAGACGTTGAAGAGTGAGAGGGCAATGAGAACGTCGTAGTACTCCCGATCTGATCATCTTCGCCTTTAAGGAGACTGTGTCAACTCGTGACTGGAATATCCTGTTTGAGATGAAGAATAAGATCAGTTTGGTAGTATTGGGAGACTGGATATGACAGGATGACTTCAGGATGAGGTGCCATACTTGGCCGAAGTCCTCGGAGACATCCAGGAAGACTCCGTGGTAGCATCTGTTGAAACTGTTGATTATGTATTAAACAAGGCTCATAGTATGATCGAGTTTAAAGTTGGAAAGTACGGTCTTAGTGCTGATTTTATAATAGTCTGGAGCTTTGCAGGCTGAGTGGAATTTGAGGATATCGCGATTGGAGTGGTAAAGTAGGGTGTTTCTAGATGATTCTGGTTAAATATATAGACTGTGCTCTGGTTTCATGCCCAGTTGAAGGGAGCGAGAGTGTTGAACTTATACTGAGCATCTAGTATTTCCGCTGGGCCGCCTTTCTTCGGGTCTGTGGCGGCGGTGGTCCCAGCATATCTGAACGAAGGAATGGGCCTCCTTCTATCGTTAGAGAGTCCCTTGGTCATCCTCCACAGGGAGCAGCCTTGGCTGTAGAGGGACTTAAGCTTATCGCTCCATCAACTGTTGTAGTATTGCAGTTGTGCCTTCACCACTCTCTTGGTGACTTGTTTGGCGAGCCTCTTCAGGTGTAGGTATCCTGTTCAGTAGTCTCTTCTTAACATTCAATTCTTTTCCCGAATCAGGTCCTTCAGTCTAGTAGAAAGCTTTCTTTGGACTGAAGCGGCGAATCAATAAATACATTTAACACGTATGCTGAAAAGTTATATAACACATAGATGTCACCCTTTTCAAAAATCCGTATGATTTTTGAAAAGGGTGACGATACGTGTCAAAATTTCGGGGACTCTGCCCCTGGAAAATCACTTATCATTTACTGGTATGTTAAATTTAAACGCAGAAGGGAAAAACCATCAATAGCAAATATTATATAAAGTTATTGGTGCGTTTGAAGGCAGAAATGGCAAGAAAAGGGCCCCAAATGAACAAGAAAAAAGTGCTCTTTCATCAAGACAATGCACCGTGTCACAAGTCAATGGTTACGATGGTAAAAATTGCATGAATTGAAGTTCGAATTGCTTCCTCATTCACCGTATTCTCCAGATTTCACCCCAAGCGACTATTATTGCTCGCGAGAAGTTATCCCCGAAACTGAGGCCTAATTTGAAAGCAAATATAAATCCTTCTACAGGAAAGGTATAGAAACGCTAGAAAAGCATTGGACTGATTGTATCGCTCTTGAAGGAGACTGTATTGATGAATAAAGTCGAATTTTGCTAGACCATAAACTTTTCAGCCTACGTGTTAGTTGCTGAGCCTGTTACATAACTTTCGATATTATTGAAAGCAGTGTGACTGGTCGGTAGTTGCAGTTGCAATTGCATTTTAATAATATCACATCTGCTTTTTAAATTTAATTGCAACTAGGCCATAAATATAATGTAATTATTGTAATTATGACCATTTTCACCGTGAAAGAAAAAACTACCATTTAAAATTGACCGAAAAAAATGTAGGAAATATTTTATTCTTGGGCCATATTAATGTTAAAAATTCGAAAAGCCAATTAAAATAAAGCATAAATTAAAACAATAATCCTTGCATGACGATACCGAAACGGCTTATTTTGTTAATATTTCGTATGTCTTGTAAGTCACAATCATTATTTATTTATTATTTTTTAATTTATAGGAATGCATACGAAATTATATGCGCTGTCTACAATAAGTTGAAATGTTGATATAAGAGTCGAAATCTTTCAGAACCATCGTCTTGAAACATGGAAACTCGTTCCCCACAGATACTACTTTCCAAACTCATCACGTACATTTTCAAGTAAATTACATACACCGTGTGTCTCAATGTAAGCAGGACTTTTTCAAAATGAAAGCAAAAACTTATTATTTTGTCAAAATTCATTTATTATGTATAATAGTATCCTTCGGACTCGATACAGCGTTTTGCATGATTAATAAGTATGTTCATGATTCATTATCTTGGTCGACGCCTTTTAGATGCCCACATAACCCTTTCCTTCCATCGGCAAGTATAGTTTTGGGAATAGATAGAACTCACAAGGAGCTAAATCAGACTAATCCAGTAGATGGTTGATGATTAAACTGCCGCTTTTGATAAAAAAAAAGATCAGTAATAAGCGTCGAATGATGAGATGTGCATTATCGTGAAACAGTCTCCAACTTCTACTTTCACGGTATTGTGGCCTCACACATGCGACAATAACTGCTTCATAACACCTAGATAATACACAACATTTACCGTCTAGGCAAGTGGAAACAATTTCTTCTGCTCTATACCCTCTCAATCTTAGAAACAAATCATCATTGTTTTCACTTTGGACTTCTCCAAACGATTTTTTTTTTTTCGAAATTTCTTCTCTTGGGGGCCCCCATTCACTGCCTTGGGGTTTAGTTTCTGGATAATATTGAAAACACCACATCTCCTCGCCAGTTGAAATGGAATTTTTAAGTTTTTGTCCTTTAATCAAGTCTTTACAATGTTGAATTTACAGTCAATTTGTCTGGTACAAACTGTGCCTCAAATGCTCAGTCAAAATGCGAAGGACTAAGGTTTAGACATATTTAGTTTTATTTCTAGATATCACAACGAAGATTTTGGCTCCTTTTTTATGACTTCACTGGCGGTTTCGATGTTTTCTTTGGTTATCACGAATTTTGGTCGACCAACATGTTCATCGTCCTTTAGATCCTCACGACCTTTAAACCATTTATACCATTCATCCACTCTGCTGCGAGATAGATAATACATAAACGTTTCGGTAAATGTTTTTTACCAAGTTTTACACAAACCTAATTAATAATTAATATTCGCTCTCTCTTCGATGTTGATTTTTCAACCGATGGCTTAAAACATACGATCATTTTGGGCGCAATATCTCTGCTTCTATTTAATCGATTGTCATGAAAATTAGACATCATACCAGTGAAAGATGTACGAGGGCTACCTTTTAAGTTTTTACAAGAACAATGAGGGAAAAGAATTTTTGGTATAAATCGTTTTATTGTTTCACAAAATATTCGTCTTTAAGATTTACATACTTTTGCATGCATTCGAACCAATTCTCTAACATTTTTTTCGACTCTGAAGTTGGCACCTCAAAAACATGGTTTTGCAAATGATTCAACAGCTTCTTGAGGTGATGAAAATCGCTGTCTGTCTATTTTCTTTTTGACATTCGGGAACAAAGAGAAATCATTAGGCGACAAATTAGGTGAATACGGGCAATAAGACATTAATTCGATGTTTTTTCTCCATCAAATAATCTATTGTTTGGCGTGCTGTGTAAGAGCTGGCATTGTCATGTTGAAGAATGTTGCGGCGTTTTCGGTTGTTTTTCCTAATTTCATCGACGACTTCTGGCAAACAAATTGTTGTATACCATTTAGCATTAACTATTCTTCGATCCTCTAAAGCAATGGTTGCAACATGTCCAGTATAGCCAAAAAGAAACAAGCGATCATTTTCTTGAAACTGCTTCGCGAATGAACCACGTTTGTTGGATTCGGTTCATCTTGGAATAGCTAAACAATTCCTTGTTGCTTATTTTCCGGCTCGTATGAATATATCCGCATTTCTTCTCCTGTTACGATGTTGTATACGGATTTGGCATGCCCTTGGTCGAATTTTTTGAGCATTTCCTTAGACCAATTGAGACGAGCCTGTTTTTGAGTTTCGGTGAAATTATACGGAATCCATCGGAGCAGATCTTTTGCACAGCTAATGATTCATGCAAAAACGAATGTACTGCAGTCTTCGACATGCCTAAGGATGCCTTTATCTGACGTTAAGTCACATGCCGATCCTCTTCAATCGTGTTGCGCACAGCATCGATATTTTTTGGAACAACAATCGATTCTGGTCGACCTTCATGAAGTTCATCGCTGACGGAAGCAGGACCATGACGATATTCTGCAAACCAATTGTAAACAGTCTCTTCTGATGGTGATTCATTACCAAAAGGTGAACGAAGCGGTTCGTGGCATTGTTGTTGAGTTAGGCCCTGACTGAAATCGTAAAAAAATCATCCAACAAAAACATTCAAGTGAAATTTCCATTTGTTCACAAAACTGTTTTTTAACGCTTATTATAAACAATCTACGCGACCAATTTCTGAGCTGCCACTGTTTTAACAATAACAAATGTCCAATTTTACAACAATGGTAATATCACATCTCAGTAGAGCCATATAGTGGTCGTTTGTAAAAACTTAACAGGCAGCCCTCGTACCTTTCGAACTCATATTATATCCAGTAGGTGCCTCACTTATATTAGCAATTTTGAAAAAGTCCTGTTTACTTTCAGACACACAGTGTATATCGTAGAGTCATTATATAATTAAAAGGTCCTGAAAGTTGCGTAAAAAAACTCAACATATTTCTTAGCTGTAAAAAATGTGCATTAACTCAAAATTAATTCAAAAATAGCTCCACATATACTGTTTATAATCCACAGGTGTTGTTGCAACCTGAATGAATATTTTGTATTTCTTTTTGCTTCTGACCACCCCATTATGATCCCCTTTCTACATATACCTATATTTAGTTTGTACTCTATTATTAATAAAACAAAGGAGAAAAAGGGGTCATGTTAGGTCATAAACAGCCTAACGCATCCCCTATGGTGCCTTACAATAATGCGTTTTGTTGACTCGGTTTTAAGAGTATTTTAGGTTATATACTTTAATTTCTTTTTAGATTTTTCTTTCAATTATTTTTGAAATCACAGGCGTTACACATAATTTATTCAAAGGGAGGAGGAGGATGTTTTTTTGCAACGTTTCAATTTCGAAACAGATTTTTAAAAATTTAGTCCACATTTAGTCCTTACTTCTTTACTTCTGGACGGAACCTGCATTCAACTGACAAACTCTACTCAGAGCGGTTGACTTTTTACTAGAAGTATAAGAATGTTCATTTACTCAAACTCCTTTTGAAGGGAGAACTGTGTATTTTACTGTATTATGAAAATACTTATAATCAGAAGTAAGTATATTATATTTTATGTAATCGTAGTAATTATTGTTCTACACTGATTTTTTTTTCTCAAAATAATGTTTTTATTTAATTAAAAAATATTAATGAAAAAAATTTCATTTCGATATTTTTGCATTCCTTCACAATTTCAGCAGTCTCCTTCTGTCTCTGTTAATTTGCGTATAGGTAGACTTATCGAATGAAATGAGATATCGATTTCAAACCTTACTTACATATGATAGTTAAAGTAGAAATGAAATCCATAATTTTTGCCATATTGCTTGATAAGAAGGTAGAAAGTATATATACACTGGTGAGCAAGAAAAATCGACTCAAACTATTTCGCTTCAGTTAACCCCGGATCATAGGATTTCGTGTTCATATATTTGTAGGGATTTTAGATCATTCGAAAGCTCATTCTATTCTCTTTCTAATGATACCAAAGTTCATAGCATACCTCATGCTTTTTGCTGATTAAAATGATTAAGAGGGAAAGAAGGAGAACAAGAATTGAAAATAGGAGTAAGAGAGGAAAAATTAACAGATTTTAAGTTTAACAATAAAATTTATTGGTAAAAACCAAAATCAATATTTTGTATTGCCTCCCCCCTCTAGCCCTTATTACTACTTCCAGTGGTGGAGCGGGTGAGCTTTTCCACCACTGTCTGTGGGATTTTTTCCCACTCTTCCGCGATCGCAACTTTTAAATCCCTCAGCGATGCAGGTGCTGGATTTCTGGCTCGAATCCTTCTTTTGAGCTCATCCTACATGTGCTCGATTGTGGTTAGTCCCACTTCCGCCGCACCGATGCAGCTGCATGTGGCCTCGCATTGTCGTGCATTAGCACGAAGCTATCGCCAACAAACTCAGCGTAAGAAACGACGTGTTGCTGCAGGATCTCCTCGATTGTACCGGTGATCAGCTAATTCACCGCTCCAAGTCTCATCAGTCACGAAAACCAAATCGGTTTTCGCATACACTGATATGCCTCCCCACACCATGACAGAACCTCCTCCGTAGGCGACCGTTTCAGTAATGTAGCACTGCGCATAGCTCTCCCCATGCTCCTATAGACTAGTCTTCTTTCATTATTGTCATGTAGACACATTCGAGACTCGTCGGAGAATAAAACGGATTGCCATTGCTCTAAAGTCCAGTCGATATGTTTTCGGGCAAATCTGAGTCGCGCTTTTCGATGGACTGCTGTCAATTTGGGTCCGTTAGCTGGTATTTTCGGAGTTGGTTAGCTTCTTTAAGTCTTCTTCTGACTGTCCAATGACTGACAGCCCGACCACGAACTTATCGGAGCTCCTGCTGGAAGGGCTATTTTTTCGTCATTCCTTATCTTAAAAATAATGTGTATGTGATTATGAAGTAACCTCAACTGGGCTATCTTAAATAATAGCTACTTTATAAAAGGTATTAATCACAAAAAAATGTAGGAACAGAAAGAGTTTTAGAAATATTGACAACTGAAATCGTACATTTTCCTCTACAAAGCATTTCTGTTATATACGAAAATTTTTAAAAATAGCACAATTTTTCTCATTGATATCCATTTATTCAATTATTAAATTAATTAAAATAACAAAAGATGACACAAGAACCGTGAAAGAGACGTTTTATACGATATATACGAAACAACGCTACTAAAAGTCTCTTCTATCGTCAAGGACATATGATACTATATATACGAAGTGGCTCCCCTAACCCCTTCCCCTACCTTATTAAGACATTATATTTTTGACCAATTGAAAATATTAAATAAATAGCACTATTTCTAGATGCAACGACTCCACGCATTCTAAAATATGCAAGTAACACAATATATTCGGAGCAACCTCTCTAATACTCTCCTCTTTTTTTCCATTAAAATAACACAATTTTTAGATTCCTTGACTTCAAGAACCCTGAAAAGAACTTCTAACCAAATATATTCGAAGAAACTAAACCCCCTCCCTCAATATGTTAATTGCTTACATGTTCAATTAAGTGAATACAGCAAAAAATAATACAATTTTCAAATTATTTGACTTCAAGAACCCTGATAAGGACTTATACAAAACAATAGAGTTAAAAATGACTGATTAGTAGATCTCTACAATTTTTGGAGATACGACGTTAATACGAAGTTAAGTTTTTACAAAAACAACGAAAGAAAGAAAAAAAATTGGTACAAATCGTTTTTATTGTTTCTCAAAATATTCGCCTTTAAGATTTATACACTTTTGCATCCGTTCGACACAATTCTCGAAACATTTTTTCCACTCTTTTTTTTTTATGTGTCTAGCACACGTGCTACAGGGAAGTTCCTAAAGCGCTACAGGAGCGACACGTGTGCGGAGAAAGCGATTCACGTTGTTCTTGAATCGCTGTAGAGTGTACTCGGTGGGAAACACAGTCCTAGGCAAATTATTCCAAAGGGATGATGTTCTCCATATAAAAGACTGCTTGAAAAGCGTTGTACGAGGAGTAACAAGCTGAACCTCATACTGATGTGAAGAATTAGCGCGACGTGTACTTCTAACATGCACCGCTCTGGGAGGAATTAAGCGGGTCACATCCTTCGAACACTTTCCATGAAAGTATTTGTAGAATAGGCTCAAGTCGCCAACCGTTCTTCGATGTTCCAGCGAATCAAGGCCAACAGTCAGTTCCGGGTCTCCAATCAGACGAACAGTTCTTCTCTGAATACAATCCAACAAATGCAGTGTATATTTGTTGTTTGTTGTGGAGTGTAAAGCTTTCTGGTTCGAAATAATATTCCTAACTTTTGAGAAGCTCAGGACATATTTGCTCCCAAATTAACGCCCAACAAATTGAGTGACGATGTTAGAGGAATGGAGTGCCCCGACATAACTATGTCAGGTTCAGCAACGTTAACTTTTTTAGAAAAAACTGCCACCTGCGTTTTTTGTAGCGTTAAATTCCACTTGGTTACTGTCACCCCAAGATAGAATTTCTTCCAGGTCTTTGTTAAGTTGAATGACTTCCTGCTGTCTGCCGATATTCGTCTGAGTAGCCGATATCCGAGCAAAGTGAATGAAGAGATAAGTGTACTGTCATCTGCAAAGCTGTAGATTGGATTCTCGGTCTTTTCCAGCAGATCTTTGATGTAAATGAGAAAGAGAGTAGGAGACAGTATAAAGCCTTGGGGTACACTGGCGTTGATAGTGAAGGTGTTAGAAAGAAATCCGTCGACTGCCACTCGTAAAGAACGCTCTCTGAGGAAACATGAGAGTCTCAAACAGAACTTTTCCGACATACCATAAGAACGTAGCTTAGCCAACAGCCCATCATGCCAAACACGGTAGAATGCCTTGGATATGTCAAGAGTAACCGCTCGAGATTCTCCAAAGTGTTAAATTGCATTGTTCCAAACATGTGTTACATAAGTCAGAAGATCGATCGCTAATAATGTTGAATCCTTCAAAATATTTTAGAAGATGCTGATTGATAGCCTTTTCCATGACTTTCGATATTATTGAAAGCAGTGCGATTGGTCGCTAGTTATTTGGCAAGGTCTTCTTGCCTTTTTTAGGTATAGGCTGAACTGTAGCACATTTCCAGCAGGAAGGAAATATCCCCTTTCTGTAGGATAGGTTGAAAAGTCTACAGAAAACTGGTGTTAGTATCCTCGCACAGATTTTAAGAACTATGGCGCGTATTCCGTCAGCGCCAGAAGCCTTTTTGGTGTCTAGCTTCATCAGAATACGCTTTATGATACGCTGTGTGAAGACAACATCGGGCATCCTTGACTGCACTATGGGAATAGTAGGTGGTGTTTTTCCTTGGAAATCGACAGTAGAATGTGAAGCAAAGAGTTCAGCTCTGAAGTTGATACTTCAAAAACATGGTTTTGGAAGGTTCAACAGCTATCGACACATTTTTTTTTTGACATTCGGAAGCAAAAGGAAGTCATTAGGCGATAAATCAGGTTAATATGGGCAATCAAGTGTTTGACGTGCTGTGTGAATGCTGGCATTGTCATGACGAAGAATGATGCGACGTTTTTGGTTGTTTTCCTGATTTCATCGATGACTTCTGGAAACAAATTATTGTATACCATTGAGCATTACCTATCCTTCAATCCCCTAATGCAATGATTGCAACATGTCCAGTATAACCAAAGAAACAAACGATAATTTTCTCGGAAGTGCTTCTCGAACGAACTTTTGTTGAATTCGATTCATCTTGGAACACCTAAACGGTTTACTGTTGCTTAGTTTCCGGCTTTCACGAATACATCCAAGTTTCGTCTCCTGTTACGATGTTGTATACGGATTTTTGCATGTCCTCGGTCGAATTTTTTGAGCATTTCATTACACCAATTGACATGAGCCTGTTTTGGAGTTTCGATCAAATTATGCGGAATTCATCGGGAACAGATCTTTTTCACAGTTAAACGTTCATTTAAAATCGAATACACTGTAGTCTTCGATATGCCTGAGGATGCCTCTATCTCACGGTAAGTCACATGCCGAGCCTCTGCGATCATGTTGCGCAACCGATTTTGGTCGACCTTCACGAAATTCGTTGACGGAAGAACGACATGACGAAATTCTGCAAAACAATTGTAAACAGTCTTTTTTGATAGTGATTCATTACCAAAAATTAAACGAAGCGATTCAAAGCATCGTTATTGAGTTGCTTTTACTAAAATCGTAAAAATTATCCAACCAAATCCTTCACGTGAAATTTCCACTCGTTCATAAAAGTGTTTTTTTTTTTAAAAACGCTCACTGTAAACAAACTAGTCTGCCAATTTCTAAGCTGCCACTATTTTAACAATATCAGATGTCAAATTTTACAACAGTTGTAATGTCACATCTCAATAGCGCCATCTAGTGGTCGTTTGTAAGAATTTAAAAGTTTGCTCTCGTATCCACCGGAATATAATGCAACAATATCATTTAGGAGAAAGTGAATAGAACTTATTCCATGATGTTCAAAGACGGTGAAAAGTTAATGGTTAGTATAAAAAAGAAATAAATAAATAGTTATAGACTTTCAGAATATATTTTTTAAAGGGTCTGTTTTTTTTATAAAATCAGAATCAACACTGTTTTTGTACAAATCTAAAATATTCTGTGTTACAATTTGTTTGTAAAACAATATTTTTATAAAGTTACAGCTGATATATCTGAAAATTCAGTTTTTAGGATATTATATGTTAAAACTAGTCAAAATACAAAATTTTTACAAGGCTCTGCAACTATCTACTCATAAATAATACGAAATTAGCAGATTTACAGATCTTCACAAAATTATAGAGTTTTCGTCTTGCAAATCAGATGCGATTAATATACTTTTTACCAATTTTTTAAGACTGTGAAAAAAATCAAATGCAAAGTTTTAACATAGTTGTACAACATTTAGCTTTAGCTCAAAACGAGTATCAGCACTGTTTTAAAAAAATTATTCTAGAATATTCTACGTGAAAATTATTCCATATAAATCATTTTCATTAAATTCGAGGTCATTCTACTTGGATATTAGACTAAATACTTTGTAACTAAAAAGCGCTAGATGAAAAGTAATAAGAAGATACGCTGTTTTTATAAAATTATGCGACATTCTTTACGGAAACTAGTCAAAATGTAAAATCTTTATATCAGAGAACATTCTATTGACAACATCCTGGAAAACAATATATATGTAATTTTTGAATTTTAAAATTCTTCTATGTGGAAATCAGTTAAAACATAATTTTGTCTAAGTTTTTGAACTTACAAACAGATGAATTTGACATATGTTCGGAGATTTCGTGTGGAAATTCGACAACATAGAAATTTTATCGACAATTTATTGTTTTTTTTTTTTTCGGCTGTTATGCGGATATTTGTAGCAAATCGACACATCAAAAATAATTAACTCCACTTTCAATAACTAGTTTGTTATTTTACTTTATAACAAGTTAAAGCCATTTTGCCTTTATGAGTTAAAAAAAGCAATTGATACAAAAGAAACAGACTATATCTGAAGATCAGTATTTTTAAAAAGAATATTTTGCGTAAAATTTTAGTAGATTTCAAAAAAAAATATTCTTTGACAGCAACATAAAATGGTCTTTTCAATAAATCAAACGCTCTTCTGTTGTTTTTACATGCTTTCTTTGTTGCTCCTCACGCGCTTGTACTGCTTAATCGTTGGTATTCCCATAATGCGTGATGCTTTGTGCGATAACCGTACGTTATCCATAATTTAAAACTAAATAGCAATAATATCGTCATGTCTAGTTAGTGAATTTTAAGCGATTATTTTTGATAGTATCTTGTAAATTTTCTTAATAATTTAATTAGAAAAGCCTCATTTACGCCATAAAAATATATCCCATTTCTTGTAATGAGGTTTAATATGGTACTTTCGTGTTTGATACAAAGCAAAGTATTTTTTAATTTAAAAAGTATAAAATTGTATTTAGTGTTTTTTATTGAGACCAAGTCTCTGCATGTTTGCATATAAACGCGATCAAAGATTAACAGCGGACTAAAGGAAAGGTGATGAAAACGGTGAGTTACGATTTGGTAGATTTTTTTTTTTTTTAGGTCTAGCACACGTGCTGCAGGGAAGTCCTAAAGCGTTCCAGTGCGGCACGTGTGCGAAAAAGCAATTCACGTTTTTCTTGAATCGCTGTAAATTGTACTCGGTGGGAAACACAGCCTGGGCAAATTATTCTAAAGGGAGGATGTTCTCCATATATAAGACTGCTTGAAAAGCGTTGTACGCGGAGTAACAAGCTGAACCTCATACGGATGTGAAGTATTAGCGCGACGCATATTTCTAACATACACCTGGGAGGAATTAAGCGGGCTACATCCTTTGAACACATTCCATGAAAATACTTGTAGAACAGACTCAAGTCGAGAACCGTTCTTCAATTTTCCAGCGAATCAAGGCCGCCGATCAGTTCTGTGGGTCTCCAATCAGCTCTTCTCTGGACAGAATCTAACAAACACAGTGTATATTTGGGAGCGCAGCCCCAAACATGGAAGCAGTATTCCATAGTTTGTCGAAATTTGAGCTTTGTAGAGAATTAACAGTTGTTCTGGAGTCTAAAGCTTTCTGGTTCCCAACTTTTTGAGAAGCTCTCCTTGCTATGCCTGCAACATGGTTCATGCCAAGACATATTTACTCCCAAATTAACGCCCAACCAATTGAGTGATGATGCTAGGGAATGGAGTACCCCGATATAACTATGTAGGGTTCAGCAACGTTAACATTTTTAGAAAAAACTGCCGCCTCTGTTTTTGTAGCGTTAAATTCCACTTGGTAACTGTCACCCCAAGATAGAATTTCTTCCAGGTCTTTGTTAAGTTGAACGACCTTCTGCTGTCTACGGGATATTCGCCTGAGTAGCCGATGGCCGAGCGTTCAAAGTGAATGAAGAGATAAGCGTACTGTCATCTGCAAAGCTGTAGATTGGATTCCCGGTCTTTTCCAGCAGATCGTTAATTTTAATTGAGAAAGAGAGTAGGAGACAGTATGGAGCCTTGGGGCAACACCGGCGTTGATAGTGAAGGTGTTAGAAAGAAATCCGTCGACCGCCACTCGTAAAGAACGCTCTCTGAGGAAACATGAGAGCCCACAAACAGAACTTTTCAGACATCACCATAAGAGCGTAGTTTAGCCAACAGTCCATCGTGCCAAACACGGTCGAATGCCTTGGATATGTCAAGAGCAAACCGCTCGAGATTCTCCAAAGTGTTCAATTGCGTTGTTAAGAATGTAAGTGTTCTCAGATTCCTAAAATTTAAAAAACTCAGTAGTTCACGGGCTTTCGCTATGTTTTTAACGGCTAATCTAATGAAGTAAAATTATCATTTATAGTTGTTATCTAATACAAAACAAAATAAATAACATTATATTTTTAAGAAACGGCTATATATTTTCTAAATTTGTACTTTAATAAGTTATATATAGCTAGATTTAACCTGCTATTAAAATGAACAAATATAAGTGACAGCGCTGCACGGATATGGTATACAGTGCTTTTTTTGCACAAAGCCCCGTTGAAATTTTTGTCTAGTATTTTCTACTTGTCCCCACCGGACCATTTGTAGCTTCTAATGGATCATTCATTTATTGGGGAAACGATGTTATGAATGACATACTCTGTCTAATTCTTTTTTAGATCTGGGTTGGGCCGTATGAATGTTGCTTGTTTTAAGAACGTATTATTCAATGTCTCGTCTCGCAAGGGTTGTAAAAATGGAACGTTCGTTAAATTTAAAAACGAGAAAAATTGAGAGAAAAAATTAGCAAATGTTGTTTTTTACTTGACCAAAAGAATCATTTAAACGATTTTTCATAACACCCTATGTATATATAATATATCATATGTGTGTATATATATGTGTATATATATGTGTATATATATGTGTATTTATATGTAATAGTATGTATATATATGTATATATATATATATGTATATATATATATATATATAAATATATATATATATATATATATATATTATATATATAATATATATATATATATGTATATATAATACGTATATATATATTATACATACGTATATATATATATCATAATATACGTATATATATATATATATATATATATATATATATATATTATTATAATATATATTATATGTATATATATAATATATATATATATAATATATATATATATATATATATATACAATATGTATATATATCTACAGGATGCCTATATGTATGGAATAATGATTCCCACAGCATTTATTACATCAGTGTTTCAAAAAAATGTTTTAAATG